>OW121744.1:49874271-49974271 GCA_933228675.1 Stomorhina lunata
TGAAAGCTAAAGTCAAATATGGAGTGATTCCTATAAAATTTGATAAACTGATCAAAAATTGCATAAAACTTCCCTATTTTAAATTTAATCGTCATAGCTATTACAATTGTATTCAATTTATCAGCATTAATGTGTTTCCCGGGGCGGGGTTATATGGGAGCTCTAACTAAATTTGAACCGATTTTGTCCATTTTCAACACACATCTTTTTCAAGATATTCAAAATACTTTTGTAAAATTTTGTCCCTCTAGCTCGTTTTCGTTAAGTCGCTATCGTGCTTTTATCTGACGGGCAGACGGAAATTAATAACCTTTTTCTTATGTATTTTTGTGTTTCCATAAGTTTTTTATATGGGAGCTATGGTCAAATGGTGACCAATTGTGACAAAATTTTGCACACTGACTGGCATTGACATAAGATTTCCTTGTACTTAATTTAGTCTTACTAGCTCTTGTAGTTACGGAGCTATCACGATTTTATCTGACGGACAGACGGACATAAATTCCCTTTTCTTTTTGAATTTTTGTGTTTTCGTAAGTTTTTTATATGGGAGCTATGGTCAAATGGTGACCGATTGTGACAAAATTTTGCACACTGGCTGGCATTGATATAAGACTTTCTTGTGCTAAATTTAGTGGTTATATCTGTTATACTTTTAGATTTATTGGCATTCAAGTGTATTTTAGGTGAAATTTAGTCTGTTTTCGTAAGTTTTTTGTATGTGAGCTATGGCTAAATGTGAACCGATTTCGATGAAATTTTACACGCTGCCTAGGGCTAATGTAGAACTTCTATATACCAAATTTTATCATCATAGCTGCCATAATTTGTCATTTATTAACAAATAAGCGATAAGCCTAGGCGAGGTTATACGGAAGCTATGGTCAAATGTGAACCGATTTTGCCCAATTTCAATACCAAAATTTTCACAGAGATAAAGAATATTTTTACTAAGTTTCAGTGAGCTAGCTCCTTTCGTTTAGGCGTTATGGTGGTTTCAACAGATAGACGGACATCGCTCAATCGTCTTAGAATTTCATAAGGATTCAGAATATATATCGTTTTTGATTTTTGAGCCAATATTAAAGAAATTACAAACGGAATGACAATCTCAATATACCCCCATTCTTTTTGATGGTGGGTATAAAAATTTAAATTATTCTGGTTGCAACTTTTAATTTTTTCTGAAATTTAAAGAAATTTTATGTAAAATTTCTTTCTCAATTTTTTGTCTTTGTGTAATTTTAAATAGACTTCTATTAAATAATGCAATTGATTTTATATTGCAATCTAACAATTTAAACGGCTTAAAGGTGGTTCAGTGGTAAATAATGGCTGGATGCCAAGGGCAAATGTGACAATTTGCAATGATAAAATATAAAATTTGTTTAATATTCTTGTGAATATTTTCCTGTTTTCCTGCTGTATCCTAGATACCAATAGAATTCTGTAATCTCTACTCTTGGTCACCATTAATCGCTACGAATCCAATGCACTTTACTAGCGACAATTGCATAGAATTTAAAAAATTCCAGTGAAATTGTATTGTGGTGATGTTATTTGAATGGGTATTGATTTTAAAATGTTTTAAAAAACAGTGAAGTTGCATTAAAACGAACTTAAATTAAAGATATTATTAGGGAAGGATTTTGTTAAGGCTTATGAATTTTTATGAAATACGAGTATATATTCATGCTTTTAGGGGAAAAGTTTTTTTGTATTAAGTTAAATTCGTCTTAAACGGACTTCAGTGTAAATTGAACCTGAGCAAAATGTTTACTTGTTACTTGTAAATTGAATTAAATTTTAATTGAAACGTGTACATGGGTTCATGTCTTTTTAATTACTAAAAATGCATACTTTAAGAGAAGTTTGGATTAGATTCAAAATTATAAATATTACACTGCCGGTTATCTGTTCACGACACCTACTAAATGAAACTTTTGGAAAATAATCAGGCATGTCACAAATTTTGCAGTTTAATTCCGTTTGAAATGGTTTTAGCTCCTATAGGTTAGGGAGGCGGCCGATGATAAGTCAGCATTACTAGGGTCCTAAAAATTGCTAGGCATAAACTAAAAAACATGTCAGTAATTCATTGTAGATGGTGAATCTACAAGCCAGGAAGGGTTACTGCGTATTTCGATTCAAAAGAAATAATTTTCCAAATGCAATGCTTAAAGCCTACAAAGTCGATAAGTTTTATTTTCGAATCGAGATACGCAGTAACCGTCCAGATTCTTGGCTTGATCTAAGGCGTCAGTTAGTATGTTTACCGCCTGGTCGATATCATCTCGAGCTTGATTATTTGCTTCTTTACAAAACCTCTGCGATTATTAGTCATCTTGTTATGATGCAAAGGCTTACGCGCATTCAACCATAAGGCTGGTGGAGGTGTTATATCTCTGGTAGGGTCACCCATATCAGACAGGCTTAGGGGAAGTACTATACTAAGAACTACCCAACCCCTGTATCACCTGGCGTCTGTTTTCCACATTGGGCGGTCAGCTGATATCCCTCTCGATAGACTCCTTCTTAGCACTGTAAGGAGACCGTGAACCTGGATTCGCGTCCACCCATGCTCCACTAGGAAGTACACTTCTCCGGCCAGAAGAGCTTTCCTTTGGCGGCAAGCGACAAGCCTGATGATGCCACCACTTTCTACACGGTAAAGGGCGAAGGAGCAATCCAGGGAGGCCGTGTGTATGTCCTAGTTTGTCTTCTTCCTAATTCGATAAGGAGTGGCTTTCTTCCGTTGTATAAGGATTTCAAACTCAATATAGCGATGATCCGAAAAGGAGTAGTCCTTATAGTTTTTGATCAAGACAAACGTGGGTTATTAGTCATCTTGTTATGATGCAGAGGCTTACGCGCATTCAACCATAAGGCTGGTGGAGGTGTTATATCTCTGGTAGGGTCACCCATATCAGACAGGCTTAGGGGAAGTACTATACTAAGAAGTACCCAACCCCTGTATCACCTGGCGCCTGTTTTCCACATTGGGCGGTCAGCTGATATCCCTCTCGATAGACTCCTTCTTAGCACTGTAAGGAGACCGCGAACCTGGATTCGCGTCCACCCATTCTCCACTAGGAAGTACACTTCTCCGGCCAGAAGAGCTTTCCTTTGGCGGCAAGCGACAAGCCTGATGATGCCACCACTTTCTACACGGTAAAGGGCGAAGGAGCAATCCAGGGAGGCCGTATGTATGTCCTAGTTTGTCTTCTTCCTAATTCGATAAGGAGTGGCTTTCTTCCGTTGTATAAGGATTTCAAACTCAATATAGCGATGATCCGAAAAGGAGTAGTCCTTATAGTTTTTGATCAAGACAAACGTGGGTTATTAGTCATCTTGTTATGATGCAGAGGCTTACGCGCATTCAACCATAAGGCTGGTGGAGGTGTTATATCTCTGGTAGGGTCACCCATATCAGACAGGCTTAGGGGAAGTACTATACTAAGAAGTACCCAACCCCTGTATCACCTGGCGCCTGTTTTCCACATTGGGCGGTCAGCTGATATCCCTCTCGATAGACTCCTTCTTAGCACTGTAAGGAGACCGCGAACCTGGATTCGCGTCCACCCATTCTCCACTAGGAAGTACACTTCTCCGGCCAGAAGAGCTTTCCTTTGGCGGCAAGCGACAAGCCTGATGATGCCACCACTTTCTACACGGTAAAGGGCGAAGGAGCAATCCAGGGAGGCCGTATGTATGTCCTAGTTTGTCTTCTTCCTAATTCGATAAGGAGTGGCTTTCTTCCGTTGTATAAGGATTTCAAACTCAATATAGCGATGATCCGAAAAGGACTAGTCCTTATAGTTTTTGATCAAGACAAACGTGGGTTCTGTCCAGAGTTAACTACAATTGTGGCCATGAATTAGCTTTTAGCCTTTGAGCGTTAGTCCACAGATTCTGTCTCAGTTGATCCAGAGCTCTTGGACTAATGCAAGTTCCTCGAGACGCTTTGCCATGTGGAGAAGCAAGGCAGCAGATGCTGCCTGGGAGTGATGAAGATTAACTTGCGTTATTTTATCCTCATCCTCGGAGAATGTAAGTGGAAGTCATCCTAATAATCTTCCTCAGGGTCCGGATTCAGAAGGGCTTCTTAGTCGAATTCCGCATCCAACATCATCAGGAATTCCGATAGACTCAAGACTATTTAGGGATTGCTTAAAATGGGTTGAACAGAAGATTCCTCAGGTGGATTCGATGAACTGCTAACCTTCTCACCGGTAACCTTATCTTCAGACGTGCAGGTAGATTTCCTCGAAACCGTAGAAAATCTTCCCGCTCATCTCACAGAGTGGAGCTAAGAATTAAGAAAAACAGTTATCCTTTTCAGAATTCCTTCAGGTTCAGAAATCCTGACTACCTTCCAACTATGGACAGGTAAGCTAGGATTGCTTATCTGAAGGAGCTCCAGTATCTCCTTGGAGGAGAAATCTTCATCGGGCAATAGGGCAGTGGAGCTAGGTCTACATGGTAATTTTTTTTTTGGAGACCAGATACCCTCGATGTGCTGAACTACTCATAATAGCACAGCGCTCATTATGGCAAGACATTAGTTTGACACGACCTTGACATCAGTAAGCATCACTACAGTTTGGTGGGGGGGGGGGGGGTGCCAGGATTGTCCATAAAGACACTAATGACAACTCCCACTAACTTAACCCGAATTATTTGCCATTTTTCGAAATAGCTACGTCAGCATTGCTTCGGTCAATGACAGTCTTCACGAGATGTCCTTTTTCAGTCTCGTTTAAGGATTTGTCCATTACCCTAGCAGCAGACTTGGGTTTGATACCAGGCTGTTGGCTATGTAGGCAAGGGTTTTCCTCCGACCGTTGCCGTTTTGTGCGCCTCCGTGGAAATGGAGGAAGTGAGTTCATCATCAGGCTTGTCGCTGAAGAAAGGCTCTTCTGTCCGGAGCAGTGTGCTTCCCAGTGGGGCATGGGTGAACCCGAATCCTGATTCGCGGTCTCCTTGCAGTGCTAAGAAGGAGTCTATCGAGAGAGATTTTGCGTCGCAAATCTAGGACTCCTTTGGGGAAGTACAGGAAGGGCACCCGAACCTAAATTCACCCTTGGTTTTAGATTGGATTAGAACCCGAAGCAGGAGATTTGGCCAATGCAGCTTTAGAAGTGCTCGATCTAAGAGACCAACGGTTTTTTTACCTAAAACATGTATTTTTTTGTTGGTTGAGGATCTGTTTTCAGAACTCCTTTCCTCAGCGTTCCGAGTCACACTTGTAGCTTGATAAGTTAGGCCAGGTGTACTTATAAAGTACGTCCCAGAAACAATTGAAGCCCCGCGGCCTAAGACTGGCACCGCGGTAGAATTTAGATTACATCCGGAGATTATTAAGCCCCCGATTAAACACATGGGCGTGATTTGGGATCCATGATTAGTGTGGTTTGTGCCGTTTAGGCTGGCAGGCAAATCGTTTATAAAACTGCCGCGTCATCGGGGAACAAACGCAAACCACAGGGACGCCTAATATGGGAAACAGACGACCTGTAGATTTACAAAGTATTCAGACAAAAAACAGGATCTTACATCCAAACGCACAGAATCCCAACTGTAGTTCAGTGTAAGCTGACTGCTGTAGTGGGATCCTAAAAGTATCAGCTGGCCGCCCAATATGGGAAACAGACGCCAGGAGATACGGGTGGGGGAAGTTCTTAGTATAATACTCCCCCTAAGCCTGTCTGGTATTAGTGACCCAACGCAGATGTTCAATGCTCGTAAGCCTCTGCATCACGACAAGATAACTACTAATCGCAGAGATTTTGTATAGAAGCAAAATAATCAAGTTCATTGAATCTTGGTTTCAAAAAGTACTAGCAAATATTTTCCCACCCTTTTCTCCCACTTCATGCTATGAAAATTGATGTGTATTGCGATTTAACACTTTTCACGGCTTCAATGTGGTTGTAATATCTGAATGCCAAGGACAAATGTGAGAATTTGCAATGATAAAAAAAGTTTATTTTATATTTTACAGAATATTTTCCGGTTTTCCGTTTGTATCCTAGATACCAACAGGAGTTTGTTATCTGTATTGTTTGTAACCATTAAAAGCTCCGAACTAAATGGTAATTAAAGCGTATGCATGCCTTTTTATGAGATTTATCACAAGTTTTTAAATACGGAAAAACAATTTAAAGAAAACTTTTGGTTTAGTTTTCAACTGTGATTGCAGGCTTCACCGCCATAAGTAGTTGGGTTTGTGCTGATGTTTGCAACTTATACAAATATAAGTATGAAATCTTTTAATTTACCGATAAAAACCAATTATGAAAGTTCAGGTCGATCTAGTATGTATCGGAAAATTGTTGCTGTTATAAAAAAATGCAAATATGTCGCTCTAATTTAATAAAAACGTGTTAAGATGTTTGAAGGGTGTGAACTAATCGGGACTGGCCAAATATAGCAATGACTCCATATTATAAAGATGTTGCACTTCCATACATTGGTTTTTCTCACAGCCCTTTCGATAAGCCCCATTAAAAAGAGAGTATATAGATTTTATTCTAATTCGGAAACAACTTCTGTTATCATTGACTCCCAGTGGAGCATATGGCCTCAATTATATATTAATTTCTTATGCAATTCGGCCATCATATATTAAGGATTTGTCGCAATCATTTGTTTGCAAAGGTTTGTAGGTGCTTATCGATTTCATTTGTGCATTTCCAAGTTTCGCAACTGTAATTCAAGATGGACTTGACATTCGAGTTATATATTCGTAACTTAATTGTTGTTGATATTTGCCGAGATTTCCAAATAACTCGGAGAATGCCGAATGCGAATGCAGATTTTGCTTATATAATATCCTCGTCAGCGGTATCTTTTGTGGATACCAAACTATATATATATAATTCCCCGATAATATTCCAATTGGAACAAGGTGTACTTCTCTCCAAACTACCAAGATAATTAAAGGTACCTACACATCCAATTACCTCGTTATCAATATTGATGTGTGTTTTGCGCCATAGCCTCCAGGCATAATCTTTGTCTTGAAAATATTGATTTCCAGCCCAGCTGCCCGATAGTCAACAGTAATAGCGATTGTGTTTCTTGAAGGTGACCTGAGCTTTGGCTTAGAAGACATACATCGTCAGCGTATTTATACCCTTCACCACCATAGGTGGAAAGGGTATTGGGTTTATGCTGATGTTTGTAACGCATAGAAATATTGGTCTGAGACCCACCTTTTAGTATACCAACGACTTAGAATGACTCCCTGAGTTGTTTTAACGATTTCCGTCCGGCTGACAGGCTGACCGGTCATAACTTTAAAGATAATTTGATGAAATTTGACACAAGCTCATATTTTGGTCCAAGGACGATCCCTATTTTTTTTAGGCGAAATCGGATTACTATTTCGGGTACCTCCCATAGGGATGCCTTCCCGGAATAGAGTTTTTGATCCTTTACAGCCACAAATTTAGTTGTATTTTAATAATATTCAGCACAAAAATAAGCAAAAAATTTCGAAATTTGAGTCTTAAGCCACCTTTTCATAGACCGGGTCACATATTAATATTGCGAAATTAGATAACTATCAGTCAATATCCAGACTTATATGCGGTAGATGCATTAGGAACTCCTAACAAAATATATGAACCTGCCATATTACTATTAACTTGTTTATCTTAACTACATACTAAGCGCAACGAAAAGTATTTAACAGCTTATTAATATTAAGCTATACCCGGTTATGGGACAAAATTTTGTATAAAGTAAATACTAGGGAAACCACTTAAAGTACATTTAAATGTTGAACTATAAAGCTATTGCAAACGAATTTATTCCAATTATTTTATCAACGATACCACATTTGGTCCAAATTTTGAATTATTTAGCTGCACCCTCGTAGATATATGAGATATGTTTCTAAATACAACAAAATTTGATGGTGGGTATACAAGATTCGGCACAGCCGAATATAACACTCTTACTTGTTTAAGGTTTTAGGTTATTCACCCAGGTCTCATGTTGGTTGTGTGAGCCAAACTTTACTTTTATGGTCTTTTAATCCTAGACTTTGTTGACCAACCTCATTGTACGTTTGAGTGACAGACCTGGCAATTTTGTTATTATTAACGTCGTTGTTGTAACAAAGGCATTTCGATGTCGTTCTGATTCCAATTTCCAAACATCAATTTTCCGATCGTCTTTTGCCGTCTTTTTAATGAAGAGAGAAAGCTAAGGCACACACACGAGCTCTTGAAATATATGTTTGTTTGTGTGTTTATGTATTTTTTATTGTTCTTCATCCACTTTAATTTAACTTTTGACAGAAAAGAAATGTATGGAGTCCAATATCTTTATACTATAGAGTCTTTGGTAGCAGTTTATTGCATGTTCAATAGAGCGTCTCGACTTATATGGGGAAAAATAAAGTTCGCCGTACACCATCGAATATAAAGCATTGCTATGAGACAGTTTCGAAAAAATTTTTTTAAATTTTTTTCGTTGCACATTGGGATCGCCAAAATACATTTTTCGTTATATCTTCGGCATTTACAGTCGGATCTCGAAGTGTGATATATCGATGTTTTTGTCTCGATGAGGCCAACATTTTTCTTTAATAGTCATTATTCTTGGGTATCCGGTTGTAGTATTTATCTATCAGACTCCTGTTCCTACTACCCTAATGTACCACCCTAATATCAGAAAATTAAAGCTATTAAAAAATCTTTAAACTTTTACTAAGGAAGTTTTTCGATTTTTCAAACCGATCTATTACAAACAAGGAATTTCTTATTTTGCCGCACATAGGGATCGCCAAAATACATTTTTCGTTATATCTTCGCCATTTTCTGTCGGATCTTAAAGTGTAATATATCGATGTTTTTGTCAAACGAAGGCCATTTTGCGATATTAATTATTGAGCTTAAATACATTCTTCTACATAGTACTTACCCAAGATATTTTAACTCATACAACAAGAATTATAAAAATTTTAAATCTTGTAATCAATTATGTTTTGAAAAGATCTAAGTTTGCTGTATTTTTGATGGCTCTCAAGTTCTGAAAAAATGTGGCCCATGGGTTGCTCACCAGTGACAGCCAAGGCAGATTAATGTACTACATGAACAAAACGTTCAGTGTCTGTTTAAAGGCATAGATAAGCTGTGAAAATAATTAAGTTTAGTTTTATAATCATTGACCTCAAGTACATTCTTCTAGTACTTTTTTTTATAATAATCATTGATCTCAGATATCCGTTCTCGTATTTATTTAAAATTGTGAAAAAATATCATGTAAAAATTTACAGTGTAGATACCCAAACAGTCTCTTAGTTTGTCTTGCTATTCGTTTTATCCACGAAATAATTGTTTGAATTTCGTCTGTGTCTGTATAACATTTAATCGCGTTGTGCTTAATTTAATTTAATTATAAACTATTAAAAATTGATTTTAATAAACAACAGCCTCCCGAACTCTCCGCTTTTATTTTATCCGCCATTCTGGTTCTTGTGAAATACAACCTCAAGCAATTCCAATAGATGATATATCTTGGGTTCAACAAATGCTTCGTCTGCCCATAGAAAATAACGTTTACTTTTTCCACCCGGTCCACAATTTTTCCAGAATTTTTTTTGACTGAGCCGCCATGCTTGCAATTCTTAATGAAAGAACTGCTGAAGCATTACAGTTTTCCAAAGATGTAATCGAAATACCAGCTAACATAAGGAAAATACTTTCTGTTGATAGTTTTATTTACCAAACTTATTTATTTTCACAGCTTATCTATGTCTTTGTATGAGTTTAGATATATTGGGTAGGTACTATGTAGAAGAATGTATTAATATCGCAAGAAGAATGTATTAATATCGCAAAACATTGGCCTTCGTTAGACAAAAACATCGATATATTACACTTTAAGATCCGACAGTAAATGGCGAAGATATAACGAAAAATGTATTTTGGCGATCCCTATGTGCGGCAAAATAAGAAATTCCTTGTTTGTAATAGATCGGTTTGAAAAATCGAAAAACTTCCTTAGTAAAAGTTTAACGATTTTTAAGAGCTTTAATTTTCTGATATTAGGGTGGTACATTAGGGTGGTAGGAACATAGGTCTGATAGATAAATACTAGAACCGGATACCTGAGAATAATGACTATTAAAGAAAAATGTTGGCCTCCTCGAGACAAAAACATCGATATATCACACTTCGAGATCCGACTGTAAATGCCGAAGATATAACGAAAAATGTATTTTGGCGACCCCAATGTGCGACGAAAAAAATTAAAAAAAAAAAATTTCGATACTGCCTCATAGCAATGCTTTATATTTATTCGATGGTGTACGGCAAACTTTATTTTTTCGAGACGCCCTAATGTTCAATTTTATTTTGACACTGACCATAAAGCAGCCTTGTATTTTCCTACATTTAACCTTTTTTTTTACTTTTTTTAACACTCACTTTACTAAAACTATAAAGTAATTAAAAGTAAAATTGTTCATTATGTTACCAAGTTTAAGTGCTTTAAAATTATTTTACAAAACTATTTTGAACTCAACAAGATTTGTTGTTATAAAAAAAAAAAAAAATAAAAAAAAAAACAAAATCCTTTTAAAAAGTGGTATATTTTATACGAGCACACAACACGTACAAATAGGGTGGTTCGGAAAAAAACTTATTTTACTTATTTAACGGAGATCATAGATTGGCAAGAAACGCAACCATAGCGCCCCACTATGGTATTTCTGTTGCAAAAAAGGCCTATTTTGACCACCGCTTTTGAAAAATGTAATGATGCAGTTCTTTAAAGAAGAGTCTAGATATTAAGGATGAATAATTGTTTTAAAGAAAAAACAAGTAAGAAAGTGCTATAATCGGTTAAGCCCGACCATACGATACCCTTCACCACTAATGTCAAAAGTGTTCTTTTTCCTGTATAAAGACAAATATCTGCTAAATTTTGCCATCATAGAAACATATTCTCAAAACTTATACATTTTAGCTGTTTCCGACATTTGGACTTATATGAGAGCTAGGCTCAAATGTGGACCGATTATCTCGAAATTTGGCAAATTGATTACAGTTGCAACAAAAATTATGTAACTTAAAATTCTCATTATCTTCGGATTTACGAGCGTTTTAGTGAATTTTGTCTCATTTAGTGCGTTTTGAGAAAAGAGTTTGTATGGGAGATATATGGACCGATTTCAAAGAAATTTGGTACAGTGATTTAAGTTATGATCAGCAGTGTTTGTTTTAAATTTCATGAAAAAATATAGATTTTTGTGGCCAATATATCAATTCCGAGAAGTGGGACCTATGGGAGGTACCATAAATAATGGACCGATTTTGACGAATTTTAATAGCCATGGTCCCAGAAAAGTAATCTGTGCTAAATTCCATCAAATTATCTTTAGAACTGCGACCTGCAGTTTGATTACAAGGTTTACATGGGGGTCCAGCCAGCCAGATGGACGGACATCGCTAAATCGACTCAGAAAGTGATTCTAAGCCTATTGGTATACTAAAAGGTGGGTCTAAGACAAATATTTCCATGCGTTACATACATCAGCACAAACTTATAATACCCTTTCCACCTATGGTGGTGAATAATGGGACCATGGCTATTGAAATTCGTCAAATCGGTCCATTATTTATGGTACCTCCCACGGGTCGCACTTCCCGGAACAGACATATTGGCCACAAATATCAATATTTTTTCATGTAATTTAAATCAAATACTGCTTATGTAAACTAAAATCACTGTACCAAATTTCGTTGAAATCGGTCCACATTTGACCATAGCTCCCATCTTTAAAAACGCACTTAATGAGACAAAAATCACTAAAACGCTCGTAAATCTAAAGATAATGAGAATTTTAAGTTTATTTTTTGCATACATAATTTGTAACAACTGTAATCAATATGCCAAATTTCGAAATAATCGGTCCACATTTGACACTAGCTCTCATATAAGTCCAAATGACGAAAACAGCTTAAATATATAAGTTTTGAGAAAATGTTTGCATGATGGCAAAATTTAGCAAATATTTTTCTTTATACAGGAAAAATAACACCTTTGACCTTAATGGTGAAGGGTATCGTATGTTCGGGCCTAACCGACTATATCACTTTCTTACTTGTTTTTTTTTCAATATTTGAATTTCAGTTTTTAATATTAATAAAAAAAATCTAGTCTTAAGGCATGTCAAAAATGATTGATTTTGGGCAGAATATGCAAATATATGCAGAAGATCTATACATGGTTGTAAAACTGAGACTCTGACCTTCAATTTGGTATATTCTGAGCTATTTAGTTTTTAACACACAAAATATATATACTACCGAAACAAGTGCAAACATATTCGTAATACCCTAAACTTTTTAACTTTACCGTTCATAGTCGCACCAATAAAAGTATTAGCAAGTAAAAATAGATTTGTTTAAATTACAGTTGCCACTCTATTTAAAAGTGCAAATATATACAAAATGACAATTTTACACGATTACAACGATAAATATACAGAAATTCAAACATACATACAGACAGAATATAAAATAATACAACTTAAAAATATTCTAACTGCAGCAAAACTATTTTCGGTTGACGCCACTTTTTTCCTCCGTTAGCCAATGACACTCAATAAGACTGAAAAGGATAAGAGGAAGTATAATATATACAAAAAGTCCAGACGTCGTCATCGTTGTTGTCTGATATAACGATTATTTCAATTTCGTTTTGTTTCATTTGTTCTAGAAGATAGTTTAAAGAGTTTTCTTGGCTTTAAACTGTTTCACTTTCACTAGTGAAAAGATTTTATAAAAGAAAGTTTGTTTTCTATAAAATAAAAAAATACTTTCTTGTCTCATCTTTCAAAAAGCAATATCTGGAAATTTTGTTTTATTTCATCGTTATGTCTTACTTTACTTTCAATTACATCTTTTGTTGAAAATCGTCTTTTGTGGTTCAATTTATGCTGTATTTTGGCATAAGAAGTCGATTGGTCTTCTGGGATATTTCAATGTTTCACAAATTTTGAGAACACCATGCAACAGACTTTTTTCAGTAGCTCTATTTGTAGTAACTTTAATTTTTCTAATAAAAAAACAGATATTTTGACAAAGATTTGTTAGGATATGTCTTTTGTTTCAAGAACTCTTTAAAAACAAAGATTATCTTATATTTAAGGCTTAGTTCTTTGCTATATAACAATATAAAAATCATCAGCATATATTTGCATATTTTGGCAGAAAGAATAGTTGGTTAAGCCATCTCTTCAGGAGGATTATCCCCAATTTAGACAGATCGAAAACCTCGCATTATTACTAAATTTACAAACATAACTATTAAGAATTGTTCAGTCGATAATCTACGCTTTTACTTTTGATTTATGAACATAATTCTTAATAGTTATGTTTGTAAATTTAGTAATAATGCGAGGTTTTCGATCTGTCTAAATTGGGGATAATCCTCCTGAAGAGATGGCTTAACCAACCATCGAAACGCGTCGAGGAATTTGGTTTCTCCGCAAACATTTTTTGGCTTTTTATCAATGAATTGATCTGTTACATTAATAAATAAATGTAACAGGTTTGGGATCAAATGCAAATACACTTCTTTTTGAATAATATTTACATCCCGACTATTTTGTTATTTTTTGAGAAAAATTTTTATATTTAAAATTTTCCATAGAAAAATTTTAATATTAAACATTTTTATAAAAAAATTTTTATATTGAAAATTTTCTGTAGAAAAATTTTCGATACAATAAATTCTGGTTCAACTAAAATTAATTTCTTTCAATATTTTTCTTCAAAAAAATTTTATATCGATTTTTTTTTTTAATTTTCTGTCGAAAATTTTCTATACAATAATTTTATATCGAATTTTTTTTTTTAATTTTATATCGGAAATTTTCTATAGAAAAATTGTATATCGAAAATTTTCCATAGAAAAATTTTATATGGAAAATTTTCTATAAAAAAATGTTATATTGAAAATTTTATATAGAAATATTTTATATTGAAAATTTTCTATGGAAAAATTTTATAACGAAAATTTTCTATAGAAAAATTTTATATCGAAAATTTTCTATAGAAAAATTTTTTAACAAACATTTTCTATAGAAAAATTTTATATCGAACATTTTCTATAAAAAAATTTTCTACAGAAAAATTTTATATCGAAAATTTTTTTTGGAAAATTTTATATCAAAAATTTTATAACGAAAATTTTCTATAGAAAAATTTTATATCGAAAATTTTCTATAGAAAAATTAGATATCGAAAATTTTCTATAGAAAAATTTTATATGGAAAATTTTTTATAAAAAAATTTTATATTGAAAATTTTCAATAGAAATATTTTATATCGAAAATTTTCTATGGAAAAATTTTATAACGAAAATTTTCTATAGAAAAATTTTATATCGAAAATTTTCTATAGAAAAATTTTATATCGAAAATTTTCTATAGACTAATTTTACATCGAAAATTTTGTATAGAAAAATTTTGTATCAGAAATTTTCTATAGAAAAATTTTAAATCGAAAATTTTCTGTAGAAACATTTTATATCGAAAATTTTCTATAGAAAATTTTTTTAACAAAAATTTTCCATAGAAAAATTTTTTAACGAAAATTTTCCATAGAAAAATTTATATCAAAAATTTTCTGTTGAAAAATTTTATATCGAACATTTTCTATAGAAACATTTTATATCGAAAATTTTCTATAGAAAAATTTTATATCGATAATTTTCTATAGACAAATTTAATATCGAAAATTTTCTATAAAAAAAAATTTTCGATTTTTTATAGAAAAATTTTATATCGAAAATTTTTTATAGAAAAATTTTATACCGAAAATTTTCTTACACGAAAATTTTCTACACAAAACTTTTTTATCGAGAATTTTCTATAGAGAAATTTTATATCGAAAATTTTCTATAGAAAAATTTTATATCAAGAATTTCCTATAGAAAAATTTTATATCAAAAATTTTCTATAGAAAAATTTTATATCAAAAATTTTATATCAAAAATTTTCTATAGAAAAATTTTATATCGAAAATTTTCTATAGAAACATTTTATATCGAAAATTTTCTATAGAAAAATTTTTTAACAAAAATTTTCCATAGAAAAATTTTTTAACGAAAATTTTCCATAGAAAAATTTATATCAAAAATTTTCTGTAGAAAACATTTATATCGAAAATTTTCTATGGAAACATTTTATATCGAAAATTTTCTATAGAAACATTTTATATCGAAAATTTTCTATAGAAACATTTTATATCGAAAATTTTCTATAGAAACATTTTATATCGAAAATTTTCTATAGAAAAATTTTTTAACAAAAATTTTCCATAGAAAAATTTTTTAACGAAAATTTTCCATAGAAAAATTTATATCAAAAATTTTCTGTAGAAAAATTTTATATCGAAAATTTTCTATAGAAAAATTTTATATCGAAAATTTTCTATAGAAAAATTTTAAATCGATAATTTTCTATAGAAAAATTTGATATCGAAAATTTTCAATAGAAAAATTTTATATGAAAAATTTTTTATAAAAAAATTTTATATTGAAAATTTTCAATAGAAATATTTTAAATCGAAAATTTTCTATGGAAAAATTTTATAACAAAAACTTTCTATAGAAACATTTTATATCGAAAATTTTCTATAGCAAAATTTTTTAACAAACATTTTCTATAGAAAATTTTTTATCGAAAAATTTTATGTCGAAGAATTTTCTATAGAAATTTTTTTTTAACAAAATTTTTGTGTTAAAAAATTTTTTAACAAAAATTTTCTATAGAAAAATTTTATATCGAAAATTTTCTACAGAGAAATTTTATATCGAAAATTTTTTTTGAAAAATTTTTGAACAAAAGTTTTTTATAGAAAAATTTTATATCGAAAGTAGAAAAAGTTTATACCGAAATTTTTCTGTAGAAGAATTTTATATCGAAAATTTTCTATAGAAAAATTTTACATCAAATTTTTTTTTTTTAATTTTAAATCGAAAATTTTTTATAGAAAACTTTTATATCAAAAACTTTCTTTAGAAAAATTTTATTTCAAGAATTTTTTATAAAAACATCGAGAATTTTCTATAGAAAAAGTTATTAACAAAAATTTTCTTTAGAAAAAAAAGTTATTAACAAAAATTTTCTATAGAAAAATTTTATATCAAAAATTTTCTATAGAAAAATTTTATATCGAAAATTTTCTATAGAATAATCTTTTATCGAAAAATTTCTATAGAAACATTTAATAAACAAAATTTGATATCGAAAAATTTTTTAACAAAAATTTTTCATAGAAAAATTTATACTGAAAATTTTATATCGAAAATTTTGTATAGAAACATTTTATATAGAAAAATTTTATACCGAAAATTTTCGATAGAAAAATCTAAATTTTTTATAGAAAAATTTTATAAAAATATTTCGGGGCTATGGTGGTATAGGATATAACTAGAAGTCAGTTAAAGATCATAAGGAACATTTTTTTATATAAATATTTTAAAATTCGATTCATTTTTAAACCTCTCAGCTACTGGTTTTTCTTGTTGCCTAGTGTAATTGTTATTCATGGCTTTATGCGTTTTTGCCCAGAATATTTGAAATGTCATATTAGTTGGTTGAGCACGAATGGTTTTTGGATTGGTCCAATAAAAAGCATTTTCAGTTATAGTGACAGCTCTTCGGATACTTTATAAATATTAAGAGTCAAGGAATTTCAATTATTATATGTATGTATTTTTTCTTTTTGCATTTGATTAGTATTTTTGCATTTATGTATTTTAAGTTGATTTTGGCCAAATGCCATTGTGGCTGGAAGGCAAGTTTTTCTTGAGTTTTTTTTTTAAATTTCATTCAAGAGTTTCTTTTATAGGTCTTGCAGTTTATGGTAAAAGTAGTTTTGGCATGTCAAAAATTCCTTTGTTTTGCCATTTTAGAATCTTTGTTCGGTTTGTCTATTTAAAGTCACAAAAAATGAATAAACTATGAAAGTTAAATGGAAAAGGGGGATATGATGTTGAAATGGTAGAAATGAAATTTTAGAAAAACGAAACTAAATGCACTTAAATGTTGTCTGAAGTGAAATACTAAAAATTAAATTGTTACCCTAAAGCTATACCCCCAAATTTATAAACAAAAAATATTGCTATGACAAGCTTATAATTCAAATTTTCCATACAAAATTCAAACTATAAGACTTTGATAATTTTATAATTCTTTTATAAATAAGGGGGATAGAATATAAAATATGAAAAATTAAGATAGACAAAAATTTAATTTAAGTCACTCAATTTAAAGGATTTACAAAATTTTACAAAAAACTGACAACATGTGACATGTTTCTAATATCTAAAATGTTTCAAAAAATTACATAAAATAGTTAATCCTTGGAAACGTTTTTAATAATTACACTGTGCAAAATTTCCTATAAAAATAACAAATTTTTGCAAAATTGAATTAAAAATTTCTTGTACAAATAAGAAGTTTTTGCAAAATTTCCTATAAAGATATGAAAATTTTGAAAAATTTTCTATAAAAAAAAGAAATTTTTCCAAAATTTTCTATAAAAATCAGAAATTTTTTGCAAAATTTCCTATAAAAATAAGAAATTTTTATAAAATTTACTATATAAATAAGAAATTTTTTGCAAAATTTCCTATAAAAAAAAGAAAATTTTGCAAAATTTCCTATAAAAATAAGAAATTTTTGCAAAATTTCCTCTAAAAATAAGAAATTTTTGTAAAATTTCCTATAAAAATAACAAAGTTTTGCAAAATTTCCTATAAAAATAATAAATTTTTGCAAAATTGAATTAAAAATTTCTTATACGAATGAGAAGTTTTTGCAAAATTTCCTATAAAGATAAGAAATTTTTGAAAAATTTCCTATAAAAATAAGAAATTTTTCCAAAATTTCCTAAAAAAATAGGAAATTTTTCCAAAATTTCCTATAAAAATAAGAAATTTTTTGCAAAATTTCCTATAAAAATAAGAAATTTTTATAAAATTTACTATATAAATAAAAAAATTTCCAAAATTTCCTATAAAAATGAGAAATTTTTGCAAAATTTCCTATAAAAATATAAAATTTTTGCAAAATTTCCTATAAAAATAAGAAACTTTTGCAAAATTTCCTATAAAAATAAGAAATTTTTGCAAAATTTCCTATAAAAATAAGAAATTTTTGCAAAATTTCCTATAAAAATAAGAAACTTTTGCAAAATTTCCTATAAAAATAAGAAATTTTTGCAAAATTTCCTATAAAAATAAGAAATTTTTGCAAAATTTCCTATAAAAATAAGAAGTTTTTGCAAAATTTCCTATAAAAATAAGAAATTTTTGCAAAATTTCCTATAAAAATAAGAAATTTTTGCAAAATTTCCTATAAAAATAAGAAGTTTTTGCAAAATTTCCTATAAAAATAAGAAATTTTTGAAAAACTTCCTATAAAAATAAGAAATTTTTAAAAAATTTCCTATAAAAATAAGAAATTTTTAAAAAATTTCCTATAAAAATAAGAAATTTTTGCAAGATTTTCTATAAAAATAAGAAGTTTTTGCAAAATTTCCTATAAAAATAAGAAATTTTTGAAAAATTTCCTATAAAAAAAAGAAATTTTTCCAAAATTTACTATAAAAATCAGAAATTTTTTGCAAAATTTCCTATAAAAATAAGACATTTTTATAAAATTTACTATATAAATAAGAAATTTTTTGCAAAATTTCTTATAAAAAAAAGAAAATTTTGCAAAATTTCCTATAAAAATAAGAAATTTTTGCAAAATTTCCTCTAAAAATAAGAAATTTTTGTAAAATTTCCTATAAAAATAACAAAGTTTTGCAAAATTTCCTATAAAAATAATAAATTTTTGCAAAATTGAATTAAAAATTTCTTATACGAATGAAAAGTTTTTGCAAAATTTCCTATAAAGATAAGAAATTTTTGAAAAATTTCCTATAAAAATAAGAAAATTTTCCAAAATTTCCTAAAAAAATAAGAAATTTTTGAAAAATTTCCTATAAAAATAAGAAATTTTTGCAAGATTTGCTATAAAAATAAGAAGTTTTTGCAAAATTTCCTATAAAAATAAGAAATTTTTGAAAAATTTCCTATAAAAATAAGAAATTTTTGCAAGATTTCCTATAAAAATAAGAAATTTTTGCAAAATTTCCTATAAAAATAAAAAATGTTTGCAAAATTTTCTACAAAAATTAGAAATTTTTGCAAAATTTCCTATAAAAATAAGAAATTTTTGCAAAATTTCCTATAAAAATAAAAAATTTTTGCAAAATTTCCTATAAAAATAAGAAATTTTTGCAAAATTTCCTATACAAATAGTAAATATTTGAAAAATTTCCCATAAAAATAAGAAATTTTTGCAAAATTTTCTATAAAAATAGTAAATTTTTACCAAATTTTCTATAAAAATAAGAAATTTTTGCAAAATTTCCTATAAAAATAAGAAATTTTTGCAAGATTTCCTATAAAAATAAGAAATTTTTGAAAAATTTCCTATAAAAATAAGAAATTTTTGCAAAATTTCCTATACAAATAGTAAATTTTTGAAAAATTTCCTATAAAAATAAGAAATTTTAAGAAATTTTCTATAAAAATAGTAAATTTTTACCAAATTTTCTATAAAAATAAGAATTTTTTGCAAAATTTCCTATAAAAATAAGAAGTTTTTGCAAAATTTATTTAAAAATTTCCCCTAAAAATAAGAAATTTTTGAAAAATTTCTATAAAAATATCTTCAAAAAATTTCCTATAAAAATTTAGAAATTTTGTAAAAAATTTTCTATAAAAATAAGAAATTTTTGAAAAATATCCTATATGAATTTAGCGTACATGAATTTACCCACTAGGTCTCCGTTTTGTAGAGGTTTTCAACTAGCACAGTGTAATTATTTTCATTTTATAAAAGAGTTTGTTATTGAAATAGGATGAGATCTGCAGTTCAATTTAAGACTTACTTTATATACATCTTAAAATTCAATATAAATTCATATTTATCAAAACACGTGTAAATTTGTTGACAGTCGACCCACAATAAACTTAAATGTTGCACTTGTTTTCTTTCATTACTTTAAATTTGTTTAAAATAAAAATTGACATAATCTCAGTTACTTTATATAACTTTATTTACAAAAAAATGCAAAACAAAATTTAAATCAAGATTAAAGATTAAGGTATCAGCTTTATAAAGGTGAGAAAAACATGTGCATATATTAGCATATTTTGTCGAAAATCAATAATAATAAGAGTGACATAATAAGATTCAATAAAATTTTCAAAATATGCCTAAAACATCCCATATTCAAAGCATTGAACTTTGTAGGGATTATATACTCATGTATGTTTAAATATATAAAGTACTTTTTATTTCATGCAAACTAAGAAATATTAAAGACAAATTTCTTATACACAATTAATTTTAAAAGAATCCAATGCAAAATTTTACGACACGTGTATGCAAAAAAAGAAAACAAATTTTTATACTGCAATTGAAGTATATTATGTGAAAAATTTCCAATAAAAATAAGAAATTATCGAAAAATTTTCTATAAAAAAAAGAAATTTTTGAAAAATTTACTATAGTAAGAAATTTTAAAAATGTCCTATAAAAATGAGAAATTTTTTAAAATTTTCTGTAAAAATAAGAAATTTTTGAAAAATTTCTTTAAAAATAAGAAATTTTTGAAAAATTTTTTATAAAGATAAGAAATTTTGTAAAAATTTCCTCTAAATTTATTTTTTAAATTTGTTATAAAAATAAGAAATTTTAGAAATAAATTTTTTAAAAATTTTCTACAAAAATTATAAATTTTTGAAAAATTTCCTTAAAAATAAAAATTTTTTTAAAATTTCCTTAAAAATAAGAAATTTTTGAAAAATTTGCTTAAAAATAAGACATTTTTGAAAAATTTTTTATAAAAATAAGAATTTTTTTAAAAAAATTCCTTTACAAATAAGACTTTTTTTCAAAAATTTCCTTTAAAATAAGAAACTTTTTAAAATGTAAGAAGTTTTTGAAAAATCTCTATAAATGAGAAATTTTTGAAAATTTTTCTACAAAAATAACACATTTTTCAAAACTTTCCCATAAAAATAGGAAATTTTTTAAAAAAATTTTAAAATTTCCTATAAAAAGAAATTTTTTAAAATGTCCTATAAAAATGATAAATTTTTTAAAATCTTCTATAAAAATAAGAAATTTTTGAAAAATTTCCTATAAAAATAGGAAATTTTTGAAAAATTTTCTATAAAAATAGGAAATTTTTGAAAAATTTCCTATAAAAATAGGAAATTTTTGAAAAATTTCCTATAAAAATAGGAAATTTTTGAAAAATTTTTGAAAAATTTCCTATAAAAATAGGAAATTTTTGAAAAATTTCCTATAAAAATAGGAAATTTTTGAAAAATTTCCTATAAAAATAGGAAATTTTTGAAAAATTTCCTATAAAAATAGGAAATTTTTGAAAAATTTCCTATAAAAATAGGAAATTTTTGAAAAATTTCCTATAAAAATAGGAAATTTTTGAAAAATTTCCTATAAAAATTGGAAATTTTGTAAATATTTCCTATAAATTTTATTTTTAAATTTTTGAAAAATTTCCTATAAAAATAAGAAATTTTTGAAAAATTTCCTATAAAAATAAGAATTTTTTTGAAAAATTTCTCATAAAAATACGAAATTTTTAAAAAATTTCCTATAAAAATAGCAAATTTTTGAAAAATTTCCTATAAATATAAGAAAATTTTGATAAATTTCCTATAAAAATAAGAAATTAAGTTTTTTTTGATAGAAATAAGACATTTTTGAAAAATTTTCTATAAAAATAATTAATTTTTCAAAAATTTCCTATAAAAATTCGAAAATTTTCAAAAATTTCCTATAAAAATAAGAAATTTTTGAGAAATTTCCTTAAAATTAAGAATTATTTGAGAAATTTCTTATCAAAATAGGAAATTTTTGAAATATTTTCTATAAAAATAGGAAATTTTTGAAAAATTTGTTTAAAAAAAAGGAAATTTTCTATAAAAATAGAAAATTTTTTAAAAATTTTCTTAGAACCAATATTGTTTGAAAAATTTCCTATTAAAAATTAATTTTTAAAAAATTTGATATAAAAATAAGAAAAAAATTTCCTATAAAATTTGGAAATTTTTGGAAAAAATATTATAAACATTTGAATTTTTTGAAAAATTTCTTATAAAAAAAGGAAATTTTTAAAAATTTCTTATTTTAAAAAAATTTTCTATAAAAAAAAGAAATTTCCTATAAAAATAAGAAAATTAGAAAATGTCCTGTAAAAATAGGAAATTTTTGAAAAATTTCCTATAAATGACAAAATTTTTGAAAAATTTTCTATAAAAATTTGCTATAAAAATAAGAAATTTTTGAAAAATTCCTTGTTTTTATAGAAAAGGAAAATTTCTATAAAAATAGGAAATTAATAAAAAATTTCCTTTAAAAATATGAAAAAATTTCTTTAAAAAAATAGGAAATTTTTAAAAAAAATTTCTTAAAATAAAAATCGTTTTAAAAATTTCCTAATAAAAAATTAATTTTTAAAAAATTTCATATAAAAATAAGAAATTTTTGAAAAATTTCCTTCAAAAATAGGAAATTTTTGAAAAAATTTCCTATAAAAATAGGGAATAGGAAATTTTTGAAAAAATTTCCTATAAAAATAGGAAATTTTTGGAAAATAAATTATAAACATGGGAATTTTTTGAAAAATCTTGTAAAAAAAGGAAATTTTTAAAAATTTCTTATAAAAAAGAAAATTTTTAAAAAAATTTTCTATAAAAAAAAGAAATTTCCTATAAAAATAAGAAAATTAGAAAATTCCCTGTAAAAATAAGAATGTTTTGAAAAATTTCCTATAAATGACAAAATTTTTGAAAAAAAAAAAGAAAAAAGAAGAAATTTTTGAAAAATTTCCTAAAAAACAAGAAATTTTTAAAAAATTGTAAATGTAATTTAAGAAAATTTTCCTATAAATTAAGAAATTTTTAATAAATTTCCTATAAAAATGCAAAATTTTTGAAAAATTTTTTTAGAAATTTATTTTAACGAAAAGAAATTTTTGAAAATTTTTCTATAAAAATAGGAAATTTAAAAAAAATTCCTTTAAAAATTAGAAATTTTTAAAATATTTGATTTAAAAATAGGAAGTTTTTGAAAAATTTTCTATTAAAATATATATATTTTTTAAATTTCCTTTAAATATAAGAAAGTTTCCTAAAAACTAAGAAATTTTTGAAATTTTTTTTTATAGAAAAACGTTTTATGTTTTTGAAAACTTTTCTATAAAAATACGAAATTATTCAAAAATTTCCTATAAAAATAAGAAATTTTTGAAAATTTCCTATAAAATTATGAAATTTTTGAAAAATTTCTTATAAAACAAGGGAATTTTCTATAAAAATATGAAATTATTAAAAAATTTCCTTCAAAAATATGAAATTTTTTAAAAATTTACTATAAAAATAAGATATTTGAAAAATTTTGTATTAAAATAAGAAATTTTTGAAAAATTTCCTACGAAGTTTTTGAAATTTTTGAAAAATTTTCTATAAATTTCCTAAGAAATTTTTGAAAAAATTTCTTAAAAAATAAAAAAATTTTGAGAAACTTTCTAATGAATTAAGAAATTTTTAAAAAGGTTTCTATTAGAATAAGAAATGTAGGAAAAACTTCCTATTGAAAAAAGAAATTTTTGAAAATTTTCCTAAAAAATAAGACATTTTTTAAAAATTTCCTATAAAGATAAGAAATTTTTCAAGAAGTTTCTATAGAAATTTTTCAAAAACTTCCTATTGAAATAAGAAATTTTTGAAAATTTTTCTAAGAAATAAGAAATTTTTTAAAAATTTCCTATAAAAGTAAGCAATTTTTGAAAATCTTTCTATAAAAAAATTAAATTTTTCCTAAAATTTCCTAAAAAATAAGAAATTTTGAAAAGTTTCCTATAAAAATAGAAAATTTTTGAAAAATGAATACATTACACTGGGACTCAAGTTTATTACAATTATTTTTTTTGCAATAAACAGTTTTTTTTTATGAAACGAAAAAATATTAAAAAGTCAGTTTACGCTTATTATCATTTTTTGACTAAATTTGCAAATATATGCAAATATGCTAAAATTAAGTAAAAAGCTAAGACTTTAGTCTTTAATTTAAGTTATAGTTTGGTCTCTTAGATTTTCATTAGAAAAAGTTATAACCCTATTAAACTTAAAAAAATATTTATTCTTAACAAAAATAAAGTAATATTGTTTCTACTACATGTGCAAGATGATAAGAGTTTTTTTAAATTGACTTCTCTCATAACTATTTTTTTGGGGTAATTAAATTATGTGACTTTTCTCAATTAAAACTCTTGATAGCATATTTTTGTAAAAAGTGTAAAAGAGTATGCCCAAACTTCAATAATAAAGAACGTATATGATTATTTGTTGCCTTAATTGTTTCAGTTTTGAAAAATAGCTGCCACATAAGATATATAAAGAATATATGTTTTAAGAAACTTTTCTTTTCATTTTCTAAGTCTGAAGGATTAATGAAAAAAATTACACACTGAGGGACAAAGCTATATATAAAAGCCTTTTCCTATTATGTAGTTAAGAGTATAATAAAATGTTTTTCAAAATACAAAAATTGTCAGTCATTTTCCAAAAGTGATATGACAACATTGACAAATTTTGAGTTCAAATTTATCCATTACTCCCGCCTTCTATGTTTTGATAAAGCTAACTTTTGCAGACTATAACCTATTGATTGAGTGGGAGCCTTTTTATTTCAAGTAGAGTAAATTAATTTTCTGTATTATTATATGTATTTATAAATTTCAGTTTAAATAATAAAAATTTAATTAATCAATTTTCTCTTTATTTATTTTATCATTACAGATATAAAACACCAAACATATGGTACATATTCGTATCAAGATAAAACCACAAAACCGACGACTAGAGGAGTCAAATGTGTCTGTAAAGTGATTTTTTTTTACATAAATATCAAATGTTTAGTCAAATAGAAAATAACAGATCAATAAATTTCTATAGTAGATTGATATAAATTAGTGGTAAAAATCAAAATAAAACCCCAGTTTATGTACGAGTATCTGTGAAAGTAAAGGAAATTAAAACAATTTCATTGACTGACTTCAAGAGGCGGCTGTGGCCACAGGCAATAACAGGCTAAGTCGAAAATAATGGTACATACAAGATATTAAATATATATTGAGGTCTTATAAACCTGTAATCAAAATCTTTACGATGATTTAAACGTCTACACTTCCGCCTCAATTTTTAAAATGTCAAGTTCTTATTTCAAATTTAATCTAATATCATTTTGACTTAAGCTAAAATGGTTTAATTGCCAACTTTTTAACTTTTTAAACAAAACCAGAGGCATAGGATTCTCCTTCGTGCCTTTACTAAGAATAACTCATTTCCTTCTTAAATCGACTTAATCGGTTATTGCTCTGGGACACAGATGTATGCGCGTGTAAAATAATAAGGAAATATATGTATATTTACTTGTTGTCTTTTTCTGTAAATATTTACACATACATTTGCGCAAAAAAAAATGTTAACTAATACAAACAAAAACATGCCTTCTCAAAAATACAATAAACAAAAGAAATTTAATGTTAGGAGATAAAACAGGAAGAAAAACATGTGTCTGTTTTTTTTTTTAATTCAGATAAAAAAGGAACCTCATGTTGGTAAAGGAAAGTTTCAAAAAAAAAAAAATATTTGAAACAAAAATTGTCTACTAAATCAACAGACGACGAAAAATGTTGGCTAGAAGACATACAAATATTTATTTAAACTCATGCAAATTTACATATAATGAACACGAAGAATTTAAAGAAAAATTAGGTTGACCCAGAAAAAGAACAAATTAAATTCATAAATTTCCTATCAAAATAAGAAATTTTTAGAAAACTTACTATAAAAATAAGAAATTAAAAAAAAAATTCTATAAAAATAAGAAATTTTTGAAAACTTTCCTATAAAAATAAAAAATTTAAAAAAATTTAAAAAATAAGAAATTTTTGAAAATTTTACTATCAAAATGAGAAATCTTTGAAAAATTTCCTATGAAAATAAGAAATTTAAAAAAAATCCTATAAAAATAAGAAACTTTTGAAAAATTTCCTATACAAAAAAGAAATTTTTGAAAAATTTCTTATAAAAATAAGAAATTTTTGAAAAATTTCTTATAAAAATAAGAAATTTTTGTAAAAATTTTCTATGAAAATAAGAAATTTTTGAAAAAATTCCTATAAAAATAAGAAATTTTTGAAAAATTTCCTATAAAAATAAGAAATTTTTGAAAAATTTCCTATAAAAATAAGAAATTTTTGAAAAATTTCCTATCAAAAAACAAGTTTTTGAAAAATTTTATGTAAAAATAAGAAATTTTTAAAAAATTATCTATAAAAATTAAATTTTTTAAAAAAATGTCTATAAAAATAATTTGTTTTTTTTTTAATTTCTACTAAAATAAGAAATTTTTATAAAATTTCCTATAAAAATAAGACATTTTTGAAAAATTTCCAAAACAAATAAAGAATTTTAAAAAAGTTTCCTATAAGAATAAGAAATTTTTAAAAAACTTCCTTTGAAAATAAGAAATTTATGGAAAATTTCTTATAAAAATAAGAAGTTAAAAAAAATTGTATAAAAATAAGAAATTTTTGAAAAATTTCCTATAAAATTATGAATTTTTTTGAAAAATTTCCCATAAAAATAAGAAATTTTTTAAAAATTTCCTATAAAAATAAAAAATCTTTAAAAAGTTTCCTATAAAAATAAGAATTTTTTGAAAAAATTTCATTAAAAATAAGAAATTTTCGAAAAATTTTCTATAAAAATAAGAAGTTTTTGAAAATTTCCTTGAAAAAAAGGAAATTTTTGAAAATTTATAGAAATAAGAAATTTTTGAAAAACTTTCTATAAAAATAAATTTTTAAAAAATTTTTTATAAAAATAACAAATTTTTTAAAAATTTCTTATAAAAATAACAAATTTTTTAAAAATTTCCTATAAAAATAAGGAATTTTTTTTTTTAAATTTTTATAAAAAAATAAATTTTTGAAAAATTTCCTTTAAAAATAAGAAAATTTTGAAAAAATACCTATAAAAGTAGGAAATTAAAAAAAAATTTCCTATGAAAATAAGAAATTTTCGAAAAATTTTCAATAAAAATAAAAAGTTTTGAAAAATTTCCTAAAAAAATAAAAAAAATTGGAAGATTTCCTATAAAAATAAGAAATTTTTGCAAAATTTATGATAATAAATCAGAAATATTTGAAAATTTTCCTATACAAATAAGAAATTTTTGAAAAAAATTTTGTAAAATTTCCTATAAAAATAAGAAATTTTTGAAAAATTTACTATAAAAATTAAAAATTTTGAAAATTTTCCGATAAAAATAAGAAATGTTGCAATATTTCCTATAAAAATAAAAAATTTTTGAAAAATTTACTATAAAAATTAAGATTTTTGAAAAATTTTCGATAAAAATAAAAAATTTTGTAATATTTTCTAAAAAATAAGAAAATTTTTGAAAAATTTACTATAAAAATTAAAATTTTTGAAAAAATTCCTATAAAAATAAGAAATAAAAAACTTCCTATAAAAATAAGAAATTTTTTAAAAAAATTTCTATAAAAATAAGAAAATTTTGAAAAATTTCCTTAAAACTAAGAAGTTTTTGAAAAATTTCCGAAAAAAAATAAGAAATTTTTGGAAAATTTCATATAAAACTAAGAAATTTTTGAAAAATTTCCTTTAAAAATATACAATTTTTGAAAAATTTCCTATAAAAATAAGAAAATTTTTGAAAAATTTTCTATCCAAAATAAGAAATTTTTCTAAAATTTTCTTTAAAACTAAGAAATTTTTGAAAAATGTCCCATAAAAAGAAGAAATTTTCAAAATTTTCCTATAAAAATAAAATTTTTTTGAAAAATTTCCTATAAAAGTAGGAAACTTTTGAAAAATTTCCTATAAAAATAAAAAATTTTTGAAAAATGTCCTATAAAAATAAGAAATTTTTCAAAAATTTCCTATAAAAATAAGAATTTTTTTAAAAATTTTCTATAAAAATAAGAAAATTTTGAAAAATTTTCTTTAAAACTAGGAAATTTTTGAAAAAATTCCTAAAAAAAATAAGAAATTTTTGGAAAATTTCTTATAAAACTAAGAAATTTTTGAAAAATTTCCTTTAGAAATATAAAATTTTTGAAAAATTCCCTATAAAAATAAGAAATTTTTGAAAAATTTCCGAAAAAATCAAGAAATTTTTATATAAAATAAAACATTTTTGAAAAATTTCCTATACAAATAAGAAATTTTTGAAAAATTTCCTATAAAAATAAGAAATTTTTGAAAAATTTCCTATAAAAATGTGAAATTTTTGAAAAATTTCCTATAACAAAAAGAAATTTTTGAAAAATTTCCTATAAAAATAAGAATTATTTGAAAAATTTCCTATAGAAATAAAAAAATTTTTAAAAATTTCCTAAAAAACTAAGAAATTTTTGCAAAATTTCCCATAAAAATAAAAAAATTTTGAAAAATTTCCAATAAAAATAAGAAATTTTTGAAAAATTTCCTATAAAAATAAGAAATTTTTGAAAAATTTCCTATAAAAATAAGACATTTTTGAAAAATTTCATATAAAAATAAGAAATTTTTGATAAAAAAAAAAATTCCTAAAAAACTAAGAAATTTTTGCAAAATTTCCTATAAAAATAAAAAAATTTTTTAAAATTTCTTTAAAAATAAGAAATTTTTGAAAAATTTAATATAAAAATTAGAAATTTTTGAAAAATTTTCTATAAAAATTAGAAATTTTTGAAAAATTTTCTATAAAAATAAGAAATTTTTGAAAAAATTCCTATAAAATTAAGAAATTTTTGAAAAATTTACTATAAAAATAAGAAATTTCTGCAAACCTTCCTATAAAAATAAAAGATTTTTGAAAAATTTTTAAAAATTTTTGAAAATTTTCTTATAAAAATAGGAAATTTTTCAAAAATTTCCTATAAAAATAAGAAATTTTTGAAAAATTTTTCAAAATTTCTGATGAACATAAAAAATTTTTAAAAATTTCCTTAAAAATATAAAAGAATTTTTGAAAATTTCCTCAGAAAATAAGAAATTTTTTCTATAAAAATAAGAATTTTTTGACGAATTTCCTGTAAAAATAAGAAATTTTTGAAAAATTTTCTGTAAAAATGTGTAAAAGGTTTTGAAAAATTTCCTGTTAAAGTTATCAAATGCTTTATATGAGGCTAGAGCTTTTGTGACACCCTAATATGCTAAGACAAAATTTAAACATGATATCCTTTTATTTATTTATTTATTTCTGTTTTATTAGACAATTTATCATGTCCTGAGTTTATGTGTCAACAATGAAGTTTGGTCTGGTTTTTCCTCTCCTCAATACTTTAAAGAAGATCTACGAAATGGAACGCCAACATTTTTAAAATTCATTTAACTTTCCAAATACTTGCACATTTCATGTAAAGGGTCTTTCATACAGTGCTTCCTAAATTTAAATTTAAATAAAATAAAGTAAGTGTGAGATAACGCAAACTCTTTAAATAAATTAAAGATAAATTAAAAACATTTTTTAGTATAACTTGTGTTCTTGAAATCTATATTCGTCTTTGATGATTTGACAAAATCTACTGACGAAGAGAAAGTTATCAAATGTTAAAGTTTGGAAGCCCCTGTTGGAAGACCTTATATACTTATTGAACTTGAAATGTGTAATACTTGACTGTCATTTAACTATTTCAATACACAGCTTCAAACATTACATATGTATCAATCATTTGGATTTAAAGATAAATCAGTCAATCGATTATTTTGTGGAAACAAAGTCCAAAACATGCCAAGAGATTAAAATTGGCATAATTTTGTTGTAAAATTTGAAATCACAATACTCGTACATGTAATTGGAATTAATTTAGCAAATGTATATACATATGTATATACAAACATATACATATGTTTATATATATACATTTCTTTATCCATTCATGTGTAAATACAAATGCAATTAATTGCTATATCCTCTAGTTGCTAATTCAAAATTGCGATAAATAGTGAAAAAGTGTTTGGTTCATGTCATGAATCGCCATGTGGACTTATATGATGGCAGCTGCCCGTGGAGATCGGGCCAACTCTATGATGTCGAGACGCCGTAATGAAGTTGAATCACCCAAATATGGTTATAAGTAAGTAAAACTTCGCTATAACTAATTATATTATTAATTAAAACAGGCTTTTTATAACATAATCATTGTATTTTAGAGAAATGGAAGATTATTTAAGTTTGTGTTGATAATAATTTCTTTGAATGAAAAACTATGAAGCTAAATTTTTTTGTAGTTCTAAGGCTGAAGTCTTAGCTTTATAGTAATTTATAAATTATTTGCATATATTTGCATATTTATCTAAAAATTAAAAATGAACGAGCTGGTCTTATATAATATTTTTTTTTATTAATGTGGGGTTTATATAACTCAAGCGGCTGACGATTGAGTGAAATTTACATGTGTTTTCTTTTTGTAACAATAACAAAGCACATGTAAATTTCACTCAATCGTCAGCCGCTTGAGGTTTAAAAACCCCACATAAGACTATAATATTGCAGAATGAAAGTATAAAATATTTACAACAACCATTTTCAAGCAGTCGTTTTTTCGTAGCGAAACGTCTGGGAAATTTTGGGATTCCGACCAAGAACTGACATTAATACGATATTATATGTGGCTTTGTTGGTAAGAACTTCGACTACTAAGCATAACATATCACATTGAGCCTGGGTTCGATTCCCGGTCATGCCAACATCAATTTCTGTAATTATTAATTTCTTGTAAAATTATTAATTACCACAGCATCTGTCAGCATTTTACAGCAATAACACGCCGCCGATGTAAACGAAATAAAATTGGCTGTAGAACAAAAAGCATTTAAATAAAAGAAATAAAGGAAAAGAAATGAGTGTTACTTCTTTATAAAAAACAAGTAAGATAACCTATAGCCGGTCAGGCCCGACTATATGATTCCCTTCATTACTATGGTCAAATATGGAACAACAATTTAACAAGTTTTCTATATGTTTTAGAGACATATCCCAGCAAAACTTTTCATTACCAAGTAATGAGTTAAACAGCTAAACTATTGAACACGAACTACTTACACATTCACTGTTTAAGTCATTACATTAACATGGGGATGTCATTGGAGGCAAGTACTTACCAATTGCAGAAAAGTAATGACTTGAGTAAGCAATTGGAAAACAACAACAACAACTTTTTTTGTTGTTGTTTTATTTAAAACAAAAATATTTTTAAACGAAATACAAATTTTTTTTATGACCCCATGGGGGCTCGAACCCGGACCCCTATGACTGCTAGGCGGAGACTCTTCCACTGAGCTACTTCATATGTTGAAAACTTAGCAGCTTACAATTAATATATACAATTTTATTTTTAGATCCAAAATCATGTGACAATAACTTTGTTTTTCCCTGCCTTTTTGCTTTGTTGTAATTTTTAGAAAAATATACGATTTTTTGTAAATGTTTAATGCATTTAATAAAAAATAAAGAAGTTTTTTTTAATTATTTTAAAACTTAAATAGTTTAAGTCTTCCTTTTTGGTTATATAACATTGACTCTTACTTACTCACATAAATGGCCTATAGTTACAACCTGTTAAGGTCAAAGTCCGAGCATATTTTGGAATTCCATGGACTTCGATCTTGTGCGAATATTCTCCAATTTTATAGGTCAAGCTTTGAAGAATGTTCCTCTACTTGGTCTTTCCATGGAAGTTTCGGACGCCCTCTTCTAGCATTAGGTTGTGGAACATTTTAATTCTTATTTTATCCTCTTCATTGTAATGGGTGTTTTTTTTAGAGGTATAGAACTTCGAATTGAAATAAAACACAAGAAAATCGTTTTAATGTCCATCAATTTGGCTTTATTGGAAGGATAATTTTATGCCATTAATGTTTAAATATGATTTCGGGCATGGCTCGAATAAAGCCAATTCTACAGGTCCAATTTTCAACTATTTTTTCGAGCATATGGGGCCGTATGTTGGCAATAACGCCACGAATGTTGACTTCCAAGTCCCGACTCACATATCCCCAAAGAAAATAATCCAGTGGTGTCAAATCGCACGATCTTGGTGGCCAATTGACAGGTCCATTCCGCGAAATTATGCGCTCATCGAATGTTTCTTTCAATAAATCAATTGTGACGTGCGCTGTGTGGCATGTAGCGCCGTCTTGTTGGAACCACAACTCATCCACATTCATGCCATCCAATTGGGGAACAAAATAGTCGGTTATCATGGCTCTATACCGGTCTCCATTTATGGTAACTGACTCTCCAGCATTATTTCGGAAGAAGTATGGCCCAATGACTCCACCAGCCCATAGAGCACACCAAACAGTCAGTTTTTGTGGATGTAATGGCGTCTCAAGGGTCTCATGTGGATTCTCTTCACTCCAAGTGCGGCAATTTTGCTTGTTGACGTAGCCATTCAACCAAAAATGAGCCTCATCACTGAACAAAATTTTGCGATGAAAATCAGCATCGAGATCAATCTCATTTTCGGCCCATACATCAAAATCACGGCAATGCGTCGGTCTCGCGGCTTTAATTCTTGCACAAGCTGGATCTTGTAAGGTCGCAAGCCAAGATCTTTGCGCAAAATCTTCCATAAAGTTGATGGACAAAGCTCCAATTGCTGTGCACGGTGGCGAATCGATTCATTCGGGTCATCTTCAACACTTTGCTTTACAGCGGCAATTGTTTCTTCGGTGCGCACTGTTCGACGTCGCTGCGGATGCGTATTATCACATAGAGTAAACGTAGTGCGAAAACGATCCATGGTTAACCGAATTAATTGCTCTGATGGACGATTATGTCGACCATAAAATGGACGGAGCTTGCGGTAAACTTCGCGAACTGAACCATTATTTTCGAAATAAATTTGCACGATTTGCAAGCATTGTTCTTTTGTCAACCTGTTCATGATTAAATGGCAAACCAAACTAAATATTAATCACTTGACAGCTGACAAAATGGCCGCCAGTTAAAAAAGTGATGCCAACTTAAAGTTCTATACCTCAATAAAAAACACCCGATAATTACTTTTTCCAAGAGAGAGTTACTAGCCCGTCGTCCTTACCCATTTTTATCGATCTTATGTGACAACTCTTGGTACATGTTAGCTCACTACATTTAGGGGTGTTAAACTAGTTCCCTGGGTGATACCACGAGGAGGTCAGTGTCCGCAGTTGAGATAAAAGATGACCCAGATAAGTTGGGCTTACCAAGTCAAGACCAATTAGAACTGTGTTCGGTATCCAACATCCCCTACATAATCAAAATTAACTCATGAAGGTATTTTTTCATTACCGTGAGTTAGTTTTCCAATTTTTTTTTTACAGAAGGTAATATTTAAGTTCTTAAAAATCAAAAATCATTTAAAAAACTCTTTTAATAAAAAAAAAAAAAATTAAAAAAATTGTTGGTCTTGGTGGGATTCGAACCGGGGCCATTCAGTTTAAATTACCATCTTAATTACAATTAAGTACTTCTGTAACAACTTATTAGTTATTCGGAGGGTATGTTGTAGTCATTACATGGTAAACAGTTACCAGAGTACTTGCCATTACCAAAGTTTTGCTGGGTACATGTATGTGTCATTTTTTTTTTAAATTTCGATGTTTAAGTAGCTTAACGTCATTTTCGGCTGTAGCCCTGATATGGGAGTTAGTCAATTGTGGATCAATTGTTACCAAACTTCGGTTATCGGTTTATATTTACAAAATATTTATCTGTGCAAAGTTTTAGTTGTGCTTTTCTGATTAAATTTGGGCCGATTCCTACAAAATTATGTACCTGCACTGATTTTGATTACCATAAGCAACATTTGTGTAGAATATTGTTAAAATACAATAAAATTTTTGGCTTTAAATTGCAAAAAACTCTATTCCGGAAAGGCATCTTTATGAGAGATACCCGAAATAGTAATTCGATTTTGCCCAGCTCGTCTTTTTTTTGTCTTTTGTTAAGGGACGCTCTATAGGTGCCTTTCTATTCCCCGCTTTGGCGAAAGTAAAGTTGTGGCTTTAGATATTTTCAAGGCGTTTGATAGAGTATGACATGGTGAACTTTTATCAAAACCTGTTGCTTTTGGTGTCGGTAATATATTGAGTTCAAGGTCACTTCAGGGGTACCGCATTTCTTATATTCATTAATGACCTTCTTGGTGAAACTTCCAATCCTATCTACTCTTTTGTAGATGATAGTAACATATGACATATTCATCCAATCATAGACCAAGACTTTTACATATTGAGGCAATGAGAAAAAACATGAATGAATCATTAATTCGCGATGTCTCAAAAGGGTCGTGCGAATAGAGTCGAGTTTAATGCACATACGACTCAATGTTGTGTGCTTACGCATACATGCACGGCAGATCTTGTTATTTCATCTGTATGAATATGTGGCGTATATATTTAAGAATCGAACGCTCTTGATGTCCTGGGCATGAGAATTATATGTGATGTTGGTTGGACTAAGCACATTTTTCAAGTGTCGAAAATAGCATTGAAGTGGCTTGATTTTTTAAAACCGTGTAAGAGATACTTCACTCCAACTGATCTTCTAAATATCTACACCATCTATATCCGCATCAAAATGGAATATAACTCTCATGTATGGACCGGTGCTTTAAGGTCTATTTTGGAGCTTCTAGACCTCGTGCAAGAGAGGGCTTATCAGTGACAGTAGGGTATCCAACTCTATTTATTCACTGGAGCACCGTCACAATGGGGATTGTGTCGCACTGTTCTATCGGTTCTATTTCGTATTGTGTTCTAGCGAATTCAGGGGTCTCATACGACATACTATAGACAAAATTCGAGCTTAGCCGCAGAAGTTGCAATTTAGGAAAATTTAAATCTAGTGTTTTAAACACTACTCCCTCAATCCCGCTCCCCACAACCTATTTTCCCAGTTAAAAAAAACCATACTTGACATAAGTAGGGATTATGCCCCATGTGGAGGGAAATTGTGTCCCCCATTGAAATGAAATACTTATTCCAACTAAAGATCTTTTAAAGGAAGAACTTTTTACACTCATCCATTTAAATAATGAAAAAGTAGGATAGGATGAGGTCCGCTCCCCATAGAAGTACGAATTATAACGTAGCTTTATTGGAGCTAGATCCAATGAACTTAAATTTATTGAAATTCTTATAGATTTTGGTTAACAAAAGCTTGATCAAAACAGGGGAAGTTTTTCATCCTATTCTAAAATATTTATTAGAGGTTAACTTTGTAGATAAGTTTGATAAAAATTAAACGGGATAGGATTGGAAAAATATTATCAGTAAAATTTCCAAAGCAGCTCTTCTGGTTAGTAATATTGATAGCCCACACACTAACCAAAAGCATCCTGGTTTTGTGTGAAGTAAAAATTTACTTCAGTTTGATTAGAGTATAACTATTTTGAATAAAAAGGTACCGATAAAACATTTTGTCTTGTTTAAAGCTGAGATCTAAGCTTTATTACAAAATAAAAGTCAACTGCATATATTTGCAAAATTAACCAAAAAGAGAAATAAGCGAGATAATATTTAATAAGTTTATTTTCAAAAAATAAAAAAAAAAATACCGCAGATTGAAAATATGTTTGTATATTTTATTTAAATGTACTCCATTGAAAGTACCTAAAAAGTCTGATGTTGTCAGAAATTACTGAAAAAAAACCAATTTGTGTTAAAAAATTTGTACGGAAACACTTTTGAATAAGTTTGAGTTGTTTCGTTAAAGTATAGGAAAAGACATAATATTAAGATGAAAAGTTAGATCAAAGACAATATAATGTAAAGATATTGCACTCCATACATTTGTTTCTGTCAAATATAAAATTAAAGTGGATAAAGAACAATGAAAAACTTATAAACGCACCAACAAACATACACTTCATAATAACGTGTGTGTGCCTTAGCTTTCTCTCATTATCTCTATTAGTTGTTTACGATTTAGATTTAAAGTAGTATACCCTCTTTTTTTATGGGATTTTTCAAAACGACCATACTGTAAATCAATGTATGGAAGTGCAACATCTTTATATTATAGAATCTTTGGTTAGATTCTTATATAAGTATTTAGTTCCTTGATTTAAGACATAATGGTCCTACTGTTTACTGATTTTGGTTATTTATTGAACATTTAAAGCAATTTATTTGCTATAATATATACTAGTATATAAATAATTTGGACATAAAATCATGAAATATATTTGTCTAATAATTTATTAGCAATGACCGGATTTAAGCCAAAAGTATTTTATTTACCGCAAATTTTAATCACAAATGTCATTATATTTTTACTGTTATATTTATAAATGTTTATGTTTATGTATATGTTACTATTAACTGTTATTAACTGTTTTTCTCATATAGCCCCTCCCGTCCTATGTACCGTTCCATACGTCGTAGTAATGTATCAACGTCACAACAAAGTTGTAATGCTTCAATATTGGGTAGCTCATATCCTTATACCACTTCAACGAGTCATCATTATGGCACAAACTCATCAACGAATGCACAACAACAACAACATCAACGCCAACAACAACAGCAACAACATCATCATATTATTGGTATTGACGATGTCTATACAAATCCTGTATCAAATGAAAGTTATGAAATGGAAGCTGCCTCTAGTCTCTTCTCACCCCTCACACCCTCGAATACAGCAATGACAGCCGATACTGCTGTCCTTATATCTAGGAAACATATGATATCTAGTCAACAGCAAAAACGACATCATTCCTCCTCGCATCGAAAAGAAAGTGAAGGAGATTTCGATATCGAAGGCGACGAGGAACACAATTGTTTTGTTGGCAGTCAGGCAGCTGTTGTTCGACTGCCCTCACGTAGAACAACAATAACCTCATCGACGTCGGCCTTTTATCATGAAAGTGATGAAGATGATGATGATGGTTCGTTTGTTGGTGTTAGTGAATCTAATGTCGACAATTATGGACAAATTGTCAAATGTACTGATAGAGTAAAAAAGCCGTTGGCATTCAAAATCGATCACGAAAGACGTCGCAGACAACAGGGGGAGATAAATGAAGATTTTAATATGGACATTAGTAGTGGTGACACGGAAGATGATGACGACGAACTGGCCGACGATAATGAAGATGGAATAAAAAAGCAAAGACGTGCTATTTATAATGAAAATGTTATGGAAAATGGCAAAAATTTATCACAGGTAAGAATAACAATTTAGGTTTTGATTTAAGAAAATTTGAGCAGTTTTGAAATTTGGGAGCAAATCTACTATCTTATATTATATCTTTAAACGAGGAATAATTGTATGTATATATATGTATATATATATATATATATATATATATATATATATATGTATATCTATATATATATATATATCTATATATATATATATGGCTATCTCGAAATCGGCTCTAACGATTTTGACAAAATTTAGACGCTGGATACTTTTTTTGCCGTATACATCGAAGGGACTTTTGGAAGTTTTACCGCTAAGGGGTAAAAACGGGGAAAAGGGGAAAAATTGAAAACGTTATATCTCCTCAAGTAATATTTAAAGAAACAAACTTAAAATTAAGTTAATAAAATAAGCGGACAAGTGTTTGGTACTTTTTTCGAAACTATGTCCCATAGATGGTAAAAAAGGGTGAAAATAGTTTTTTTTGTACTTTTTTAACCCACTCTTATTTTTTAAACCAAAAAATATAAAAAGGAACTTTGTACTGCAGTCAATAGATGTGAAAGAAATATTGAATACGTATTTGGTACTTTTTTGATTTTGGGGCCAAAATGAGTAAAAAAGGGATAAAATGATAACTTAACATCTCTTAAAGTGAATATGTTTAGTAACATTTTATACTTATAATACCCTTTCCACCTCTAAGCATACAATACTAAGTGTTAAGGGCATCATAAGGCCAGTTACTACTTCTTATTTATTTTTAATCAATACACTCCAAAGTATTAAAATATTTATACTTTTTTACAGCAGATCTAAGGACATTATTATCCTCGCAGTTATATTTTTTCATCAGAAAATAAATTCTATTTTACAGACTTAAAATTACCTCTTAAATATTTCTTACTTTGAAATAATTTCTTATTTAAACTGAAAATATCTCAAGAAATACTACAAACTTTTCCGACACAAACAAAGAAATATTATTTATAAATATTTCTCAAAACTGTATTTAACAAATAAATTTCGCTGAAAAAAATTTTCACAAAGAATCAAGTTTTGAACAATCTTTGGTTCTGAAGAAAATCCTTTTGCAAATATAAAATTCAAGAGTAGAAAGTTGAAATGAAAAGTTCCTTAAACTCATAAAAAATCAATTGTTATGACATAAATATATATGTATATATAGTATAAAGTAAATATTTACAAAAGGAAAAGTTCATTTACATAAGTCAAATATTTATATTATAGTTTTAAAGCAAAAAGTAAAAAGTTTTGCAGATTTATGAAAACATTTAAATTTCTTTAAATAAACTTTGAAAATTTGGTGCCCCTTTGATGAATTATACGATACTTTTATTGTTCGAAAATAATGTAATACGAGCGTGTTTGAACTCAAGTATATTGACACGATAGATGGTTTAAGGCAAAAGTTGTCTTGATAGCTTATTTCCATTTAAAAAGGTTATAAAGAAAATGTAGAATTATTTTGTGAAATATTGTTTAATATTTAGAAAACAATATTGGCCAAATTTTTCATGAACTTAAAAATGTCTCAGTAAAAGCAATAGAAATAGCATTAAAAGTAATAGTTATACTAATAGCAGTACAGGTCAATTGGGCTTCCTTTTTTAAAATTTTTTAAATTGTTTAATAAACAAGTACCTGGTTGACCGAGCCTTGCTCGGAACTTTATGATAAGCATTTTGAGGAAAATTTTAAAGTTTTTATATATTTTATATTATAAAGTGCTAAAATAAATTTAGAGGAAAGACATTGTACAAATATTCAGTTAATTTTAAATTATTTTATTTATTTTGTCAGACGAACACATAGTTTGCATAGTTTACAGTTTAACTCATTTTGAATAATTTTGGAAATTATTCATACCAACAGAAAACTCCGTCGACTCATGCGCAACAACTTTGCTAAAGATTATAGTCTGATCGAATGCACAGTTTACGATTTAATTCATTTTGAGTAGTTTGCAGTGACGCCACCTGAAGTTGTTCATAACATATAGGAATACTTTGTCTGCTTATTCGTAACAACTTTGCTTATGATTATAACATGATCACTTTGAGTAATTTTCTGTGGCGCCACCTGTCGGACTTTGCTCATTTTAATTCATAAACCTTCTTCGGCTTATCCGTAACAACTTTGCTGAAGATTATAGCATGATTAAATGTACAGCTTACGATTAGATTGACTTTGAATAAATTTCAGTGGCGCCACCTGTCAAAATTTCTTCATAGCAACTAAAAAGCCTTCGCCGGCTCATGCGCTATAACTTTGCTAAAGATCATAGCATGATCAAATGTACAGTTTACGATTTAATTAATTTTTAGTAATTTTCAGTGGCGCCATCTGTCGGAAATTATTCTTATCAGCTTAAAAACCTTCGCCGGCATATCCGCAACATCTTCGCTAAAGAGCATAACATGATCAAATTCACAGTTTACTATTCTATAAAGAACATACATACAGACAAACATTCATTTGTTTAAAATAATACTAATTTTTCCCCCTTTTTATTCCCTAATTTCTAAAAGTTGCATATGCATATTTGGTACTTTTTTGGTGCCAATTGTAGTCGGTACATTTTATTAAAACGCATTTAACATAATGTATAATGTTCCTATTCATAATACTTTGGAGATGTTAAGTTATCATTTTATCCCTTTTTTACCCATTTTGGCTCCAAAATCAAAAAAGTACCAAATACGTGTTTCATGTTTCTTTTACATCTATTGATTGCAGTACCAAGTTTCTTTCTATATTCTTTAGTTTAAAATATAAGAGTGGGTTCAAGAGGTACCAAAAAAACTATTTTCACCCTTTTTTACCCCCTATCGGACATAGTTTCAAAAAAGTACCAAACACCTGTCCGCTTATTTTCATAGCTGTTTAAAACGTAATTTTAATCTTGTTTCTATACCTATTACTTTAGGAGATATAGTGTTTTCGATTTTTTCCCCTTTTTACCCGTCTTTACCCTCTTAGAGGCAAAAGTTCCAAAAGTCCCTTCTTCTTCGACCTATACATTAAAAAGGATACCCACTGTCCAAATTTTATCAAAATCGTTAGAGCCGTTTTCGAGACAGCCATTCTATATATATATATATATATATATATATATATATATATATATAGCTTGGGTCCTCCTTAGTAATTCTGTCATACATACTGATGCAATCATATTAACAGTTTAGAAGATACAGAGAAAAAGTAGTATAATTTTTATACCCACCATCAAAAAGAATGGGGGTATATTGAGATTGTCATTCCGTTTGTAATTTCCTTAATATTGGTTCAAAAATCAAAAACGATATATATTCTTATGAAATTCTAAGACGATTGAGCTATGTCCGTCTGTCTGTCCATCTGTCTGTCTGTTGAAATCACGATAACGTCTAAACGAAAAGAGCTAGCTAACTGAAACTTAGCAAAAACATTTTTTATCTATGAGAAAATTTTGGTATTGAAATTGGGCAAAATCGGCTAGCATTTGGCCATAGCTCCCGTATAACCTCGTCTAGGCTAATCGCTTATTTTCTAATAAATGACAAATTATGACAGTTATGATGACAAAATTTGGTATCTAGAAGTTTTAGATAAGCACTAGGCAGCATATAAAATTTCATCGAAATCGGTTCACATTTAGCCACAGCTCCCATACAAAAAACTTACGAAAACAGGCTAAATTTCACCCAAAATACACTTAAATGCCAATAAATCTAAAAGTATAACAGATATAATCACTAAATTTGGCACAAGAAAGTCTTATATCAATGCCAGCCAGTGTGCAAAAATCGGTCACTATTTGACCTAGCTCCCATATAAAAAACTTACGAAAACACAAAAATTCAAAAAGAAAAGGGGATTTATGTCCATCTGTCCGTCAGATAAAATCGTGATAGCTCCTTAACTACAAGAGCTAGTAAGACTAAATTAAGCACAAGGAAGTCTTATGTCAATGCCAGCCAGTATGCAAAATTTCGTCACAATCGGTCACCATTTGACCATAGCTCCCATATAAAAAACTTATGGAAACACAAAAATACATAAAGAAAAGATTGTTTATGTCCGTCTGTCCGTCAGATAAAAGCACGATAGCGCCTTAACGAAAAGAGCTAGAGGGACAAAATTTTACAAAAGTATTTTGGATATCTTGAAAAAGATGTGTGTTGAAAATGGACAAAATCGGTTCAAATTTAGTTAGAGCTCCCATATAACCCCGCCCCGGGAAACACATTAATGCTGATAAATTGAATACAATTGTAATAGCTATGACGATTAAATTTAAAATAGGGAAGTTTTATGCAATTTTTGATCAGTTTATCAAATTTTATAGGAATCAGTCCATGTTTGACTTTAGCTTTCATGTGAAAAACACTCACGGAAACCAAAAATTTTAGCAAAGGCCAGTTAAAAGCTATTAAATTAGAAACTATGATAGCTATGGTCACTAAATTTTGCAAGAATAAGCTCTCTATATATACCAGCTAGTGTGTAAAATTTTGTTATAATCGGTCAACATTTGGCTATAATTCTTATATATATAACATCCCCTTTTTATATCTACAATCAAAAAGATTTGGAGGTACATTCATTATATTAAGATTGCACCTATGAAATTATATAGGCATCAATCAATGTTCAGCCCAGACTTTATATATGATGAATGCATTAGGAACTCATAACGAAATATATGGACCTGTCGTATTACTATTAACGTGTTTAGCCTAACTACATATTAATCACAACGAAAAGTATTTAACAACTTATTAATGTAAAACTATACCTGGTTATGAGACCGAATTTTGATCAAAGTAAATACTGGGGAAACCACTAAAATATTTTTGAATGTTGAACTATAAAGCTACGGAAACCTAATTTAGTCCAAAGGTTTTACCAACAATACCAAATAGCTTAGCGATTTTTCCAGTTTTGGTGCAGATTTTGAATTAGCTGCACCCTTGTAGATATATGAGATATGTTTCTAAATTTAACACAACTTGATGGTGGGTATATAAGATTCGGCACAGCCGAATATAACACTCTTACTTGTTTATTTCTGAGGTGGTCAAATTATTCACCCTGTGTTAATAAAAGGCAACCATTTAACCAATATTTAGAAAGCTTAGATCCCCCTTAACAATTCTCTTATACATACTAATTGAATCATATGAACAGTTTAGAAGATACAGAATTATTACTATTTTTTTTTGTTTCAAGCCACTGTGAGTCGTTTTAACAATTTTACGGATCGTATGATTAATAATTCTTATATTTTGGAATTATATATAACTTATACGCATCATATGTATCTACTATACATCGTATAAAAAACATTCAAATAAGTCATAGATTGCATACACATAACTTGTAAATAACTACACACACAAATTAATATACATACACATGTATATGCTTTTTTGTGTATTTCTGTGTGATATATAGAGAAACTCGGATAAACAAAACGTTTCTGTCACAAATATTTAAACATTATTTAAGTAAATCTTCTTAAATATAAAAATAAAAACATAAGTGGAAATTTTTTTAAATATTTAATTTACTTGAATACATCATCTTTATCCATAACAGCAAACATTTTCTTCAAATTGAATGTCGTATTCAAGAATCGACTACTTTGTCACACCAACTGCTTAACCCTGTGCGACTGACGTGGTAGTTAAGCAGACATTAAAAAAAACTTATATTTTGTTAAGAAAAACATGCAGGAAATGGTGTCTTATAGTCTACCAAGCAAATAGAACTCTAAAAAATACATGATGTCAGTAGCAAAAGGTTAAAGAAACACAAAATGTATAAACATTTAATAGACAGAAACAAACGACTGCTTTCTCGGCTAGCACTTATGTATATCAAAAGAAAACATCATAAAAAAAAAACATAATAAAATAAAAACCTTTAACACATTTGACTTAAACTCAACAAATCTGGTGATGAATTCAATCTAGAAGTAAATAAAAATAAAGAAGGTGTTAAAATAGATACAAAAAGTATTTGTAGCATAAACATTTTATACCTTCAGTAAAATATATGGGCATTTCTGATTTTTTATTATATAAAATATACTGTATTGCGAAAAACATTTAAATAATAGTTAAAGAGTTTAAAATAGAAAAGATGACGAAAGGAAGAGTTTTCTAAAGAAAAGTTGATGACAGAAAGAGTTTTCTATAAAAAAGTTTACAACAAGAAGTGTTTTCTAAAGAAAAGTTGACGAAAGAAAGAGTTTACTATAGAAAAGTTGACGACAGGAAGAGTTTTCTATGGAAAAGTTGAAGAAATGAAGAGTTTTCTATGGAAAAGTTGAAGAAATGAAGAGTTTTCTATAGAAAAGTTGACGAACGGAAGATTTTTCTATAAAAAAGTTTATGAAAGAAAGAGTTTTCTATAGAATAGTTGACGAAATTAAGAATTTTCTATAGAAAAGTTCTTGAAAGGAAGAGTTTTTTATAGAAAAGTTGACGAAAGGAAGAGTTTTATATAGAAACGTTTACGATGGGAAGAGTTTTCTATAGAAAAGTTGGCGATGAGAAAAGCTTATAGAAAAGTTGACGATAGGAAGAATTTTCTATAGAAAAGTTGACGATGGGAAAAGTTTACTATAGAAAAGTTGACAATGGGAAGAGTTTCTAAAGAAAGGTTGACGATGGGAAGAGTTTTCTATAGAAAACTTGACGAAAAGAAGAGTTTTATAGAAAAGTTGGCGATGAGAAGAGTTTTCTATAGAAATGTTGACAATGCATAGAGTGTTCTATAGAAAAGTTGACGATGGGAAAAGTTTTCTATAGAAAAGTTGACGAAAGGAAGAGTTTTTTATAGAAAAGTTGACGAAAGGAAGAGTTTTCTATAGAAAAGTTGACGAAAGGAAGAGTTTTCTATAGAAAAGTTGTCGATGGGAGGAATTTTTTTTATAGAAAAGTTGTAGATGGGAAGAGTTTTCTATATAAAACTTGTCGATGGGTAGAGTTTTTTATGGAAAAATTGACGATAGGAAGAGTTTTCTAAAGAAAAGTTTTCGATGGGAAGAGTTTTCTATAGAAATGTTGTCGATACGAAGAGTTTTCTGTAAAAAAAATTATCGGTGAGAAGAGTTTTCTATAGAAAAGTTGTCGATGGGAAGAGTTTTCTATAGAAAATTTTTTGATGGGAACAGTTTTCTATAGAAAATTTGTCGATGGGAAGAGTTTTCTATAGAAAAGTTGTCGATGGGAAGAGTTTTCTATAGAAAAGTTGTCGATGGGAAGAGTTTTCTATAGAAAAGTTGTCCATTGGAAGAGTTTTCTATATAAAACTTGTCGATGGGAAGAGTTTTCTATAGAAAAGTTGACGATAGGAAGAGTTTTCTAAAGAAAAGCTGTCGATGGGAAGAGTTTTCTATAGAAATGTTGTCGATACGAAGAGTTTTCTGTAAAAAAAATTATCGATGAGAAGAGTTTTCTATAGAAAAGTTGTCGATGGGAAGAGTTTTCTATAGAAAAGTTGTCGATTGGAAGAGTTTTCTATAGAAAAGTTGTCGATGGGAAGAGTTTTCTATAGAAAAGTTGTCGGTGGGAAGAGTTTTCTATTGAAAAGTTGTCGATGGGAAGAGTTTTCTATAGAAAAGTTGTCGATTGGAAGAGTTTTCTATAGAAAAGTTGTCGATGGGAAGAGTTTTCTATAGAAAAGTTGTCGATGGGAAGAGTTTTCTATAGAAAAGTTGTCGGTGGAAAAAGTTTTCTATAGAAAAGTAGTCGATGGGAAGAGTTTTCTATAACAAAGTTGTCGATGGGAACAGTTTTCTATAGAAAAGTTGTCGATGGGAAGAGTTTTCTATAGAAAAGTTTTGGATAGGAAGAGTTTTTTTTTTATAGAAAAGTTGAAGAAATGAAGAGTTTTATATAGAAAAGTTGTCTACACGATATAAAAAACATTTGTCGATGGGAAGAGTTTTCTATAGAAATGTTGTCGATGTTTCTATAGAAATGTTGTCGATGGGAAGAGTTTTCTATAGAAATGTTGTCGATTGGAAAAAATTTCAAAAGAAAAGTTGTCGAAGGTCAGAGTTTTCTATAGAAAGAGAATTCTATAGAAAAGTAGACTATAAGAATAAAAAAGCTGACGATTTTAAGAAACATAGAAATGGTGATATACCTTTTATTCTGCTTGTCTTATTTTATTATCAAAAATTCATGAAGGATGTAAAAAATCATAAAATTTATTGGCAAAAGAGTAGATTAAATACAGAGTGCAAAAAAAAAACGTCCTTCAGATACCTACAAATTTATGAGTATTTGTATATCAAACTGTATGTAAATATATGTGTAAGTATTCAATCTACTCGTCATTCAGATTTTATGGTCGTTTACATAAAATAGACACACATACATTGTTACTACAAATACACATTTGAAAATTCGTGTGTATCTTTAAATATTCTGATTTATGATGGTCTATCTAAAGGCTGAACTTAATAAGCTTTTCTTTCAAGTCTCAAACTGGATTGGTGTCTGTGTATGAATTAAAAGTATGTGTATATATATATATATTTATGTAATTATGTTGGAATTTTACAAAAACAACTCAACTCATTTACATTTTTATACATGGCGCAACTCCACATACTAGATTGATTGCCTTTATAAATTTTTGAAAAAACATTTTCATCGATGTCCTACAATATTTGTCTGAATTTGACATGCATCTAAAGTTAAAAGGACAAAATACAATTTAACAATTGTAATTTTTCCCAGAAAAGAGATGTTTTCAAAAAAGCTTTAAAGGACTTTTAGTTATATCACATATGTTATGCATAAAATCTATGAAAATCATTAATTTTCAAAGCAATCTTTAATAACTTATATCTAAACATGAGACCTTAGGATAAACAAAAACGTAAGTAAAATAAATGTTTTTGATTACTTTTTCTAAAACTATTAAAAAAGAAGAATCTTCAAAAGTTTAAACTGAATTATGATCAAGAAATGGTGATCAATTTTTAGTTGCACCCTAATTAAAAGAAAAATTGTTGGTGCGCAAAGATTTCTATAGAGAAGTTTACAATGGGAATAGTTTTCTATAGAAAAGTTGACGATAGGAAGAGTTTCTATAGAAAAGTTGACTATAGGAAGAAATTGCTATAGAAAAGTTGACGATAGGAAGAGTTTGCTATAGAAAAGTTGACTATAGGAAGAAATTGCTATAGAAAAGTTGACTATAGGAAGAAATTGCTATAGAAAAGTTGACGATGGAAAGAGTTTTCTATGGAAAATTTGACGATGGGAAGAGTTTTCTATAGAAAAGTTGCCGATGGGAAGAGTTTTCTGTAGAAAAGTTGACGATAGGAAGAGTTTTCTATAGAAAAGTTGACGATAGGAAAGAGTTTTCTATAGAAAAGTTGACGGTAGGAAGAGTTTTCTATAGAAAAGTTGACGATAGGAAGAGTTTTCTATAGAAAAGTTGACGATAGGAAGAGTTTTCTATAGAAAAGTTGACGATGGGAAGAGTTTTCTGTAGAAAAGTTGACGATGGGAAGAGTTTTCTATAGAAAAGTTGACGATGGGAAGAGTTTTCTATAGAAAAGTTGACGATGGGAAGAGTTTTCTATAGAAAAGTTGACGATGGGAAGAGTTTTCTATAGAAAAGTTGACGATGGGAAAAGTTTTCTATAGAAAAGTTGACGATGGGAAAAGTTTTCTATAGAAAAGTTGACGATGGGAAGAGTTTTCTATAGAAAAGTTGACGATGGGAAGAGTTTTCTATAGAAAAGTTGACGATGGGAAGAGTTTTCTATAGAAAAGTTGACGATGGGAAGAGTTTTCTATAGAAAAGTTGACGATGGGAAGAGTTTTCTATAGAAAAGTTGACGATGGGAAGAGTTTTCTATAGAAAAGTTGACGATGGGAAGAGTTTTCTATAGAAAAGTTGACGATGGGAAGAGTTTTCTATAGAAAAGTTGACGATGGGAAGAGTTTTCTATAGAAAAGTTGACGATGGGAAGAGTTTTCTATAGAAAAGTTGACAATAGGAAGAGGTTTCTATAGAAAAGTTGACGATGGGAAGAGTTTTCTATAGAAAAGTTGACGATGGGAAGAGTTTTTTTATAGAAAAGTTGACGATGGGAAGAGTTTTCTATAGAAAAGTTGACTATGGAAAGAGTTTTCTATAGAAAAGTTGACGATGGAAAGAGTTTTCTATAGAAAAGTTGACGATGGGAAGAGTTTTTATAGAAAAGTTGACGATGGAAAGAGTTTTCTATAGAAAAGTTGACAATGGGAAGAGTTTTCTATAGAAAAGTTGACGATAGAAAGAGTTTTCTATAGAAAAGTTGTCGATGGGTGGAGTTTTCTGTAGAAAAATTGTAGATAGAAAGAGTTTTCTATAGAAAGGTTGTCGATGGAAAGAGTTTTCTATAGAAAAGTTGTCGATGGAAATATTTTTTTTATAGAAATGATATCGATAGAAAGAGTTTTCTATAGAAAAGTTGTCGATAGGAAGAATTCTCTATAGAAAAGTTGTCGATAGGAAAAGTTTTCTATAGGGAAGTTGTGGATGGGAAAAGTTTTCTATAGAAAAATTGTGGGTAGGAAGAGTTTTCTACAGAAAAGTTGTGGATAGTAAGAGTTTTCTATAAAAAAATTGTCGATAGAAAGAATTTTTTATAGAAAAGCTGTCGATATAAAGAGTTTTCTATAAAAAAAGTTGTCGATACGAAGAGTTTTTTATAGAAAACTTGTGGATAGGATGAGTTTTCTAATGAAAAGTTGTTGATGGGAAGAGTTTTGTATAGAAAAGTTGTTAATGGAATGAGTTTTCTTTTGAAAAATTGTTGATGGAATGAGTTTTCTATAGAAAAGTTGTTGATGGGAAGAGTTTTTATAGAAACGTTGTTAATGGGAAGACTTTTCTAAGGAAAAGTTGTTGATGGCAAGAGTTTTCTTTAGAAAATTTGTAGATAGGATATCGAAAGGTTTTTAAAAGAATAGTTGTTAATGGAATGAGATTTCTATAGGAAAGAAGGGTCAAATGCAGACCATGCCATATCTTGACCATCGATTTATGTTAACAAATAGTGATTTCGATTTTTTACTTATAATTTTCTTCGTTACAAACGTCATTATAAAGTTGTTGAATGGTATAAAAATTCTTTTGTTCTCATCTTTCTTTTCTTATATAATTTTAATTTGTATAATAATAATATTAAATCATCATTTATTCAATATCATGGGAATGCAATTTGACTTGAGTTTTATTTTTACAGTTCCCTTAGTTGCAACATTAGTTGCAAGTAGCAAATTGAATAAGTTGTTAGAGTTTAAATGTGGTCCTTTGTCCTTTATTTTATAAGTTGTTCTTTCTTTCTTATTTTGCTGTTATTTTTTTTAGTTGTTTTACTTCGTTATCGAGTTGTTATTATCGTTATCACGTTACAAATTTAAAAAGTTTTTGACCTCAAATTTGCTGCAAGCAAGACAATAAAAAAATGTAAATTCCTTCTTATTTTCTCTTTAAAATAATATTTCAACAAATATTAATACCTCTTTTTTGTAGCTGTTCGCAAAAAAAATTGTGCTTCATGTTTTTTTTTTTGTATGAAATGTTGACAAAAAGTATTACTTTGTTTTCCCCCTAAAGTCAGTGTTTCGTTGAAATGTCATTTTCATTCATCTCTTGTCATTTATCAGTTGCAACAAAAGAGCAACAATGAAAAAAGGATTTAAGATTTTTTTTTGCGTTTTTTGTTTTTAGTTTAAGTGGAAATTGTTTAAAGTTGTTTGTATGTATTAACTTTATTTACACTGAAATTATGGTGGATTTTTTAAAAGTTCAGACAATCAACTGTAACATAAAGTAGATTTTATGAACATTTTTTTTTATTGTAAAAAATATTTTTTGACAATGTATTTTTTAGCATTTGGCTCTTTAGGGATGTAATATAATTAAATATGTACCTATAATAACTAATCACTTATTGGTGCATGATATAAAAAGTGATTTGGTGGCACCAAGCCTATAGTAAACAAGTAAGAAAGTGCATTAGTCTTTTATGACACTCTCTAAATACCCTACACCAATAAGGTAAACTAGTATAACTGTCAAAACCTGTTTTAATACACAGAAGAATGTCTGTGTTTATTTGCATGATCGATCATACGAACATTTCCAGCTAGCAATTTGGTGATTGTTGACGATAATATCAGCAAAATGAGTCTTTTGGGATTCGTATAGATGATCAAAAACTGATTAATCAGTTTGGTGATTAAAAAAGTGTACAGAAAGACACATAGACGCTTAACAAGCGACTAGTTAAAAATAGCACAAAAAATCTTATAAAATGTGCATAATATACCCAGTAAAACTGTTCATTACCAAATAATGAGTTAAACAGTTAAACTATTGAACACGAACTACTTACTCATTCGCTGTTAAAGTCATTACATTAACATGGGGATGTCATTGGAGGCAAGTACTTACCAATTGCAGAAAAGTAATGACTTGGGTAAGCAATTTGAAAGCAACAACAACAACAGCAACAACTTTTTTGCTGTTGTTTTATTAAAAACATATATTTTTAAACGAAATATAAAATTTTTTTTATGATCCCATGGGAGCTCGAACCCAGACCCTCCGACTGCTAGGCAGAGACTCTTCCACTGAGCTACTTCATATGTTGAAAAATTACCAGCTTATAATTAATATAAACAATTTTTATTTTTAGATCCAAAATCATGTGAAAATAACTTTGTTTTTCCCTGCGTTTTTTTTTTTGCTTTGTTGTAATTTTTGGAAAAATATTTGTATACGATTTTTTTTTAATTATTTTAAAACTTAAACAATTTAAATCTTCTTTTTTGTATAAGTTTTTACATAAGATTGACTCTTTGTTACTTAAATGTTACAACCTGTTAAGGTCAAAGTCCGAGCATATTTTAGAATTCCATGGATTTCGATCTTGTGCGAATATTCTCCAATTTTATAGGCCAAGCTTTGAAAAATGTTCCTCTACTTGGTCTTTCTATCGAAGTTTCGGACATCCTTCTCTAACATTAGGTAGTGGGACATTTCAATTCTAATTTTATCCTCTTCATTGTATTTTTTTTCAAGAGAGGGTGTTAAACTATCTCCCCGGGTGATACCATGAGGAGGTGTGTGTCCACAGTTGAGATGAAGAATGACCCAGATAAGTTGGGCTTACCAAGTTAAGACCAATTAGAATCGTATTTGGTATTCAACATCCCCTACATAATCAAAATTGACTCATGATAGTATTTTTTCATTAACGTGAGTTGGTTTTACAAATTTTTTTTACAGAAGATAATATTTAAGTTCTTAAAATTCAAAAATCATTTAAAAAGACTCTTTTAATAAAAAAAAAAACTAAAAAAAATTGTTGCCCTTGGTGGGATTTGAACCGGGGCCATTCAGTTTAAATTACCATCTTAATTACAAATAAGTACTTCTGTAATAACTTATTATTTATTCGGATGGTATGTTGTAGTCGTTACAAGGTAACCAGTTATCAGAGTACTTGCCATTACCAAAGTTTTGCTGGGATAACTATTTCTAGGTGATAAAAAATGCCACAAAAAGATTCGTATCTCATTAAAGGTGATGTGGCTTAGTTGGTTAACATGTCGACTACTAAGCATAACATATCATATTCAGCAGCCTAGGTTCGATCCTCGGTCTTGGCAACATCAATTTCTGTAATTATTAACGCAACTTCACCGTTCTAAAAATAGATATGACGTGTTCTAAAACTGGATATACTTTGTTGAGTATTTATTCTTTATTATCTTTTTTAACAAATCTAGCAAAATGTGTGCAGTCATATTCTTATCAGCAAAACACGTCATTAAAGACTCTTTTTGAAGAGTCGCATGAAGGGTACCATTGTCTCACACAAAAAGATCATTTTTGACTCATAAGTGCTATCATAAATGATTGTTTTAATCGTGCAGTGAAGTCAAAAAATACTCATATTTGATTAAAATTTTATAGAAATGCTAGCTGGGTTTTCTTGAAATTTTTGTATATTAAAGCCATTTATATGTATAATTTGGTTTGAAACTTCATTTACTCGCATTAGAAAATTTAACACTTTCCAACTAGCAATTTTGTGATGATCAAAAACTGATTAATCAGCTTGGCGATCTAAAAAAGATTCCAAAAAGACTCCTTAAAACGCTTAGAAAACGACTAGTTTACAAAAGCACAAATAATTCTTGCAGAATGTGTGCAGTCAAAATCTAATCATGCAAATGATCCTAATACGACTGCTTTTTATGTTATTTAAATCAGTTTGGTCATCAAAAAAGACCACAAAAAGACTCAGAAAATACCTTGAAAGCGACTATTTGAAAGTAAAATATGTGCAATCAGTTGGGTGATCAAAAATGTGAACAAAATGACTCAGAGACGCTTAGCAAAAACATCTTGTTATATATTTATATTTTTTTATATTTTTTTAGGTAATAAAAAAAGTCCAAAAAAAGATTTGTATCTCATTATGGGTGATGTGGCTTAGTTGGTTAGCACGTCGACTACAAAGCATAACATATCATATTCAGCAGCCTAGGTTCGATCCTCGGTCTTGGCATCATCAATTTATGTAATTATTAACGCAACTTTACTGTTCTAAAAATAGAGATATACTGTGTTGAGCAATAAAAAAAAGCGTTAATCTTTTTTCTTTTTTAACAAATCTAGCAAAATGTCTACAGTCATATTCTAATCAGCAAAACGAGTCACTAAAGACTCTTTTTGAAGAGTTGCATTAAGGGTACCATTTTCTAACACAAAAACATCATATTTGACTCATAAGTGATATCATTAACGATCATTTTAATAGTGCAGTGAAGTCAAAATGACTCATATTTGATTAAAATTTTCCAAAAATGCTAGCTGGGTAATGCTACCTGGTCCAGCTAGCATTTTTGGAAAATTTTAACTTTTTTTAGCTTTCATATAAAAACCACTTCCTGAAATTATTAACAATGAAAGCTATGGCCACTAAATTTTTCATAAATATTCTTTATATAAATACCAACCAGTATGTAAAATTTTGTGACAATCCGTCACCATTAAACTAAGTTCTTACATATATAACATCCCCTATTTATACCCACCATCAAAAAGAATGGAGGGTATATGAAGATTGTTATTCCGCTTGTAATTTCCTTAATATTAGCTCAAAAACCAAAATTGAAGTATATTCTGAATCTTTATGAAACTCTAAGACGATTGAGTGATGTCCGTCTGTCTGTCCGTATGTCTGTCTGTCTGTTGTCGGCACGATAAAACCTTAAGCAAAAATATTCCTCATTTCTTGGAAAATTTTGATATTGAAATCGGGCAAAATCGGTTCTCATTTGACCATAGCTCCCGTATAAACTCATCGGGTTGACATACAAAAAACGGAAACACCCTAAATTCCACCTAAAATACATTTAAATCCCAATAAATGATAAACTGTAATAGCTTTGTCCAGTAAACTTGGCACAAGAAAGTCTTATTGTTACAATCGGTCACCATTTGATAGCTTCCATATAAAAAACTTACGGAAACACAAAAATACAAAAAGAAAAAGGGGGCTTTATGTCCGTCTGTCCGTTCGATTCATGATAGGCAAATTAGCCCCTACGGGCAGAGCACCGATCGTCATTTTCACATACACAACACGAACGAAGAAGAAACAACAAACTAAAATACGAAAAATACTCATTTGTATAACAACAGTCAGTTTGCAACAACAAAACACATGCAAAAGAGAACAAGAAAATATTTATTTTTTCTTAGTCTCTTTATTTGTAAAATCGCCAATACTTTGATATTTCCTATGTTCTCTTTGTGCCTATCACGGCGTTAGATAAAAGCGCAATGGGTTAACTACAAGAGCTAGAGAAACAAAATTTTGCAAACGTATTTTCTATATCTTGAGAAAGTTGTGTACTAAAAATGGGCAAAATCGGCTCACATTTAGTTAGAGCTCCCATATAACCGCGCCCTTGGCATCACATTATTGCTGATAAATTGAATACAATTGTAATAGCTATGACGACTAACTGTTGGTCAGTAAATCAAATTTAATAGGTTTTTATATGAAAGCTATAGTTAAATATAGACCGATATATTTAACTATTGCTTTCATATAAAAACCACTCCGCGAAAACAAAAAAATTGTAACAAAGACCAGTTAAAGGCTATTAAAATAGAAATTATGACAGCTATGGCCACTAAAAATTTAGCTGGAAGAAGCTTTATATAAATATCAACATTTGGTCACATCTGGCTATAATTCTTGTATATATAACATCCCTGTTTTATATCTACAATCAAAAAGAATTGGAGGTACATTAAGTGTATAAATTGGATAGCTATCAATGTTAAGTCCAGACTTTATAACGGCGGATGCATTTGGAACTCCTAACAAAATATATGGACCTGTCGTATTACAGTCAACGTGTTTGGCCTAACTATTAAGCACAACGAAAAGTATTTAACAGCTTATGAATGTAATGTGACTATACCCGGTAATGAGATCAATTTATGTTCAAAGTAAATACCAGTAAAAACCACTAAGATACTTCTAAATGTTGAACTATAGAGCTACTGCAACCGAATCTAATCCAAATATTTTACCAACAATACCAACAAGCGTTGCAAATTTTTTCGAATTCGGTCCACATTATGAATTAGCTGCACACTCATGAAAATATGAGATAAGTTTTTAAATTTAACACAACTTGATGGTGTCGTCTACGTCGAATCTTATATACCCGAATAAGACTTTTACTTGTTTAAAATAAAAACTTTCTTAAAATAATTGAAAATTTAATTTTTCTTCATAAGACCGTTAGAAAGTGCTATAGTCGGTTAAGACCGACCATACGATACCCTTCACCACTAAGGTCAAAGGTGTTCTTTTATCTGTATAAAGACAAATATTTGCTGAATTCTGCCATCATACAAAAATGTTCTCATATCTTATATCGGATGGTTAAACACAAAATATTTAGGAAATTATTGTAATTTTATTTTATTATGATATATTGGTATTACTCAATTATGTTTGGAACAAAATATCGGCTAAAGGGACGCCGCGACCACGGCGGCACACCTCCATCCGATGGTACAAATTTTCGATGAACCTGAGGCATAATGGAGGTTCTATGCCGTTAATGTACCGACTTATCTTATTCTTTCGCTCTTGAATTGTTGCTGGCTTATCGACGTACACCTTTTCTTTCAAATAACCCCAATGAAAAAAGTCCAACGGTGTCAAATCACATGATCTTGGCGGCCAATTGACATCGCCATTACGTGTGATATCACGGCCATTGAATTTGTTGCGCAAAAGAGCCATTGTTTCGTTAGCTGTGTGGCAAGTGGCACCGTCCTGCTGAAACCACATATCGTCCACATCCATACCTTCCAATTCAGGCCATAAAAAGTTCATTATTATCTCACGATAGCGAACACCATTCACAGTAACTGCCTGACCGGCCTCATTTTGGAAAAAATACGGCCCAATGATGCCGCCAGCCCATAAAGCGCACCAAACAGTAACTCTTTGTGGGTGCATCGGTTTTTCGACAATCACTCTTGGATTCTTATTCGCCCAAATGCGGCAATTCTCTTTATTGACGAAAATGTGCCTCATCACTGAAGATGATTTTTTTCGAAAATTGATCATCCACTGTTGCCATTTCTTGCCACCATTCTGCCCATTCACGACGTTTGGAATGGTCAAGAGGCTTTAGTTCTTGAGCCGATTGCACCTTGTAAGCGTGTAAATGCAAGTCTTTATACATAATGTTCATCAACGACGAGCGTGAGAGGTGCAATTGTTGGGCACGACGACGAGTTGAGGTGAACGGCTCTTCAGCCACACTATTCGCGGTTTGCTCTAATTTTTCCACGATTTTTGCGATTGTACGCTCATTTGGACGATCAAATTGACCAAAAAAGTGCACGATATGCATTTTTATTTGAACGCCCATTTTCATAATAAGTCTGGATAACTTTAACACGTTGTTGGATTGTGTATCTCTACATGGATCAAATTAAGTCAGTCTGAAATAGAGAAATGTCAAATAAAATTCGGAAAAAAACTTGGCGTTTAGGTGTGGTTCACATTCAACATCGGCCCTTACAATTTAACCACCCTTTATATTTAAGCTGTTTTTTTTTTCATTTAGACTTATATGAGCTCTAGGGTCTAGGTTTTGACAGAAGAGTTTGTATGGAAGCTATGGTCAAATATGGACCGATTTAAACGAAATTTGGTACAGTGACTTTGGTTTACATAAGCTTTTTTTGTTTGTTTGTTTCAAATGTCATAAAAAATATTTAAAGATTCGAGGTTTATATTGTACAATGGATTATATAAAACACTTCAGTTAAATAAATGTCAAGTTCTGTGTAAATTCAAAAATTTCCCCAATATAGATTAAATTATTATTTATATTAAAATTATTATGTCAGCCAAATCTTTTCTAAGAAATCATAACTAATCCATATTTTAGTTAATATCAAAAGTATATCTTACTAATCCCTTAAACAACCCAAAAGGTTCTAAAATTTTGTGAACTTTTCTTTCAGTTCTTAAATGACAAGAAAACATTTGATAAATCCCTTCAAAAAAAAAATGTTGCTTATTTTAGAGGTTTTAGAATATTATTTAAGGCTTTTGTGAAATATTTTTATAAATATTAAAAAAAAAAGATCATAATCTTATGTGACAAAAAACAAGAAAGAAAGAAATAGATAAAAGTTAAAGAAAAGACAAGAATAAAAATGAAAAATAACAAATAATAAAAACCCTCATCATGTTTAAATAGCAAAAGCCGAGAGATTATCTGTGTAAGTCTGGGAAAACAATGGATTAGGAGGCAGCCAGAACAAAGATATTAAAGATTCTTTTTGTACATCTCATAAAATTAAAAATATAAAATAAATTCTAAAATAAGTTATGGTAAAATTCATTAAATTGTTAGAGATTTAGTCTCATTATTTTATTGTTCATTCATTTAACGATTTATAAAATTTCATGTTTTGTTTGAGGCGAATGAAAGTAAAATCAGTAAATCATAGTTCAAAACTATTAAGGAAGTGCTATAGTCGGGCAAGCCCGACCATACGGTACCCTTCACCACTAGGGTTAAAGCTGTTATTTTTCCTGTATAAAGACAAATATTTGTTAAATTTTGCCATCATACAAACATTTTCTCAAAACTTATATATTTGAGCTGTTTCCGTTTCCGTTAGAAAACTTTTTGTTAAATTTTTTTTACTATAGAAAAATGTCGGTTAAAAAATTTTCGTTGAAAAATTGTTTTTATAGAAAAATTTTCGTTAAAAAATTTTTTCTATAGAAAAATTTTCGTTAAAAAATTTTTTCTATAGAAAAATTTTCGTTAAAAAATGTTCTCTATAGAAAAATTTTCCTTAAAAAATTTTTTCTATAGAAAAAATTTCGTTAAAAAATTTTTTCTATAGAAAAATTTTCGTTAAAAAATTTTTTCTATAGAAAACTTTTCGTTAAAAATTTTTTTTTATAGAAAAATTTTCGTTAAAAAATTTTTTCTATAGAAAAATTTTCGTTAAAAAATTTTTTCTATAGAAAAATTTTCGTTAATAAATTTTTTCTATAGAAAAATTTTCGTTAAAAAATTTTTTCTATACAAAAATTTTCGTTAAAAAATTTTTTCTATAGAAAAATTTTCGTTAAAAAATTTTTTCTATAGAAAAATTTTTGTTAAAAAATTTTTTCTATAGAAAAATTTTCGTTAAAAAATTTTTTCTATAGAAAAATTTTCGATAAAAAATTTTTTCTATAGAAAAATTTTCGTTAAAAAATTTTTTCTATAGAAAAATTTTCGTTAAAAAATTTTTTCTATAGAAAAATTTTCGTTAAAAAATTTTTTCTATAGAAAAATTTTCGTTAAAAAATTTTTTCTATAGAAAAATTTTCGTTAAAAAATTTTTTCTATAGAAAAATTTTCGTTAAAAAATTTTTTCTATAGAAAAATTTTCGTTAAAAAATTTTTTCTATAGAAAAATTTTCGTTAAAAAATTTTTTCTATAGAAAAATTTTCGTTAAAAAATTTTTTCTATAGAAAAATTTTCCTTAAAAAATTTTTTTTATAGAAAATTTTCGTTAAAAAATTTTTTTTGTAGAAAATTTTTGTTAAAAAATTTTTTCTGTAGAAAAATTTTCCTTAAAAAATTTTTTCTACATAGAAACATTTTTGCTAAAAAATTTTTTCTATAGAAAAATTTTCGTTAAAAAATTTTTTCTATAGAAAAATTTTTGTTAAAAAATTTTTTCTACGAAAAAATTTTCGTTAAAAAATTTTTTGTATAGAAAAATTTTCGTTAATAATTTTTTCTATAGAAAAATTTTTATGTTAAAAAATTTTTTCTATAGAAAAATTTTCGTTAAAAAATTTTTTCTATAGAAAAATTTTCGTTAAAAAATTTTTTCTATAGAAAAATTTTGGTTAAAAAATTTTGCTTTTGAAAAATTTTCGTTAAAAAATTTTTTCTATAGAAAAATTTTTATTAAAAAATTTTTTCTATAGAAAAATTTTCGTTAAGAAATTTTTTCTATAGAAAAATTTTCGTTAAAAAATTTTTTCTATAGAAAAATTTTCCTTAAAAAATTTTTTCTATAGAAAAATTTTCGTTAAAAAATTTTTTCTATAGAAAAATTTTGGTTAAAAAATTTTGCTTTTGAAAAATTTTCGTTAAAAAATTTTTTCTATAGAAAAATTGTTATTAAAAAATTTTTTCTATAGAAAAATTTTCGTTAAAAAATTTTTTCTATAGAAAAATTTTCGTTAAAAAATTTTTTCTATATAAGGCTTATGTAAAACTGTTTACAAAGTTTTATCATCATACTTATAATTTTTCATTTATTAACAATTAAGCTATGAGCCAAAGCGAGGTTATACGGGATCTATGATCAAATGTAAATCGATTTCGCCCAATTTCAATACCAAAATTTTCAAGAAATGTGAAATATTTATCATGCCGACAATAGCAGAGATACAGACAGACGGACTTTTTTGTAAAAATTTAACATATTATCGTGGTTCTACTGTATTTCAAATTATATGTTGTACTTTAAATATTTACATTATTTTTTTTTTTTCATATGTTACACACAAGTGTAAAATTGTGTAAATATAAATATTTATTGTTCAATTTCTTTTTGTTCATCCGGTATTTGTTGAAAATGTTTTGTAATATTTGGAGGATTTCATATGTCTCTAAGTATTTGAGTAATTTTTGAATTGTCATCATGATTGTTGATTCTTTTGATAATAAATTTGAAATAAGATTTAATATTTAATATGTATTTCTCATTGTCAGTGACTGGGACTGTCATTGTCATTGCCAGAAATTCTTAACTGTTTAGACAAGTGTAAATTATTATTATATAATCGGAAGTACGTACGTACAAACATATTTACTTACATGATCTTACGTATTCTTGAGTTTAACAAGTAAGACCATATGATACCCTATAACACTGAGGAATAGTTTTGATGTATATAGAAGAGGATTGTTTATATACTTCCTAATACTGGTATATAATCTCAATTTTTTTAAAACTTTTTAATACCCACACTCAGGGGATGTCCTCTATTATAACAAGTAATAGTGTTATATTCGGCTATGCCGAATCTTATATATAAATCTTATATAAATTTAGAAATGTTTCTCATATTTCTACGAGGGTGCAGCTAATTCAAAATGTGGACCGCCAATAAATTAATAACATTTCATATTTTTGCCACTAAAAATCCAAATTTTAACTTTTGACCCCGATGAAAAAAGAGTTAAGCTCACCCAATATCAAAGAAAGTTCTAGTGGACATTCCTTAATGCCTGGTCAATAAAATTCAGTATTAGCTTTATCAAAAAAACAAAAAGAAACTTAAATAAAATTTACTATGCATCTACTAAAAAATCTCTAAAAATTTACTTTTCCCGAAATTTTACGATTTCAAGTCCCAGGTACGGCGAAACCATCTTAGATATCAAACTGAAATTTTTTGGATTTTATTACCACATCTATCTTTTTTAACATGCCGATCAAAAATTTTGAAATTTTGAATATTTTTTTTAACAAAATTTTCTAAAACTTAAAAAGTGAGTTTTGAAACGGTCCTTAAAAAAAGCAACATTTTCCAGTATAAAAAAACTATGTAAATTTAATTATATTTTATTAAATTTCAAGTATTTAGTACTTATAGGTCTTTAGATAATGAGAAATATCTTACTTTGTAATTTCTGTACCCTAAAGTTCAGTTTTTGCTGCCTATCCATAGGCGTGTTGAAAAGGAAACAAAATTTCTGGGGCAAATTGTAATAACTTAAAAACTACTACAAGGATTTCTATGTTTTATGAATCTATGAAATGTGATTTAGTTGTATTCTAACTCCAATTATTGGTTTTAGCAAAAACATATCCTTATTGGTTTAAATTTACCAAAAACCGAAAAGCTCCCATTTTTTCCCATACAAATGGGTCCAAGAAATAAATATCCTGTGTGCCACCTCAGGACATTGACCTAGGAAAACAAAATTTTTTTCTGAATACTTTAGGATGTAGATCATCGATTTTTAACCCAGGAGTATCGAATTTCATAAAAAGTTGTTTTTCGCTCCCTACCCTACTGAATGTACCTCCAAGTCTTTTTGATTGTAGATGTAAAAAGGGGATGTTACCTATATAAGAACTATAGCCAAATGTTGACCAATTGTTACAAAATTTTACACACTGGCTGGTATTAATATAAAGCTCATTCTTATAAACTTTAGTGTCCACAGCTATAATAGTTTCTAATTTAATAGCTTTTAACTGGCCTTTTTATATGAAAGCTATATTGACCGATTCCTGTAAAATTTGATATACTGACCAATAGTTACATACAACTTCTCTATTTTAAATTAAGTAGTCATAGCTATTACAATTGTATTCAATTTATCAGCATTAATGTGTTTCCCGGGGCGGGGTTATATGGGAACTCTAACTAAATGTGAACCAATTTCGCGCATTTTCAATACACAACTTTCTCAAGATATCGAAAATACTTTTGTAAAATTTTTCTCAATCTAGCTCATTTCGTTAAGGGGCTATCTCGCATTTATATAACGGACTGATGGGCATAAACCCCCTTTTCTTTTTGCATTTTTGTGTTTTCGTAAGTTTTTTATATGGGAGCTATAATCAAATGGTGATCGATTGTGACAAAATTTTGCACGCTCGTTGGCAATGACATAAGACTTTCCTGTGCTAAATTTAGTGGCCAAAGCTATTACAGTTTATCATTTATTGGCATTTAAGTGTATTTTAGCTGGAATTTAGGCTGTTTCCGTAAGTTTTTGGTAAGGGAGCTATGGTTAAATGTGAACCGATTTCAATGAAATTTTATGTGCTTTCTAGGGCTTATGTAAAACTTATACATACCAAATTTTATCGTAGCTGTTATAATTTGTCATTTATTGGCAAATAAGCGATTAGCCTAGAAGAGGTTATACGGGAGCTATGGTCAAATGTGAACCGATTTTGCCCGAATTTTCCAATAAATGAAGAGTATTTATGCCGAATTTCAGTCTCCTATTTCCTTCCGTTAAGGTTTTATTGCGCCGTCAACTGACAGACGACAGACAGACAGACACGTAGACAGACAGACAGACAGACAGACAGACAGAGACAGACAGACAGACAGACAGACAGACAGACAGACAGACAGACAGACAGACAGACAGACAGACAGACAGACAGACAGACAGACAGACAGACAGACAGACAGACAGACAGACAGACAGACAGACAGACAGACAGACAGACAGACAGACAGACAGACAGACAGACAGACAGACAGACAGACAGACAGACAGACAGACAGACAGACAGACAGACAGACAGACATACAGACAGACAGACAGACAGATAGACAGACAGAGTGACAGGCAGACAGCGGACAGACAGACAGACAGACAGACAGACAGACAGACAGACAGACAGACAGACAAGCAGACAGACAGACAGACAGACAGGCAGACAGACAGACAGACAGACAGACAGACAGACAGACAGACAGACAGACAGACAGACAGACAGACAGACAGACAGACAGACAGACAGACAGACAGACAGACAGACAGGCAGACAGACAGACAGACAGACAGACAGACAGACAGACAGACAGACAGACAGACAGACAGACAGACAGACAGACAGACAGACAGACAGACAGACAGACAGACAGACAGACAGACAGACAGACAGACAGACAGACAGACAGACAAGCAGACAGACAGACAGGCAGACAGACAGACAGACAGACAGACAGACAGACAGACAGACAGACAGACAGACAGACAGACAGACAGACCGACAGACAGACAGACAGACAGACAGACAGACAGACAATCTTAATATACCCCCCATTCTTTTTGATCGTGGGTATAAAAATATTAAAGAAATCAGATATAGTAAAGTATAAGATACTGTGAAGTATAGCACAGCGTCATGGCTAAGTCTTCCTTTATACGCTCTGATGAACCACACTTATGGTCATATTGGAATTAAAGACTTTGATTTAAACGTTTCCAGGAAATAAATAATTTGTCTGTTTATAAGAAAATGCATTTCAACATAAAACCTCAATTCACCCAGAAATTCTCATATTTATGCCAACAATTAACTAAGAATTTCCACTCCATTTGCTGATATTATGCATAATTAATATTTGCAAATTTCAGCTTCAGCTGAGGCAAGATCCATATTATTCATAGTAAAACAGAACAAATGACTTAATGAACTTAGCAAAGTGTTAATGGACATTGTTTTAAATAATGTTTCTTAGAAGAAAATCATAAAGTTTATATAATGTAACTCATTATAGGAGACAACATTTCCAAGGAAAACCCACACATTGTGTGTAAATCTGTATGTTTGTGTGTGTTTTTATGTGTAATGAGACAAAATATTTCCATGTCCTGACATAAATTTCATTGCGATTATTTTTGTGAGTTTCTTAGTAATTGCAATGACCTTCATAGAGTTTATTTAATTTTTTCTACTTTTACTTTAGGTTTTGTTTATTTTTCTTATATTCTTATATTATCGAAATTATTAGGCCAGTGAGACCAATTTGGGGCTTTAAGAGTTAAGGAAATTAATAATCTAAGTTTGACATACAAACTACAATTGGATAATAAATTAAACTGCATACATGTATGTATAAATATTAGGGTGTTTCATTTTTAACCAAAGTTTGTTTTTATGAAAAAAAATTCATAAAAAATTTTTTTCTATAGAAAAATTTTCATAAAAAAATTTTTTCTATAGAAAATTTTCGTTAAATAATTTTTTCTATAGAAAAATTTTCGTTAAAAATTTTTTTCTATAGAAAAATTTTCGTTACAAAATTTTTTCTACAGAAAAATTTTTGTTAAAAAATTTTTTCTATAGAAAAATTTTCGTTAAAAAATTTTTTCTATAGAAAAATTTTTATAAAAAAAAATTTTCTATAGAAAAATTTTCATAAAAATTTTTTTTTCTATAGAAAAATTTTCGTTAAAAAATTTTTTCTATAGAAAAATTTTCGTTAAAAAATTTTTTCTATAGAAAAATTTTCTTTAAAAAATTTTTTCTATTGAAAAATTTTCGTTAAAAATTTTTTTCTATAGAAAAATTTTCGTTAAAAAATTTTTTCTATAGAAAAATTTTCGTTAAAAAAATTTTTTCTATAGAAAAATTTTCATTAAAAAAATTTTTTCTATAGAAAAATTTTCGTTAAAAAATTTTTTCTATAGAAAAATTTTCGTTAAAAAGTTTTTTCTATAGAAAAATTTTCGTTAAAAAGTTTTTTTATAGAAAAATTTTCGTTAAAAAATTTTTTTTACAGAAAAATTTTCGTTCAAAAATTTTTTCTATAAAAAATTTTCTTTGAAAATCTTTTTCTATAGAAAAATTTTCGTTAAAAATTTTTTACTATAGAAAATTTTTCGTTAAAAAATTTTTTCCATAGAAAAATTTTCGTTGAAAAATTTTTTCTATAGAAAATTTTTCGTTTAAAATTTTTTTTACAGAAAAATTTTCGTTAAAAAATTTTTTCTATCAAAAAATTTTCTTTAGAAAATTTTTTCTATAGAAAAATTTTCGTTACAAAATTTTTTCTACAGAAAAATTTTTGTTAAAAAATTTTTTCTATAGAAAAATTTTAGTTAAAAAATTTTTTCTATAGAAAAATTTTCGTTAAAAAGTTTTTTTTATAGAAAAATTTTCGTTAAAAAATTTTTTTACAGAAAAATTTTCGTTCAAAAATTTTTTCTATAAAAAATTTTCTTTAAAAATCTTTTTCTATAGAAAAATTTTCGTTAAAAATTTTTTTCCATAGAAAAATTTTCGTTAAAAATCTTTTTCTATAGAAAAATTTTCGTTAAAAATTTTTTCTATAGAAAAATTTTCGTTCAAAAATTTTTTCTATAGAAAAATTTTCGTTGAAAAATTTTTTCTATAGAATAATTTTCGTTAAAAAATTTTTTCTATAGAAAAATTTTCGTTAAAAAATTTATGTTAAAAAATTGTTTCTAAAGAAAAATTTTTATAAAAAAAAAATTTTATAGAAAAATTTTTATAAAAAAAATTTTTATAAAAAATTTTCTATAGAAAAATGTTCGTCAAATATGTTTCTATAAAAAAATTTCATAAAAAATATTTTTGAAAAATTAGGTTTAATCAGGCTTGAGTTCATTTAACTTTCAAATTATTAATTTTAAAAATTTGAAAAGTAATTGTGGAGAAAAAAAAATATTTTTCGATTAAAATCTTTTCTATAAAAAAATTTCCGTTAAAAAATTTTTTCTATAGAAAAATTTCCGTTAAAAAATTTTTTCTATAGAAATATTTTTGTTAAAGATTTTTTTCTATAGAAAAATTTTCGTTAAAAATTTTGTTCTCTAGAAAAATTTTGGTTTAAAATTTTCGTTAAAAATTTTCGGTAAAAATTTTTTTCTATAGAAAAATTTTCGTTAAAAAATTTTTCCCATAGAAAAATTTTCGTTAGAAAATTTTTTCTTTCAACCATTACCAACACATTTATGCTAAATCTTATCAAAATGAACATTATTTAAACCTTAAATAAAAAAAAATCCTGTTAAAAAATTTTTTCTATAGAAAAATTTTCGTTAAAAAGTTTTTTCTATAGAAAAATTTTCGTTAAAAAGTTTTTTTATAGAAAAATTTTCGTTAAAAAATTTTTTTTACAGAAAAATTTTCGTTCAAAAATTTTTTCTATAAAAAATTTTCTTTGAAAATCTTTTTCTATAGAAAAATTTTCGTTAAAAATTTTTTACTATAGAAAATTTTTCGTTAAAAAATTCTTTCCATAGAAAAATTTTCGTTGAAAAATTTTTTCTATAGAAAATTTTTCGTTTAAAATTTTTTTTACAGAAAAATTTTCGTTAAAAAATTTTTTCTATCAAAAAATTTTCTTTAGAAAATTTTTTCTATAGAAAAATTTTCGTTACAAAATTTTTTCTACAGAAAAATTTTTGTTAAAAAATTTTTTCTATAGAAAAATTTTAGTTAAAAAATTTTTTCTATAGAAAAATTTTTGTTAAAAAGTTTTTTTTATAGAAAAATTTTCGTTAAAAAATTTTTTTACAGAAAAATTTTCGTTCAAAAATTTTTTCTATAAAAAATTTTCTTTAAAAATCTTTTTCTATAGAAAAATTTTCGTTAAAAATTTTTTTCCATAGAAAAATTTTCGTTAAAAATCTTTTTCTATAGAAAAATTTTCGTTAAAAATTTTTTCTATAGAAAAATTTTCGTTCAAAAATTTTTTCTATAGAAAAATTTTCGTTGAAAAATTTTTTCTATAGAATAATTTTCGTTAAAAAATTTTTTCTATAGAAAAATTTTCGTTAAAAAATTTATGTTAAAAAATTGTTTCTAAAGAAAAATTTTTATAAAAAAAAAATTTTATAGAAAAATTTTTATAAAAAAAATTTTTATAAAAAATTTTCTATAGAAAAATGTTCGTCAAATATGTTTCTATAAAAAAATTTCATAAAAAATATTTTTGAAAAATTAGGTTTAATCAGGCTTGAGTTCATTTAACTTTCAAATTATTAATTTTAAAAATTTGAAAAGTAATTGTGGAGAAAAAAAAATATTTTTCGATTAAAATCTTTTCTATAAAAAAATTTCCGTTAAAAAATTTTTTCTATAGAAAAATTTCCGTTAAAAAATTTTTTCTATAGAAATATTTTTGTTAAAGATTTTTTTCTATAGAAAAATTTTCGTTAAAAATTTTGTTCTCTAGAAAAATTTTGGTTTAAAATTTTCGTTAAAAATTTTCGGTAAAAATTTTTTTCTATAGAAAAATTTTCGTTAAAAAATTTTTCCCATAGAAAAATTTTCGTTAGAAAATTTTTTCTTTCAACCATTACCAACACATTTATGCTAAATCTTATCAAAATGAACATTATTTAAACCTTAAATAAAAAAAAATCCTGTTTAAGAAACCGGCGCGACTAGTCTTAAAGATATTTTCTCCGGCAAAATCTTTTAAATATAAAAAGTAACAGGTGCTATTTTGTAAGATTTTCATTTCATTAAAAAAGTAAATATTTTATTATTTTTTTATTTAGGTCCTTAGGCTTAACAGAGTGTCCTTTTTTTTGAAGGCACTCACACAGAAAATCAATACTTAATTAAAATTTATTTAAATAATGATTATTTTATTTTATACCCAGAAACTTTGAAAAATATTCAAGGGTTTTCTTGTTTTTTAAACACTTAATATCATTTTTTGAATCCAGCAGATCGAAAGGTCAAAAATGTGTCCGAAACTAAAGCAATTATTGAAAAGTTAACAAACTTTAATTAAAGGCCGATGTAAAGTACTTTTTTGATCTAGACTTACAAAGAAATACCTACTACAAACTTTTATCTATGCCTTTTACTAGCTTCAAAAGCTAGACGGCGGTTGAGTTATCTTGAAACTGCTTGTGTGAGTGAGTAAATGTGAAACTGTATTGGCTTTTAAGTATTAGATATCCCAGTTTGTAATAGAAACTCCTCCCTTAAGGTAAATAAACCAAATACACAGAACAATCTAGGACGGACATTGTTGGGGAAACAAACAAAGAATCGAATAATTAAACAAACAAAATTTTTACATTCAAAAACACTAGACTTTTGATATAGGTAAAATAGGGTTTTACATGGTGTAAAGTTTACCTTTTCGATAATTAACCAGCAAAAACTTTAATGAACTTTGCTAAATTAATGTCTTCTCTATAAATCTCGTTTAAATACTCGAAGTTAGAACGTCTTGAGACTGTCAACGAATGGCTACGATCGTCTAAACTACGCCGACTTGGCTATCTGTGGACCCAAAATAGTTCAGTTCTAGTTCAGTTCAGTTCTAGTTCAGTTCTAGTTCAGTTCTAGTTCAGTTCTAGTTCAGTTCTAGTTCAGTTCTAGTTCAGTTCTAGTTCAGTTCTAGTTCAGTTCTAGTTCAGTTCTAGTTCAGTTCTAGTTCAGTTCTAGTTCAGTTCTAGTTCAGTTCTAGTTCAGTTCTAGTTCAGTTCTAGTTCAGTTCTAGTTCAGTTCTAGTTCAGTTCTAGTTCAGTTCTAGTTCAGTTCTAGTTCAGTTCTAGTTCAGTTCTAGTTCAGTTCTAGTTCAGTTCTAGTTCAGTTCTAGTTCAGTTCTAGTTCAGTTCTAGTTCAGTTCTAGTTCAGTTCTAGTTCAGTTCTAGTTCAGTTCTAGTTCAGTTCTAGTTCAGTTCTAGTTCAGTTCTAGTTCAGTTCTAGTTCAGTTCTAGTTCAGTTCTAGTTCAGTTCTAGTTCAGTTCTAGTTCAGTTCTAGTTCAGTTCTAGTTCAGTTCTAGTTCAGTTCTAGTTCAGTTCTAGTTCAGTTCTAGTTCAGTTCTAGTTCAGTTCTAGTTCAGTTCTAGTTCAGTTCTAGTTCAGTTCTAGTTCAGTTCTAGTTCAGTTCTAGTTCAGTTCTAGTTCAGTTCTAGTTCAGTTCTAGTTCAGTTCTAGTTCAGTTCTAGTTCAGTTCTAGTTCAGTTCTAGTTCAGTTCTAGTTCAGTTCTAGTTCAGTTCTAGTTCAGTTCTAGTTCAGTTCTAGTTCAGTTCTAGTTCAGTTCTAGTTCAGTTCTAGTTCAGTTCTAGTTCAGTTCTAGTTCAGTTCTAGTTCAGTTCTAGTTCAGTTCTAGTTCAGTTCTAGTTCAGTTCTAGTTCAGTTCTAGTTCAGTTCTAGTTCAGTTCTAGTTCAGTTCTAGTTCAGTTCTAGTTCAGTTCTAGTTCAGTTCTAGTTCAGTTCTAGTTCAGTTCTAGTTCAGTTCTAGTTCAGTTCTAGTTCAGTTCTAGTTCAGTTCTAGTTCAGTTCTAGTTCAGTTCTAGTTCAGTTCTAGTTCAGTTCTAGTTCAGTTCTAGTTCAGTTCTAGTTCAGTTCTAGTTCAGTTCTAGTTCAGTTCTAGTTCAGTTCTAGTTCAGTTCTAGTTCAGTTCTAGTTCAGTTCTAGTTCAGTTCTAGTTCAGTTCTAGTTCAGTTCTAGTTCAGTTCTAGTTCAGTTCTAGTTCAGTTCTAGTTCAGTTCTAGTTCAGTTCTAGTTCAGTTCTAGTTCAGTTCTAGTTCAGTTCTAGTTCAGTTCTAGTTCAGTTCTAGTTCAGTTCTAGTTCAGTTCTAGTTCAGTTCTAGTTCAGTTCTAGTTCAGTTCTAGTTCAGTTCTAGTTCAGTTCTAGTTCAGTTCTAGTTCAGTTCTAGTTCAGTTCTAGTTCAGTTCTAGTTCAGTTCTAGTTCAGTTCTAGTTCAGTTCTAGTTCAGTTCTAGTTCAGTTCTAGTTCAGTTCTAGTTCAGTTCTAGTTCAGTTCTAGTTCAGTTCTAGTTCAGTTCTAGTTCAGTTCTAGTTCAGTTCTAGTTCAGTTCTAGTTCAGTTCTAGTTCAGTTCTAGTTCAGTTCTAGTTCAGTTCTAGTTCAGTTCTAGTTCAGTTCTAGTTCAGTTCTAGTTCAGTTCTAGTTCAGTTCTAGTTCAGTTCTAGTTCAGTTCTAGTTCAGTTCTAGTTCAGTTCTAGTTCAGTTCTAGTTCAGTTCTAGTTCAGTTCTAGTTCAGTTCTAGTTCAGTTCTAGTTCAGTTCTAGTTCAGTTCTAGTTCAGTTCTAGTTCAGTTCTAGTTCAGTTCTAGTTCAGTTCTAGTTCAGTTCTAGTTCAGTTCTAGTTCAGTTCTAGTTCAGTTCTAGTTCAGTTCTAGTTCAGTTCTAGTTCAGTTCTAGTTCAGTTCTAGTTCAGTTCTAGTTCAGTTCTAGTTCAGTTCTAGTTCAGTTCTAGTTCAGTTCTAGTTCAGTTCTAGTTCAGTTCTAGTTCAGTTCTAGTTCAGTTCTAGTTCAGTTCTAGTTCAGTTCTAGTTCAGTTCTAGTTCAGTTCTAGTTCAGTTCTAGTTCAGTTCTAGTTCAGTTCTAGTTCAGTTCTAGTTCAGTTCTAGTTCGAGTTCTAGTTCAGTTCTAGTTCAGTTCTAGTTCAGTTCTAGTTCAGTTCTAGTTCAGTTCTAGTTCAGTTCTAGTTCAGTTCTAGTTCAGTTCTAGTTCAGTTCTAGTTCAGTTCTAGTTCAGTTCTAGTTCAGTTCTAGTTCAGTTCTAGTTCAGTTCTAGTTCAGTTCTAGTTCAGTTCTAGTTCAGTTCTAGTTCAGTTCTAGTTCAGTTCTAGTTCAGTTCTAGTTCAGTTCTAGTTCAGTTCTAGTTCAGTTCTAGTTCAGTTCTAGTTCAGTTCTAGTTCAGTTCTAGTTCAGTTCTAGTTCAGTTCTAGTTCAGTTCTAGTTCAGTTCTAGTTCAGTTCTAGTTCAGTTCTAGTTCAGTTCTAGTTCAGTTCTAGTTCAGTTCTAGTTCAGTTCTAGTTCAGTTCTAGTTCAGTTCTAGTTCAGTTCTAGTTCAGTTCTAGTTCAGTTCTAGTTCAGTTCTAGTTCAGTTCTAGTTCAGTTCTAGTTCAGTTCTAGTTCAGTTCTAGTTCAGTTCTAGTTCAGTTCTAGTTCAGTTCTAGTTCAGTTCTAGTTCAGTTCTAGTTCAGTTCTAGTTCAGTTCTAGTTCAGTTCTAGTTCAGTTCTAGTTCAGTTCTAGTTCAGTTCTAGTTCAGTTCTAGTTCAGTTCTAGTTCAGTTCTAGTTCAGTTCTAGTTCAGTTCTAGTTCAGTTCTAGTTCAGTTCTAGTTCAGTTCTAGTTCAGTTCTAGTTCAGTTCTAGTTCAGTTCTAGTTCAGTTCTAGTTCAGTTCTAGTTCAGTTCTAGTTCAGTTCTAGTTCAGTTCTAGTTCAGTTCTAGTTCAGTTCTAGTTCAGTTCTAGTTCAGTTCTAGTTCAGTTCTAGTTCAGTTCTAGTTCAGTTCTAGTTCAGTTCTAGTTCAGTTCTAGTTCAGTTCTAGTTCAGTTCTAGTTCAGTTCTAGTTCAGTTCTAGTTCAGTTCTAGTTCAGTTCTAGTTCAGTTCTAGTTCAGTTCTAGTTCAGTTCTAGTTCAGTTCTAGTTCAGTTCTAGTTCAGTTCTAGTTCAGTTCTAGTTCAGTTCTAGTTCAGTTCTAGTTCAGTTCTAGTTCAGTTCTAGTTCAGTTCTAGTTCAGTTCTAGTTCAGTTCTAGTTCAGTTCTAGTTCAGTTCTAGTTCAGTTCTAGTTCAGTTCTAGTTCAGTTCTAGTTCAGTTCTAGTTCAGTTCTAGTTCAGTTCTAGTTCAGTTCTAGTTCAGTTCTAGTTCAGTTCTAGTTCAGTTCTAGTTCAGTTCTAGTTCAGTTCTAGTTCAGTTCTAGTTCAGTTCTAGTTCAGTTCTAGTTCAGTTCTAGTTCAGTTCTAGTTCAGTTCTAGTTCAGTTCTAGTTCAGTTCTAGTTCAGTTCTAGTTCAGTTCTAGTTCAGTTCTAGTTCAGTTCTAGTTCAGTTCTAGTTCAGTTCTAGTTCAGTTCTAGTTCAGTTCTAGTTCAGTTCTAGTTCAGTTCTAGTTCAGTTCTAGTTCAGTTCTAGTTCAGTTCTAGTTCAGTTCTAGTTCAGTTCTAGTTCAGTTCTAGTTCAGTTCTAGTTCAGTTCTAGTTCAGTTCTAGTTCAGTTCTAGTTCAGTTCTAGTTCAGTTCTAGTTCAGTTCTAGTCAGTTTGTCAGTTCTAGTTCAGTTCTAGTTCAGTTCTAGTTCAGTTCTAGTCAGTTCTAGTTCAGTTCTAGTTCAGTTCTAGTTAAGTTCTAGTTCAGTTCTAGTTCAGTTCTAGTTCAGTTCTAGTTCAGTTCTAGTTCAGTTCTCGTTCGTAGTTCAGTTCCTAGTTCAGTTCTAGTTTCAGTTCTAGTTCAGTTCTTGTTCAGTTCTAGTTCAGTTCTAGTTCAGTTCTAGTTCATTTTCTAGTTCAGTTCTAGTTCAGTTCTAGTTCAGTTCTAGTTCAGTTCTAGTCAGTTCTACGTTCAGTTCCTACTTCAGTTCTAGTTCAGTTCTAGGTTCAAGTCTAGTTCAGTTCTAGTTCAGTTCTAGTTCAGTTCTAGTTCAGTTCTAGTTCAGTATCTAGTCAGTATCTAGTTCAGTTCTAGTTCAGTTCTAGTCAGTTCTAGTTCAGTTCTAGTTCAGTTCTAGTTCTGTTCTAAGTTCAGTTCTAGTTCAGTTCTAGTCAAGTTCTAGTTCAGAGTTCTAGTTCAGTTCTAGTTCAGTTCTAGTTCAGTTCTAGTTCAGTTCTAGTTCAGTTCTAGTTCAGTTCTAGTTCAGTTCTAGTTCAGTTCTAGTTCAGTTCTAGTTCAGTTCTAGTTCAGTTCTAGTTCAGTTCTAGTTCAGTTCTAGTTCAGTTCTAGTTCAGTTCTAGTTCAGTTCTAGTTCAGTTCTAGTTCAGTTCTAGTTCAGTTCTAGTTCAGTTCTAGTTCAGTTCTAGTTCAGTTCTAGTTCAGTTCTAGTTCAGTTCTAGTTCAGTTCTAGTTCAGTTCTAGTTCAGTTCTAGTTCAGTTCTAGTTCAGTTCTAGTTCAGTTCTAGTTCAGTTCTAGTTCAGTTCTAGTTCAGTTCTAGTACAGTTCTAGTTCAGTTCTAGTTCAGTTCTAGTTCAGTTCTAGTTCAGTTCTAGTTCAGTTCTAGTTCAGTTCTAGTTCAGTTCTAGTTCAGTTCTAGTTCAGTTCTAGTTCAGTTCTAGTTCAGTTCTAGTTCAGTTCTAGTTCAGTTCTAGTTCAGTTCTAGTTCAGTTCTAGTTCAGTTCTAGTTCAGTTCTAGTTCAGTTCTAGTTCAGTTCTAGTTCAGTTCTAGTTCAGTTCTAGTTCAGTTCTAGTTCAGTTCTAGTTCAGTTCTAGTTCAGTTCTAGATCAGTTCTAGTTCAGTTCTAGTTCAGTTCTAGTTCAGTTCTAGTTCAGTTCTAGTTCAGTTCTAGTTCAGTTCTAGTTCAGTTCTAGTTCAGTTCTAGTTCAGTTCTAGTTCAGTTCTAGTTCAGTTCTAGTTCAGTTCTAGTTCAGTTCTAGTTCAGTTCTAGTTCAGTTCTAGTTCAGTTCTAGTTCAGTTCAAGTTCAGTACTAGTTCAGTTCTAGTTCAGTTCTAGTTCAGTTCTAGTTCAGTTCTAGTTCAGTTCTAGTTCAGTTCTAGTTCAGTTCTAGTTCAGTTCTAGTTCAGTTCTAGTTCAGTTCTAGTTCAGTTCTAGTTCAGTTCTAGTTCTAGTTCAGTTCTAGTTCAGTTCTAGTTCAGTTCTAGTTCAGTTCTAGTTCAGTTCTAGTTCAGTTCTAGTTCAGTTCTAGTTCAGTTCTAGTTCAGTTCTAGTTCAGTTCTAGTTCAGTTCTAGTTCAGTTCTAGTTCAGTTCTAGTTCAGTTCTAGTTCAGTTCTAGTTCAGTTCTAGTTCAGTTCTAGTTCAGTTCTAGTTCAACTCTAGTTCAGTTCTACTTCAGTCTTTGATCAATATTGAAAATTTTTGCTGGGCTCAGAAAAACATTCCTCACCTCCCGGTTTCCCTACTAAGTTTATCCTGCAACTGCTGTTGATGTCCTTAACATTGTTGTGGCTGTTGTTGTTCAAAACCGCCATTAGATCCAGGTGCGAGTAATCTACAAATTTTCATTGTCACGTTCTTTGTCATTTCGCAACATTTGTCGTTTTGTTGACTCTCACGTTTGGCTGCTTTTGTCATCGTTTTCCTTTTGAGTTCATTACGATATTCCCTAAATTGTCTTAAAATTGTTATTATTGACTTTATTAATTCAGTTATATTCTTCTTCTCTTTAATATTTATATTTCTTTTATAATATTATATTTTTTTTTGCTTGTATCCCTTATTTTTAATATTTTGCGTGTTTTTTTTTTGTTGTTGTTCAATATTGACCTGTCTGAATTGAAAGGACAGACAGGATAAAAATTATACAAAAGAATAATAAAAAAAGTTATTGCAGAATTCAATATTGACTTGAGTTCTAATGAATAGTTTCAAATTTCTATGCAAATGTTAATATCGTAAAACAGAAACCGGGAAAAAACGCGGAAGTTTGCAGTGAAGGAATTTTTTAGAAAAATTAATATAATCAAAAGATTAGAAAAAATCTAATTAAAAGTGATGAAAAAAATAGATAAAAAAGCTTTCAATAATGATAAAAATATATACATATAACCCCTATCTAATATACATAAATTTGAAATTGGCATAGTTCTACAGTCTAGTTTACTTAGAGACTAAAAAGTGAAAATTGAAAACAACGGAAATTTATAAATGATTCAAATAATATTAAAATTAAGCTTCTAAAATTATGTTACTGAACATTGCCCAACAACCGCAATATGATTTTTTGGGGACTAATGGAAAAATATCTTGTTATTAATATTTCTCTTGAGAACTTTTATAGAACATTTTTTAGTATCAAAATTTTTCAATGGAAAATTTTCTGGTATTAAAATTTTTCTATACAAAATTTTACAAAACAATTTTTAAATGCTAACACTTGCCAATAGAAAATTTTTTGATATAAAAATTTGTTTAAAGGAAATTTTTTGGCATCAAAAAATTTCTGTAGATATTTTTGTGGTATACAAGTTTTCTATAAAAAGTTTTCTATAAAAATTTTTTGTTGGTTTGAAAAATTTTCTATAGAAAAATTGTTTGGTATCAAAAGTTTTGTAAAGAAACCTTTTTGTTATACAAATTTTCTATATAAAATTTTTATAACAAAAAAGTTTCTTTACAAAACTTTTGACACCAAACAATTTTACTATAGAAAAGTTTTTATACAAATTCTATAGAAAATTTTTCGTTAGAAAAATTTTTCGCTAAAAAATTTTTTCTATAGAAAATTTTTCGTTGAACAAATTTTTTTATAGAAAATTTTTCGTTAAAAAAATTTTTCTATAGAAAATTTTTCTAAAGAAATTTTTTGGAATATTTAGTTTTTGTTTGGTTCGTAAAAATTTCTAAAAATTTGTTGGTTTAAAAAATTTTTTATATAATTTTTTTTTTATAAAAAATTTCTTAAAATTTTTGGGTATAAAAATTTTTTAATAGAAAATTTGTTGGTATAAAAATCTTTCTATAGAAAATTTTTCATAAAAAAAAATTTTCTATAGAAAATTTTTCTTTAAAAAAATTTTTCGCAAAAAATTTTTTTTTATGAAAAAAATTTCGTTAAAAAATTTATTTATAGAAAATTTTTGGTTAAAAAATTTTTCTATAGAAAATTTTTGGTTAGAAAATTTTTCTATAGAAAATTTTTGGTTAGAAAAATTTTTCTATAGAAAATTTTTGGTTAAAAAGTTTTTCTGTAGAAACAATTTTCTATAAAAAAATTTTCTATAAAAAAATTTTCTATAGAAAATTGTTCATTATAAAAATGTTTTTATAGAAAAAATTTCGTTTAAAAAATTTTCTATAGAAAATTTTTCGTTAAAAAATTTATCTATAGAAAATTTTTGGCTAAAAAATTTTTCTATAGAAAATTTTTGGTTAGAAAAATTTTTCTATAGAAAATGTTTGGTTAAAAAGTTTTTCTGTAGAAAATTTTTCGGTAAACAAATTTTTCTATAGAAAATTTTTTGTTAAAGAAATTTTTCTATAGAAATTTTTTCGTTAAAAAATTTTTCTATGGAAAATTTTTCGTTAAAAAAATTTTTCTATTGCAAATTTTTCGTTAAAAAAATTTTTCTATAGAAAATTTTTCGTTAAAAAAAAATTTTATAGAAAATTTTTAGTTAAAAAAAATTTTCTATAGAAAATTTTTCGTTAAAAAATTTTTTCTATAGAAAATTTTTCCTTAAAAAATTTTTTCTATAGAAAATTTTTGGAAAAAAAATTTTTTCTATAGAAAATTTTTCGTTAAACAATTTTTCTAAAGAAAACTTTTCGTTAAAAAAATTTTTCGTTAAAAAATTTTTCCATAGAAAATTATTAGTTTAAAATATTTTTCATTAAAAAAATTTTTCTATAAAAAATTTGTATATAAAAATTTTTCGTTAAAAAAATGTTTCTATAGAAAATTTTTGGTTAAAAAATTCTTTCAGTAGAAAATTTTTCATTATAAAAATTTTTCTATAGAAATTTTTTCGTTAAAAAACAATTTCTTTAGAAAATTTTTCGTTAAAAAAATTTTTCTAAAGAATATTTTTCGTTAAAAAAATTTTTCAAAAGAAAATTTTTCATTAAAAAGTTTTTCTATTGAAAATTTTTCGTTAAAAATATTTGTTTATCAAAAATTTTTCATTAAAAAAATTTTTCTATAGAAAATTTTAAAAAGTTTTTCTATAGAAAATTTTTCATTATAAAATTTTTCGTTAAAAAAAATTTCTTTAGAAAACTTTTCGTTAAAAAATTTTTTTCATAAAAAATTTTTTCTATAGAAAATTTTTCGTTAAAAAAAAAAATTCTATAGAATATTTTTCGTAAAAAAATTTTTGTGTGCAAAATTTTTTCCTTACAAAAATTTTTCTAGAGAAAATATTTTGGTCAAAAAATTTGTCTATGGAAAAGTTTGCTTTAAAGAAATAATTCTATAGATAATTTTTCGTTAAAATAATTTTTCTATAAAATTTTTTTTTGTATAAAAATTTTTCTAAAAAAAATTTTTTCGTATAAGAATTTTTCTATTTATTTTTTGGTATAAAAATTTTTCTATAGAAAATTTTTTGGTATACAAATTTTAAAAAAATGTTTCTATAGATAATTTTTCGTTAAAAAATTTTTGGTATAGAAAATATTTTTGTATAAGGCAGAAAATATTTTTTTTATATAGAAAATTTTTCGTTAAAAAAAATGTTTCCATAAAAATTTTTCGTTAAAAAAATTTTTCGTTGAAAAAATTTTTCTATAGAAAAATTTTCGGTGAAAAATTATTCTACAGACAATTTTTCGTTACATAAATTATTCTACAGAAAATTTTTCGTTATAAAAATTTTTTTATAGAAAATGTTTCGTTATAAAAATTATTCTACAGACAATTTTTTGCTATAAAAATTTTTCTATAGAAAATTTTTTGTTAAAAAATTTTTCTATATAAAATTTTTTGTTAAAAAATTTTCTTGTTAAGAAATATTTTTTTTAGAAAATTTTTGTTTATAAAAATTTTTCTATAGAAAATTTTTCGTTATAGACATTTTTCTATAGAAAATTTTTTGAACAAAAAATTTTCTATAGAAAATTTTTCTTTAAAAATATTTTCCTATAGAAAATTTTTCTCTACAAAAATTTTTCTATAGAAAATTTTTCATAAAAAAAAAATTCTATATAAAATTTTTCGTTTTAAATATTTTTCTAAAGAAAATTTTTCGTTTAAAAAATGTTTCTATAGAAAATTTTTCTTTAAAAAATCTTTTATAGAAAATTTTTCTTTATAAAAATTTTTCTATAGAAAATTTTTCGTTATAAAAATTTTTCTATAGAAAATTTTTCGTTAACAAATTTTCCGTTGCAAAATTTTTTTAATAATTAATATTAAAATTTTACTATAGAAAATATTTCGTTATAAAAATTTTTAAATGAAGATAATTTTTCGTTATTTTCATTATAAAAATTTAATCTAAGCATCAATTAATGAACAAAAAACTAAACAAATTTCACCTGTTAAAGATTAATTATAGCATTAACCAATAAAATGTTTATATTACCCTTTAACATTAATTTAAAATATTTGGAAAATATTTTCGTTAGAAACTTTAAATGTTTCAATTAAATACCCTCCTTTAGTTACCGAAACGTTTAACTTCATCCCACTTATGATTTCGAGGAAAAAACTAAATGACTGATATTACAACAGAAAAAACGTAGAGGGCTCGTAATATAAATACAATAATAAAATCCTTTTTACTCGACTATAAATAAAAACAGGGATTATGATGTTCTACAAGTGCATGAATTTGTAAAAATACTTGAAATGCTAGAAATCCTGATGTCACCCACAATCCTGCTATCACGCTTAACGCTTACTCCCTCACCCTCTTTCATTTTCGTTTTTTTGCCTTGGCCTTTTTGTTCTTAAATCTTAAGATTTAAGAAAATCTTTTATAGAAAATTTTTCTTTATAAAAATTTTTCTATAGAAAATTTTTCGTTATAAAAATTTTTCTATAGAAAATTTTTCGTTAACAAATTTTCCGTTGCAAAATTTTTTTAATAATTAATATTAAAATTTTACTATAGAAAATATTTCGTTATAAAAATTTTTAAATGAAGATAATTTTTCGTTATTTTCATTATAAAAATTTAATCTAAGCATCAATTAATGAACAAAAAACTAAACAAATTTCACCTGTTAAAGATTAATTATAGCATTAACCAATAAAATGTTTATATTACCCTTTAACATTAATTTAAAATATTTGGAAAATATTTTCGTTAGAAACTTTAAATGTTTCAATTAAATACCCTCCTTTAGTTACCGAAACGTTTAACTTCATCCCACTTATGATTTCGAGGAAAAAACTAAATGACTGATATTACAACAGAAAAAACGTAGAGGGCTCGTAATATAAATACAATAATAAAATCCTTTTTACTCGACTATAAATAAAAACAGGGATTATGATGTTCTACAAGTGCATGAATTTGTAAAAATACTTGAAATGCTAGAAATCCTGATGTCACCCACAATCCTGCTATCACGCTTAACGCTTACTCCCTCACCCTCTTTCATTTTCGTTTTTTTGCCTTGGCCTTTTTGTTCTTAAATCTTAAGATTTTAATCTGAATAATTTATTTCAAAGAAAATATTATATGCAAACAAAAGAAGTAAAGAATTATACGATACCCTACATTAAACTTTTTAAGAATTTGCAAAAAAGTTTGATTTTAAATAATAAGAATTTTGAAATGAACGTTATATGATCAAATATGAAAATTAATTTTTTGCATACATAATTTTTGTAAAAACTGTAATCAATTTGCTAAATTTCGTGATAATCGGTCCACATATGACCCTAGCTCTCATATAAATCCAAATGGCGGAAACAGCTGTTTTTTCTATAAAATTCTTTTTGTATCAAAATTTTTCAATAAAAAAATGTATGGTATTAAATTTTTTCAATGGAAACATTTTTCTAATAGATTTTTTTTGCATAGACATTTTTCAAAAGAAAATTTTTTTGTTATAAAAGTAGAAAACTTGTCTATAGAAATTTTTTTTTACAAAATTTTTTGTTTTCAAAATGTTTCAATAGAAAAATTCTTGGTATAAAAACTTTTCTATATAAAATTTTTCTGATGTTTATAATTTTTGGTGCAGTAGCTCTATCTTTCTAAAAACAAGTTGTAATGTTGAAGGGATCAAGTTGTACCAATAATACTTCTCACATATTACTGGTTCTGCTCGGCTTTTTTTTCCAAAAAGTACCAATTATTCGTCTTCTTATTTTTTCAGTTTATCAAAATGCAATTTAACTTTTATTTCTATACCCATACCTATTACTTAAAAAGTTATAACGTTACCAATTTTGTCCCCTACCAAAAGTACTTTTCACCATTGGCCTTTTTTCCAAAAAGTACCAGTTATATGTCTTTTTATTTTGTCTGATTTTTCTGATCAAAATGCAATTTAAGTTTTGCTTTTATACCTATTACTTTAAACCAACTTTTTTCCCTTTTCATCCCATAATTTCAAAAAAGTACCATATGCATAAATGGTACTTGTTTGGTACCAATTGAACTCGGTACACTTTATAAAAACGCAGTTAACAATTTGTTTCCATTCATATTAGTTTATGAGATTTTAAGTTATCATTTGATTCCTTTTTTACCCAAATCAAAAAAAGTACCAAATCAAAAAAGTACCAATTTGTTCCACATCTATTGATTGCAATACAAAGTTCTTTTCTACATTCTTTGGTTCAAAAGAAAAGAGTGGGCTAAACAAATTACCACACATTACTAGTTCTGATTGGCCTTTTTTCCAAAAAGTACCAATTAGTCGTCTTTTTTTTTTCAGCTGATCAAAACGCAAAATTTTGTTTCCATAAATATTACTTTAAAAGATATAACTTTCCCTATTTTCTCCCCTTTTCATCGCATAATTTCAAAGAAGTACCATATAATAAATGGTACTTTTTTGGTACCAATTGAATTCGGTACATTTTAAAACGCAATTAACATTTTGTCTCTATATATATATAGTTATGAGAAGTTAAGTTATCATTTTTTACTCAAATCAAAAAAGTACTAAATCAAAAAGTACCATTTTTTTTACATCTATTGATTGAAGTATAAAGTTCCTTTTGGTTCAAAAGAAAAGATTTGATTAAACAAAGTTTCACACATTATTAGTTTTTCTTTTCCTTTTTTCCAAAAAGTACCAATTAATCGTCTTCTTATCTTTTCAGCTAAACAAAACGCAAATTAAATTTTGTTTCCATACCTATTATTTTAAATGTCATAACGTTACCAATTTCTTCCCCTTTGTATATCCTAATTTTTAAAAAAATTCCATATGCATAAATGGTACTTCTTTCTCGGCCTTTTTTTGCAAAAAGTACCAATTGTTGGTCTTCTTATTTTTTGAGCTGACCAAAATGCAATTTAAATTTTGTTTCCATACCTATCATTTTAAATATTATAACGTTACCAAATTTTTCCCCTTTTTATCCCCTGATTTCAAAAAAGTTCCATATGCATATTTGGTACTTTTTTACAGTTAACATTAAGTTTCTATTCGTAATACTTTATGCGATGTAAATTTATCATTTTAACACTTTATACCCATTTTGAACCCCGAAATCAAAAAGTACCATACTAGTTCAATATTTTTTTCGCATCTATTGATTGCCTTAATTTCAAAAAAGTTCCATATGCATATTTGGTACTTTTTTACAGTTAACATTTTGTTACTGTTCATGTTACTTTATGAGATGTTAATTTATTATTTTATCCTTTTTTTACCCATTTTGCCCCCCGAAATCAAAAAGTACCAAATACGACTTCAATATTTTTTTTCTCATCTATTGTTTGCAAAGTTTTTTTTTTCTATATTCTTAGTTCTAAATATAAGATTGGGTTAAAGTACCAAAAGAACTATTTGTTTTTTTTTTATCCCCTATCGGACATATTTTTAAAAAAGTACCCAACATTTATTCGCTTATTTTAATAGCTGTTCAAAATGCAATTTAAATTTTGTTTCTATACCTATTACTTTGTGAACCTCGGTGGTGTAGCAGGTTAGTATTCGCCTAGCATACCAGAGGTCCCAAGTTCGATCCATGACCAGACCCACTTGAAAAATTAAATTTTTTAAAAATAGCGGTTAACCTCATAACTCAGCTAGCCACTGGTTATTGAATATTAGGCTATGTAAAACTTCTCTAACTAATGCATTAGCCGGAATTAAAGCTAAGGTCCCTTTCAATTAGTCGAAAAATATTATTGAATGTAGCTTATTGTCTGCGAGAAGGTACCCCTTGTTCCAATTGGAATGTCGTATATAACTATTACTTTAGAAGATATTATCTAAAGTAATGCTTATGTATATAAATATTACTTTAGAGGTTATAACGTTTTCGATTTCTTACCCTTTTTACCTGTGTCAAAATTTCCAAAAGTCCCTTCTTACTAGATCTATACGGCAAAAAAGGTACAAACCGTCCAAGTTTTAGCAAAATCGTGGGAGTCAATTTCAAAATAGCCGTTCAAGATAATCTTATCTTATCTTGAATATGAAATAATTGGTCATTAAAACATACTATCTTCTAATCTAGTACATTTTCGACGAAAAGGGGTAAAACGGGAAACATTTTTTTGTTTATTTTTTAACCACTTTTGAACTATGAAAGATAAATACGTGAAATAGCCATTCAAGATAATCTTATCTTATCTTGAATATGAAATAATTGGTCATGAAAACATACTATCTTCTAATCTAGTACATTTTCGACGAAAAGGGGTAAAAACGGGAAACATTTTTTTTGTTTATTTTTTAACCACTTTTGAACTATGAAAGATAAATACGTGAAATAGCCATTCAAGATAATCTTATCTTATCTTGAATATAAAAAAATTGGTCATGAAAACATACTATCTTTTTATCTAGTACATTTTCGACGAAAAGGGGTAAAAACGGGAAACATTTTTTTTGTTTATTTTTTAACCACTTTTGAACTATTAAAGATAAAAACGTGAATAGCCATTCAAGATAATCTTATCTTATCTTGAATATAAAACAATTGGTCATGAAAACATACTATCTTCTAATCTAGTACATTTTCGACGAAAAGGGGTAAAAACGGGAAACATTTCTTTTTGTTTATTTTTAACCACTTTTGAACTGTTAAAGATAAAAACGTGAATAGCCATTCAAGATAATCTTATCTTATCTTGAATATGAAATAATTGGTCATGAAAACATACTATCTTCTAATCTAGTACATTTTCGACGAAAAGGGGTAAAAACGGGAAACATTTTTTTTGTTTATTTTTTAACCACTTTTGAACTATTAAAGATAAAAACGTGAATAGCCATTCAAGATAATCTTATCTTATCTTGAATATGAAATAATTGGTCATGAAAACATACTTTCTTCTAATCTAGTACATTTTCGACGAAAAGGGGTAAAAACGGGAAACATTTTTTTGTTTATTTTTTAACCACTTTTGAACTGTTAAAGATAAAAACGTGAAATAGCCATTCAAGATAATCTTATCTTGAATATGAAATAATTGGTCATGAAAACATACTATCTTCTAATCTAGTACATTTTCGACGAAAAGGGGTAAAAACGGGAAACATTTCTTTTTGTTTATTTTTTAACCACTTTTGAACTATGAAAGATAAATACGTGAAATAGCCATTCAAGATAATCTTGTCTTATCTTGAATATGAAATAATTGGTCATGAAAACATACTATCTTCTAATCTAGTACATTTTCGACGAAAAGGGGTAAAAACGGGAAACATTTTTTTGTTTATTTTTTAACCACTTTTGAACTATGAAAGATAAATACGTGAAATAGCCATTCAAGATAATCTTATCTTGAATATGAAATAATTGGTCATGAAAACATACTATCTTCTAATCTAGTACATTTTCGACGAAAAGGGGTAAAAACGGGAAACATTTTTTTTGTTTATTTTTTAACCACTTTTGAACTATGAAAGATAAATACGTGAAATAGCCATTCAAGATAATCTTATCTTATCTTGAATATGAAATAATTGGTCATGAAAACATACTATCTTCTAATCTAGTACATTTTCGACGAAAAGGGGTAAAAACGGGAAACATTTTTTTGTTTATTTTTTAACCACTTTTGAACTATGAAAGATAAATACGTGAAATAGCCATTCAAGATAATCTTATCTTATCTTGAATATGAAATAATTGGTCATGAAAACATACTATCTTCTAATCTAGTACATTTTCGACGAAAAGGGATAAAAACGGGAAACATTTCTTTTTGTTTATTTTTTAACCACTTTTGAACTATTAAAGATAAAAACGTGAAATAGCCATTCAAGATAATCTTATCTTATCTTGAATATAAAACAATTGGTCATGAAAACATACTATCTTCTAATCTAGTACATTTTCGACGAAAAGGGGTAAAAACGGGAAACATTTCTTTTTGTTTATTTTTTAACCACTTTTGAACTATTAAAGATAAAAACGTGAAATAGCCATTCAAGATAATCTTATCTTATCTTGAATATAAAACAATTGGTCATGAAAACATACTATCTTCTAATCTAGTACATTTTCGACGAAAAGGGGTAAAAACGGGAAACATTTCTTTTTGCTTATTTTTTAACCACTTTTGAACTATTAAAGATAAAAACGTGAAATAGCCATTCAAGATAATCTTATCTTATCTTGAATATAAAAAAATTGGTCATGAAAACATACTATCTTCTAATCTAGTACATTTTCGACGAAAAGGGGTAAAAACGGGAAACATTTTTTTGTTTATTTTTTAACCACTTTTGAACTATTAAAGATAAAAACGTGAAATAGCCATTCAAGATAATCTTATCTTATCTTGAATATAAAAAAATTGGTCATGAAAACATACTATCTTCTTATCTAGTAAATTTTCGACGAAAAGGGGTAAAAACGGGAAACATTTTTTTTGTTTATTTTTTAACCACTTTTAAACTATTAAAGATAAAAACGTGAATAGCCATTCAAGATAATCTTATCTTATCTTGAATATAAAACAATTGGTCATGAAAACATACTATCTTCTAATCTAGTACATTTTCGACGAAAAGGGGTAAAAACGGGAAACATTTTTTTTGTTTATTTTTTAACCACTTTTGAACTATTAAAGATAAAAACATGAAATAGCCATTCAAGATAATCTTATCTTGAATATGAAATAATTGGTCATGAAAACATACTATCTTCTAATCTAGTACATTTTCGTCGAAAAGGGTTAAAAACGGGAAACAATATTTTTTGTTTTTTAAGCATTTTTGAACAAATGAAGATATAAAGGTGATTAAAAACAACTCAAAATATTTTGTAACTCATGGGGTAAAAAAAGGGTAAACAAGGGATAGATTTGTAAATATGGTACTTTAAAGTCCATGCAGAAAATTTTATCTTGGAAACGTCATATCTCTTAAACTAATAGGATTAGAAACAAAATTAAATATAACTATAACATATTTGAAACAAATTTAGTTTATTGATATCAAAAAAATTACCTTCTTTTATGGCTTGACTATTTGCATTACAAATAGAATGACAAACTAACTATACCCCACTTTTTTAAGTAGAACAATATCATTAAGTTGCAAGTAAGAAATAAGTGAAAAGAAGAATAAAACAACAAATTTATGATGTAAGTAATTTTTAACAATTAAGCAAATAAACGAAAGGAAAAGTCTGCACTTTAATGGCACAAAATTTATATTCATTTGGGAAAATGAATTCACAAATGAAAATTCTGCGACTGGATACAACAACAAAAAATTAAGTGTATTTTTTATTGAATGCCTGAAGTTTTGTCGTCATTAGAAAATGTGTTGGCGGGGAAGAAAAGCATAAATTTTTAAATGAAACATAAAAAAACGTTTTGAATGGGAAATGCTTTTAATTAGGAAATTATAAAATTTTGTTATTGCTAAGTGTTAAATATGAACAAAATGGATGTTTTAGAAGTTTTTCTTATATTTCCTGTTTAAATATTTAAAATTGTGTATTTGTAACGGAGAATTATGGAATTCTTTAATCTTATCGAATTAAAATTATATTTTAAATAATTAAAAGCTTTGAAAATTTTATGTTTAATAAAATTTGAAATAAGAAATTTGAAATAGTAAATTTTTTAAAAATTTACTTTTTAGGAAATTTTTCAAAAACTTGCGTTTTATAGAACTTTTCAAAAATTTACTTTTTATAGTAAATTTTTCAAAAATTTTCTTTTTATAGGAAATTTTTCAAAAATTTACTTTTTATAGGAAATTTTTCAAAAATTTACTTTTAATGGGAAATTTCTCAAAAATTTACTTTTTATAGGAAATTTTTCAAAAATATACTTTTTATAAGAAATTTTTTAAAAACTTACTTTTTAATGGAAATTTTTCAAAAATTTACTTTTTATAGGAAATTTTTCAAAAATTTACTTTATTAGGAAATTTTTCAAAAATTTACTTTTTATAAGAAATTTTCCAAAAAAAAAAAAAAATTTTTCAAAAATTTACTTTTTATAGGAAATTTTTCAAAAATTTACTTTTTATAGGAAATTTTTCAAGAATTTACTTTTTTATAGGAAATTTTTCAAAAATTTACTTTTTATAGGAAATTTTTCAAAAATTTACTTTTTATAGGAAATTTTTCAAGAATTTACTTTTTATAGGAAATTTTTCAAAAATTTACTTTTTATAGGAAATTTTTCAAAAATTTTTCAAAAATTTACTTTTTATAGGAAATTTTTCAAAAATTTACTTTTTATAGGAAATTTTTTCAAAAATTTACTTTTTATAGATAATTTTTCAAAAATTGACTTTCTATAAGAAATTTTTAAAAAATTTACTTTTTACAGGAAATTATTCAAAAATTTTCTTTTTAATGGAAATTTTTCAAAAATTTACTTTTTATAGGAAATTTTTCAAAAATTTACTTTTTATAGGAAATTTTTCAAAAATTTACTTTTTATAGGAAATTTTTCAAAAATTTACTTTTTATAGAAAATTTTTCAAAAATTTACTTTTTACAGGAAATTTTACAAAAATTTCCTTTTTATAGAAAATTTTTCAAAAATTTACTTTTTATAGGAAATTTTTCAAGAATTTACTTTTTAAAGGAAATTTTTCAAAAATTTACTTTTTAAAGGAAATTTTTCAAAAATTTACTTTTTAAAGGAAATTTTTCAAAAATTTACTTTTTAAAGGAAATTTTTCAAAAATTTATTTTTAATAGGAAATTTTTTAAAAATTTATTTTTAATAGGAAATTTTTTAAAAATTTTCTTTTTATAGGAAATTTTTCAAAAATTTACTTTTTATAGGAAATTTTTCAAGAATTTCTATTTTATAGGAAATTTTTTAAAAATTTATATTTTATAGGAAATTTTTTAAAAATTTCTATTTTATGGGAAATTTTTCAAAAATTTCTATTTAATGGGAAATTTTTCAAAAATTTATATTTTATGGAAAATTTTTCAAAAATTTCTATTTTATAGGAAATTTTTCAAAAATTTACTTTTTATAGGAAATTTTTAAAAAATTTACTTTTTATAGAAAATTTTTCAAAAATTTACTTTTTATAGGAAATTTTTCAAAAATTTACTTTTTATAGGGCGGATGCGGCACATGTTGCCCTTACGCAATTTTTATGTAACATAGAACATTTCTAGGGGGAGTTACGGTTCGTTTACGCACTTTCGTAATATAAGGTGCACCCTATTCTATACACTTCAAATAAGGTATCATGTAATATTTATATGCTTTACAAACAGCAGCACAAATGCAATAAACCCTTACCGCCTTTGGTTCTGAAGGTATAAAAACATTTAACCTCCCATAAAAACGTTTAAATGATACCGTTTGATAAACATATGACAATAAATAAATACATTTTTAATGAGAATTTTCAGAAATAATTTAAAATAAACAATTACTTTATTATAGCAAATAATGTATACTCGTGTACGCATATAAATTTTAATGGCCAAAATAATAGAAATAAAGTGTCAAATAAATGCTACCATTAAGTCAAATATTCGCAGGAAATGTCATAAATCACCCATCACATTCAAATAAACAAACACCGTTAGAGAAAACATCAATACTTTAACACTAATACATTCATATTTGAAATGTCATTTAACATTGTATTTGACAATTATTGGAGAATACAAATACTATTGTACGAGTATTATGTTAATAATCAACAAAATAATAGATAGTGACCACTTCTAGATACGTGATATAATTTCTGCAAAATAACTGTCAAATGTACATATGTACGTATGTATTAGTATATCCACAAATATTTTGAACCATTGAATTTACCGTTAATTTTTTTCGAAAAATATCGACTTCATGGTTCGACTCTCGAATTAGATTACGTTCTGTTTAAAAACCAATTTGTTTCAAATTCTGCAAACAAATTTTCAACTATTGTCTACATATTTGTCCAAATTATATATATAACAAGTAAGAAAGCGCTATTGTCGGTCAAGCCGACCATACGATACCCTTCACCACTAAGGTCATGCATAAAGACAAATATTTGCTAAATTTTGCCATCATACAAACATTTTCTCAAAACGTATATATTCAACCTGTTTCCGTCATTTGGACCTATATGAGAGCTAGGGTCAATTGTGGACCGATTATCTCGAAATTTGGCAAATTTATTACAGTTATTACAAAAATTATGTATGCAAAAAATAAACTCAAAATTTTCATTATCTTTAGATTTACGAGCGTTTTAGTGATTTTTTGTCTCATTTAGTGCGTTTTTGAAGAAGAGTTTGTATGGGAGCTATGGTCAAATGTGGACCGATTTCAACAAAATTTGGTACAGTGATTTAAGTAAGCAGTATCTGTTTTAAATTTCATGAAAAAATATTAATATTTGTGGCCAATATAGCAATTCCGGGAAGTGGGACCTATGGGAGGTACCATAAATAATAAACCGATTTTGACCAATTTCAATAGCCATGGTCCCATTATCAAAAAAATTATCTGTGCTAAATTTCATCAAATTATCTTTAGAATTGCGACCTGTAGTTTGATTACAAGGTTTACATGGGGGTCCAGCCAGCCAGACGGACGGACGGACGGACATCGCTAAATCGACTCAGAAAGTGATTCTAAGTCTATTGGTATACCAAAAGGTGGGTCTAAGACAAATATTTCTATGCGTTACAAACATCAGCACAAACTTATAATACCCTTTCCACCTATGGTGGTGAAGGGTATAATGATAGTTTTGTGCTACCATTTTCAAAGTCAATGAGCCATGACAACCTTCAAATTGGATTAATGGAACACACAATTATAAAAATTCGCACTGTCAATCACCTTAAAAAAAACACACAAACAAAAATTTAAACCGTATAACATATCGGGAATGTAAAGTAGAAAAACCCCACGTGCTATTTTGCATACAAATCAGAAATGACAATTATTTTGAAAAAAGATTACAAATGAATTTCATGATAAATCCAAAGTATCTGGTCAAATTTAACAGATAATCAAAATAAAAACAAATATATTTAAAAAAAAATAATATATTGACATTTACAATACAATTGACATTTACATATTTACAAAAGTAAATACACACATACAATTTCTTTTTCAGCTGAACTATTTATTTCCATAAAATCACAACATTTAGCAGGTGGCAAAAAAGTATATAAACGTGATTTTTAAAACCAAAGCACGTTTAAAAAAAATTATTTGGGTTTCGTTAACTCAACCTACAAAATACTTTATCTTCATTATTAATTCAGTTCCTTAAAATGTTGTTTAAATGTCAGACATAAATAGTACAATTTACAGGTCAAACATTTAACACAATATAAAATTTAAAGATCAGGGTTATAAACAAAAGATTAGACTATGACTAGACTATGACTAGACTATGACTAGACTATGACTAGACTATGACTAGACTATGACTAGACTATGACTAGACTATGACTAGACTATGACTAGACTATGACTAGACTATGACTAGACTATGACTAGACTATGACTAGACTATGACTAGACTATGACTAGACTATGACTAGACTATGACTAGACTATGACTAGACTATGACTAGACTATGACTAGACTATGACTAGACTATGACTAGACTATGACTAGACTATGACTAGACTATGACTAGACTATGACTAGACTATGACTAGACTATGACTAGACTATGACTAGACTATGACTAGACTATGACTAGACTATGACTAGACTATGACTAGACTATGACTAGACTATGACTAGACTATGACTAGACTATGACTAGACTATGACTAGACTATGACTAGACTATGACTAGACTATGACTAGACTATGACTAGACTATGACTAGACTATGACTAGACTATGACTAGACTATGACTAGACTATGACTAGACTATGACTAGACTATGACTAGACTATGACTAGACTATGACTAGACTATGACTAGACTATGACTAGACTATGACTAGACTATGACTAGACTATGACTAGACTATGACTAGACTATGACTAGACTATGACTAGACTATGACTAGACTATGACTAGACTATGACTAGACTATGACTAGACTATGACTAGACTATGACTATGACTAGACTATGACTAGACTATGACTAGACTATGACTAGACTATGACTAGACTATGACTATGACTAGACTATGACTAGACTATGACTAGACTATGACTAGACTATGACTAGACTATGACTAGACTATGACTAGACTATGACTAGACTATGACTAGACTATGACTAGACTATGACTAGACTATGACTAGACTATGACTAGACTATGACTAGACTATGACTAGACTATGACTAGACTATGACTAGACTATGACTAGACTATGACTAGACTATGACTAGACTATGACTAGACTATGACTAGACTATGACTAGACTATGACTAGACTATGACTAGACTATGACTAGACTATGACTAGACTATGACTAGACTATGACTAGACTATGACTAGACTATGACTAGACTATGACTAGACTATGACTAGACTATGACTAGACTATGACTAGACTATGACTAGACTATGACTAGACTATGACTAGACTATGACTAGACTATGACTAGACTATGACTAGACTATGACTAGACTATGACTAGACTATGACTAGACTATGACTAGACTATGACTAGACTATGACTAGACTATGACTAGACTATGACTAGACTATGACTAGACTATGACTAGACTATGACTAGACTATGACTAGACTATGACTAGACTATGACTAGACTATGACTAGACTATGACTAGACTATGACTAGACTATGACTAGACTATGACTAGACTATGACTAGACTATGACTAGACTATGACTAGACTATGACTAGACTATGACTAGACTATGACTAGACTATGACTAGACTATGACTAGACTATGACTAGACTATGACTAGACTATGACTAGACTATGACTAGACTATGACTAGACTATGACTAGACTATGACTAGACTATGACTAGACTATGACTAGACTATGACTAGACTATGACTAGACTATGACTAGACTATGACTAGACTATGACTAGACTATGACTAGACTATGACTAGACTATGACTAGACTATGACTAGACTATGACTAGACTATGACTAGACTATGACTAGACTATGACTAGACTATGACTAGACTATGACTAGACTATGACTAGACTATGACTAGACTATGACTAGACTATGACTAGACTATGACTAGACTATGACTAGACTATGACTAGACTATGACTAGACTATGACTAGACTATGACTAGACTATGACTAGACTATGACTAGACTATGACTAGACTATGACTAGACTATGACTAGACTATGACTAGACTATGACTAGACTATGACTAGACTATGACTAGACTATGACTAGACTATGACTAGACTATGACTAGACTATGACTAGACTATGACTAGACTATGACTAGACTATGACTAGACTATGACTAGACTATGACTAGACTATGACTAGACTATGACTAGACTATGACTAGACTATGACTAGACTATGACTAGACTATGACTAGACTATGACTAGACTATGACTAGACTATGACTAGACTATGACTAGACTATGACTAGACTATGACTAGACTATGACTAGACTATGACTAGACTATGACTAGACTATGACTAGACTATGACTAGACTATGACTAGACTATGACTAGACTATGACTAGACTATGACTAGACTATGACTAGACTATGACTAGACTATGACTAGACTATGACTAGACTATGACTAGACTATGACTAGACTATGACTAGACTATGACTAGACTATGACTAGACTATGACTAGACTATGACTAGACTATGACTAGACTATGACTAGACTATGACTAGACTATGACTAGACTATGACTAGACTATGACTAGACTATGACTAGACTATGACTAGACTATGACTAGACTATGACTAGACTATGACTAGACTATGACTAGACTATGACTAGACTATGACTAGACTATGACTAGACTATGACTAGACTATGACTAGACTATGACTAGACTATGACTAGACTATGACTAGACTATGACTAGACTATGACTAGACTATGACTAGACTATGACTAGACTATGACTAGACTATGACTAGACTATGACTAGACTATGACTAGACTATGACTAGACTATGACTAGACTATGACTAGACTATGACTAGACTATGACTAGACTATGACTAGACTATGACTAGACTATGACTAGACTATGACTAGACTATGACTAGACTATGACTAGACTATGACTAGACTATGACTAGACTATGACTAGACTATGACTAGACTATGACTAGACTATGACTAGACTATGACTAGACTATGACTAGACTATGACTAGACTATGACTAGACTATGACTAGACTATGACTAGACTATGACTAGACTATGACTAGACTATGACTAGACTATGACTAGACTATGACTAGACTATGACTAGACTATGACTAGACTATGACTAGACTATGACTAGACTATGACTAGACTATGACTAGACTATGACTAGACTATGACTAGACTATGACTAGACTATGACTAGACTATGACTAGACTATGACTAGACTATGACTAGACTATGACTAGACTATGACTAGACTATGACTAGACTATGACTAGACTATGACTAGACTATGACTAGACTATGACTAGACTATGACTAGACTATGACTAGACTATGACTAGACTATGACTAGACTATGACTAGACTATGACTAGACTATGACTAGACTATGACTAGACTATGACTAGACTATGACTAGACTATGACTAGACTATGACTAGACTATGACTAGACTATGACTAGACTATGACTAGACTATGACTAGACTATGACTAGACTATGACTAGACTATGACTAGACTATGACTAGACTATGACTAGACTATGACTAGACTATGACTAGACTATGACTAGACTATGACTAGACTATGACTAGACTATGACTAGACTATGACTAGACTATGACTAGACTATGACTAGACTATGACTAGACTATGACTAGACTATGACTAGACTATGACTAGACTATGACTAGACTATGACTAGACTATGACTAGACTATGACTAGACTATGACTAGACTATGACTAGACTATGACTAGACTATGACTAGACTATGACTAGACTATGACTAGACTATGACTAGACTATGACTAGACTATGACTAGACTATGACTAGACTATGACTAGACTATGACTAGACTATGACTAGACTATGACTAGACTATGACTAGACTATCACTATATAATAAGCCTTCCCTAAATCTAAAGTGATTCTAGACACTTTAATTATTTCTTACAAATATTTAGTTTACGCATGTTTGCCTTTAAACACAGAGAAGAAATACTAATTATTATTCATTACGTTAATTACAAAATCACAGCTTTGACATTGATTGCGACCAGTGTTACCAGCTGTGGTTTGATTGTTTTGTTTTTCTTCTTCTTTCACTGATTGAACATAACCACAATAATGATAGAACATATTTGGTTATGAATGTGTAAACATTTATATAATTACCATAAATAAATATGTTTTAATTCTATGTTTGTATTTATATTCAGAGAACTGTAATAATTTGTCGTTGAGCCCTCAAAAGGACTTATATTCACTTTTAAATAATATTTCTAAAAAGACATAGTCTAGTCATATTAAATTATTAAATTCAAAGATAATTCCAAAAATTGGACAATTTTCAATAAAATTTTCAAAATGAATTAAAGCAATTGATACTTGTCTAGTATTTCTTATATTTAAGAACCCAATTAAAATTATTGGCGAAAAAAAACGCTAACATTTTTTGATATTTCGTTTTTGATGTCATTATTTAAAATAAATTAAACGTAAAAAATTAATGGTTTATTGTCACAAACTGACTTTTAAATATTCGAAATTAAATAAATGAAAAGAAATAAATAAACGAGAAAAACGCCACAATTTATGGTAAAGAAGTTTGTTTTTTTACTTGTCTATTTGTTGTCTCTTTTTTCTTAAGAGACAGAAAGAAAAAATATTGAAACCGACTACTGTCATGGGCACTTGTGTCAGTGTCAAATGAAAAGAATATTAAAAAAAAAAAATGTATTAATATGAATTAAATTTAATTTTAAACAAAGTTTAAAATGTTTATACATATTAAATAAATTTTCAAAAAGCCTTCTATTTTATAAAGAATAATTTTCTTTAGAAAAATTTTAAGGAAGAAAAAATGTTGAACAAAAACATTTTTAAAACGAAAATTTTTGTATAAAAACATTTTATACGAAAACTTTGTACAGAAAAGTTTTTATAACGAAAAATTTTCTATAGACAAATTTTCATAACAAAATTTTTTATAAAAAAATTTTTATTACAAAAATGTTCTATAGAAAAATTTTTACAACAAAAAACTTTCTATAGAAAAATTTTTATAACAAAAAATTTTATTTAGAAAAATTTTATATGAAAAAATTTTCTGTAGAAAAATTTTTGTAAGGAAGATTTTCTATAGAAAAATTTTTATAAGGAAAAACCTTATATAGAAAAATATTTATTAGGAAAAATTTTCTATAGAAAAATTTTTATATCTAACAAAAAATTTTCTATATATAGAAAATTTTTTGTTATAAAAAAAACAAAAAATTTTCTATAGAAATATTGTTATAACTGTAGCGTCTTTAATGTCTTTAAATTTACTTTATAAATATTCTACTTGTTATAAAATTTTATATTATTATTATTTTTTGTTTTGTATAGATTTCTATCATTTTTGTGTTATAAAAAATTTGATGTTTAATATTATAATTTCTAAAATAAAAACTCAATTAATTTTTATAAAATAATAAATATATAAATAAAAAATATAATAATAAAAATATCACTAAATTGGCGATCCTGCAAATTGAACCTAATAAACTTGAAGGAAATTATTACAAATTAAACATTCATCTTTAAGAAGGCGAACAATTTATAAAACCTTAACAACTAAAAGATTAGAAATCTTAATAAAATCTCTACTTATATATGTATATATCAGTGTTTCCATATACATACATATCCCTTATCTACATCTTTTCAAATAAAAAAATAACTTCAATCAATTTACATTTTTGAAAACAATTAAGTTTGGAAACTGAAATCTTAAAAAAGGAATTTTGAACTACGCCAAGGATTCAATACAAACTATTGTTACCATCAATCAAAAATTAGATAAAATCCCTGGAATTATTAAGACGACCACTAGTCCGATAAGTACTCATAATAAATAAAATAATTAAATTAGATTTAAGAATTTTTTTTTATTTAAAACAAACTTATCTTAATTTGTAACTTCTCTCAGAAAATACATATATAATTATAAAATGGTTTTAACACGGTCTCAGAGTACTAATCAAGACGCATTTCATGATGCTTTTGCATCACAACCTTCAACTTCTCATAGTACCGCTGAAAATACCACAAACATCAATACGAATGCAGCATTAATTAATTTAAAACTTCCACCATTTTGGACGTCGTGTCCAATGGCATGGTTTATACAGATAGATATGATATTTCAACTTCACAATATAGAAGAAGATAATTTGAAATATCAGTACGTAATCACTTCATTATCACAAGATACTATTTTAAAAATTTTAGACGTAATACAAAATCCACCTAATACTAATAAATATCAATCTGTTAAAACAACGCTTTGCGAAAGATTTTCTCTTAACAATGAAACTAGATTCGAAGAAATAATTTCCGATACTAAATTAGGTGACAAAAAACCATCTGAATTATTTCGAGAGCTTACAATATTAGCTACACCACTTTCTTTTGTTTCTCGAGAATTAATTTTTAAATTATGGCAAAGAAAATTACCTCAAAATGTACAAATACACATTACGTCTTCATGTTTACAATCGATTGATGAAATAGTAGTCTTAGCTGACAAAATTCATCAAATGCACAATTCCAGTATATCCACCATAAACTCTATCCAACCTTCAAATGATTTATTACAAAATGTAGCAGGAATAACTTCCATTTTAGCTGACAGTATAAATCAATTGAACTTAAATATTGCAAAACTCAACGAAAACAAAAAATATAATTCTTTTAAATACAATAATTTCCAAAAACAAAATATAAACAATAATATATGCTGGTATCATTCTCGATTTGGTAATAAAGCTCTCAAATGTGAAAGATCATGTAAATTTTTTAAAAATTTTCAAACACAATCTTTAAACTAAATAATCCCATTATGGCGACGACACATAATGAGGACCGTTCAACAGAATCACGTCGTCTATTCGTTACTGATTTTAATACCAAATGTAAATTTCTTGTAGATACAGGTGCAGACGTTTCTGTATTTCCTATCAAAAAATTCAAAGGCGAAACAAAAAAATCTGAAATCCACCTTACTGCTGCTAATGGAACTTCAATACGAACATTTGGTTTTAAAACTTTTGATATTGATTTTGGATCTAACAAAAATTTTAGTTTTCCATTCATATTAGCAGATATTGAAATTCCTATTATAGGTGCAAACTTTTTAGATAAATTTAATATTCTTGTTGATATTAAAAATAAACGGCTTATTGATACGTCCAATAAAATAATATCAACAGCAAATTTAGGTCACTCAAATTTGTTTTCTTTAAAATTGGCTAATTTTAATTGCAAAATAATACCTCTCTTAGAAAATTTTCCATCTATAGCTAGTGAACCTGATTATTATAAAACTGTCACACATAATACAGTACATAAGCTCGAAACTACTGGATCTCTTCCATTTAGTAAACCTCGAAGACTAGATCCCATAAAATTTAAAATTGCAAAAAATGAATTTGAGAATTTAGTTAAAATGGGAATTTGTCGTCCATCTAAATCTTCAGTTTGTTCACCACTTCATATGGTACCAAAAAAAGACCCAAATGATTGGAGACCTTGTGGAGACTACAGACTTTTAAATTGCGTAACTCTTCCTGATCGTTACCCACTTCCACATATTCATGACATACATGTCGATTTAATAAACAAAAAAGTATTTTCTAAAATTGATCTTGTTCGTGCTTACCATCAAATACCTATGGCAGAAGAAGACATTCATAAAACTGCAATAACTACCCCTTTCGGTATGTATGAATTCATTAGAATGCCATTCGGTCTACGCAATAGTGCACAGACATTCCAAAGATTCATGAACGAAGTTTTTGATGGATTAGATTTCGTCTTCGCATATGTAGATGACATATTTGTTGCTAGTAGAAATGATGAAGAACATTTAGTCCATTTAAGACAAATTTTTGAAAGACTTAATAAATATGGTCTCAATATTAAACCATCGAAATGTATATTTTTTACAACCGAACTTGAGTTTTTAGGTTATAATATTTCTGAGAACGGCATATCTCCTTCCAGATCTAGAATTGACATTATTTTACAATATGAAGTACCAAAAACAATTAAAAAATTACACCAATTTTTAGGTATTATAAACTATTATCACAGATATACCCCACAATTAGCCAAATGTCTCATGCCTTTACATAATATTATAACTGAAGCAAATAAATCTAAATTAAAAGAAATTTGTTGGACCGAAAGCACTTTAAATGCATTTCAGGAAGTTAAAAACAAATTTGCTCTGAAAACACTACTTACACATTTCAATAAAAATGCAAAACTATCGATTGCTGTTGACGCATCTCTTGTTGCTGTTGGATCAGTTCTTCAACAATATAACAAAGATCATTGGGAACCATTGGCCTATTTTTCAAAGAAATTAAACTCTGCAGAAGTTAAATATTCTACATTCGATCGTGAATTATTAGGTATTTACCTCACAATTAAACACTTCCGACACTTTCTCGAAGGTCGAGAATTTATTATTTTCACAGATCATAAACCTTTAGTCAATGTTCTCAATTCAAAATCCGAAAAATCACCTCGTCAAACACGACATTTAGAATTCATTTCTCAATTCAGTAACGATATTCGACATATTTCTGGAAAAGACAATATAGTCGCCGATTCACTATCCCGTTTACCCGAAATAAGTGCAATTGAGCAACCCAATATAAACCAAGAAAAATTATTTTTAGAACAACAAAGAGATGAAGTTCTCCAAAATATAATTGCTCTTCCAAAATCAAAATTCAGCTTAAAAAAAATACATATTTCTGATAAATATAAATTATGGTGTGATATGTCCGGTGATACCTATCGCCCTTATGTCCCAGTTTCCCTGAGGAGAGATATATTTCGAACCCTTCATTCACTTTCACATCCCGGTATAAGAGCTACTAGGAAACTAATAGTAAATAAATATTTCTGGCCTTATATGAAAAAAGACATTAATAACTGGACAAAAGAATGTATAACATGTCAGAAATCTAAAATAAATGTTTATACTAAATCTGTTATTAAACCCATTGGAATTCCCAAATGTAGATTTGAACATATTCATATGGATATTGTTGGGCCTCTTCCTGTTTCAAACAATTTTAAATATATTTTAACAATCATAGATAGATTTTCTCGTTGGCCTGAAGCTTATCCTCTGAGAGATATAACAACTTCCACTATTGCTAAAATATTTGTCTATAATTATGTATCACGATTCGGAGTACCTTTGAATATTACCGTCGATAGAGGTTCTCAGTTTACTTCTCACCTTTTTAACGAAATCACAACACTTATCGGATCACACAAGATTCATACATCACCATATCATCCTCAGGCTAATGGAATGGTCGAGAGATTCCATCGCCAACTCAAAACATCAATATTAACGAGTAATAATCCACAGAGATGGTCAGAAATGTTACCGCTAATTTTATTGGGATTAAGAACCTCTATTAAAAATGATTTAAAGTGTTCACCAGCTGAATTAGTCTATGGACAATGTTTGAAAATTCCAGGTGAACTTATTGTTGAATCAAAAGAAAATGTTTCTAGCGATTTTTTGCTTTCAAAATTAAGAGAACATTTTTCAGAAGTGAGATCAAAAGTAATTTATCACAACATAGAAAAATCTTACATTCCTAAATCTTTATCAAATTGTGATTACGTATTCCTTAAAGTTATACAACCATCTAAACTATCAACTCCCTTTGAAGGACCATTTAAAGTAATATCAAGAAATGACAAAACATTTACAATTCAATATGGTAACTTAGTTCGAACTGTGTCAATAGATTTATTGAAACCAGCGTTCATAAATAAAGAAAATCAAGAATTAGTTGATAGTGCCGATAAAATCACTTATAAAATTATATAATTTTTTTTTTTTTTTTTTTTCTGAGAGGGGAAGTTATGTAGCGTCTTTAATGTCTTTAAATTTACTTTATAAATATTCTACTTGTTATAAAATTTTATATTATTATTATTTTTTGTTTTGTATAGATTTCTATCATTTTTGTGTTATAAAAAATTTGATGTTTAATATTATAATTTCTAAAATAAAAACTCAATTAATTTTTATAAAATAATAAATATATAAATAAAAAATATAATAATAAAAATATCACTAAAATAACAATAAATTTTCGATAGAAAAATTTGAATAACAAAAAATTTTCTATAGAAATATTTAATACCAAAAAATTTACTATAGAAAAATTATTATGCCAAAAATTTTTTTTAAAGAATAATTTTTTTTTTAACAAGAAAAATTTTTATAAGGAAAAATTGTCTATAGAAAATTTTCTACAACAAAAAAATTTCTATTGAAAAATGTTTACAACAAAAAATTTGCTATAGAAAAATTTGTATAACAAAAAATTTGCTATAGAAAAATTTCTATAATAAAAAATTTTCTTTACAAAAATTTTATATGAGAAAATTTTCTGTAGAAAAATTTTGATACCAAAAAATTTTCTATTGAAAAATTTTCTGTAAAAAAAAATTTCTTTAGAAAAAGTTTTATTAGATAAATTTTTATTAAAAAAAATTTATGTAGAAAAATTTGTATACCATAAAATATCATATAGCAATTCTTTTATACCAAAAAAGTTTCTATGGAAAAACTTTTAAACAAAAAATTTTATACTATAAAATATTCTATAGAAAAATTTTAATACCAAAAAAATCTTCTGTAGTAAAATTTTTATACAAAATATTTTGTATAGAAAAATTTTTTTAAAAAAAAATTTTTATGAAAAAATTTTTATATCGAAAAATTTTCTAAAGAAAATTTTTATAACAAAAAATTTTCTAAAGAAAATTTTTATAACAAAAAATTTTCTATAGAAAATTTTCATAACAAAAAATTTTCTATAGAAAATTTTTTAAAACGAAAAATTTTCTATAGAAACACTTTTATAACGAAAAAGTTTTATGACAAAAAATTTTCACAAAAAAAAAAAATAGAGAAATTGTTATAAGGAAAAATTTCCCATACAAAAATTTTTATAAGGGAAAATTTTCTATAGAAACATTTTTATAACGAACAATTTTCTATAGAAAAATTAAAAATTTTCCTATAGAAAAATTGCTATACTAAAGAATTTTCTATAGAATTTTTTTTTTATAAAAAATTTTCAATAGAAAAATTGTTATGCTAAAGAATTTTCTACAGAAAAAATTTTATACTAAACAATGTTTTATTTTTAACCAGAAAAATTTTCTATAAAAAATTTTCAATAGAAAAATTTTAATAACGACAAATTTTCTATAGGAAAGTACGAACAATTTTTTTATAGAAAAATTTGTAACTAGAAAATTTGCTATAGAAAAATTTTCATACCAAAAAATTTTCTATAGAAAAATTTTCAGATATTTCTTCTCAAAGATATTTATATCGACAAAATTTTCTGATTCTTAGAAAATCTTGGGACATAATGCATTTGTATTTAGAGAACACATTCTACATATAAAGTTAATATAACTATAAAGTGTTAAGGCTCATTTGAGCTTACGAATGTACCTGTAAAAATGTATATATATGTGTATAAATATGTATATTTTCTAGTATATGATCATTAATCTTCGTAAATTGGCAGCAATAATAGAAAATTTACTTCATACTTTGCAGTCAATGTTGAATATTTTGTATGAAGGTATTACGTGCCCCCTTTAAAATTATAAGTGATGATGAATGTGGTTACTATATAATTTCTAGAATAATTTCACTTCTTTGAAAATATTTAGAAAATCTAAAAGTTAAGACTCTATCACTGATAGAGGTAGTGGATGAAACTATACAATTTGTTTGTTTTGTCTCCTCAAGACCTTGGTTATGAAATGACAGAAGTGGTATTTATGGTTACTACTAATCCAGGCATTTAATACACTATTTTTTTGTATCTTTATCTTTCATACTTTCATTTATTATTGATTGAAGACAATTTGAGCAGTTTAAGGCAAAAAAAAAACAAAAACTTAACATCCGAGACCGACAGGATACGGAAAGTAGGCGGTTAGAGGTTTGAATTAATGATGAAGAAAAATGTGGTCCTTGAGCTTTGAATAATAGAACTTGTTAATTTAAAAAGTATTTTTGTCAAATTTCTTTTTTGGGATATTTTGGAAAATTTATTTGTTTCCCCCTGAAATACTTTAAATATGTATGTAATTT
>OW121744.1:49976771-49986771 GCA_933228675.1 Stomorhina lunata
GTAAAACCAGTCAAACTTTTTAAAATTTATTAAATGTAATAAATTTCTTTATTACATATGTTGAGGAACGTCTTCAAGGACGTAAAATATTTTGGGATAACCTTAATAATTAGGAAACCTTTCAACCGATATTAATGTCTTATATCTCGTTGGAAAGCACGTTCTGTAGCAGTTTTTTTTGGGAATTGTTCTTTGGATTTTTTTTTTTTTCAATTTTTAGACCAATTTTCAGTTCTCAGATATTGACGCGCGCTATAAAGAAATTTAGTGTCAACTCAGAAAGTGGGTGCATGTGTGGTCTTTATTTTCAAGTGTAACAAACATCTGCATTCATATAATACCTTTAAAACCTATAATGGTGTAGGGTATAAAAATGCTCTTAAAGATGAAAAACATACGCAAACAGAAGCAATTACAGAAACTGTTAAAAATTTTAAGAATTTTTAACAAAACAATTAAAGATGCAACACAATGGGGCAATTTAGAAAAAACTTTGAAAAACCGGAAACTTAATACAATTCAATCAAAAATATAATTTTTAAATATAACTTTTTTTAATTCTCAAAAAAGTTTAGTTTAAACCAGGAGAAATCAAATTATTATACCAAAATTCCCTGAAGTAAAAACTTCAATACGCAAAAATATTTTCTGCTATAGATCACCTGAAGTATGTGACACGCATTCGAGTCTTTGGCATAACATTGTGCAAAACGCGTTTAAACTTTATAATGAATTTTTGTTAAATTTCAATGTGTATATTTTCGAAAAATTAGCTGTCAAACCAAAAATGTCAGTTGCTAACAATTTAGTATGAAAATAAACGCGTAACTATCAACTTAAAGAAAGATCTAAGAAAAATTAAAACTTTTTTGTTTTCTACAACAATTTTTATGAAACTAAAAATTATTAATAAAAATTCCCCTATTTCAAATTTAAATAAAATCTGACATAATAATCTTGAAATTTAAGTAAAATGACAAAAAAACAAGTGTTAATTAATTTATTATTAATAAAATAATTTTAAAAAATAGTGTAATTAATTCTATTTATAATTGAAAACTGCTTTAAAAAGTTATTATATTGAGATAAAAATTGTCAATAAATTAAATGAAGTCTATAATTAATTTGAACGCATGCGCAAATGTTTAATGAATAAATTGTGGCAGTCAGTTATTATAAAAGTTTGTTAAAACGAAAAGTATCAGAAGTATTTCAAAAAAATTTCTAAAAAAAATTTTTTAACGAAAATTTTTCTATAGAAAAAAATTCTCAATTAAAATATTTCTATAGAAGAAATTTTTCTATGGAAAAAATTTTTCAATGACAATTTTTTTATAGAAAAAATTTTCAAAGAAAATTTTCGTTAAAAAATCTTTTCTATAGAAAAATTTTCGTTAAAAAATTTTTTCTATAGAAAAATTTTCGTTAAAAAATTTTTTCTATAGAAAAATTTTCGTTAAAAAATTTTTCTACAGAAAAATTTTCGTTAAAAAAATTTTTCTATAGAAAAATTTTCGTTAAAAAAATTTTTCTATAGAAAAATTTTCGTTAAAAAAATTTTTCTATAGAAAAATTTTCGTTAAGAAAATTTTTCTACAGAAAAATTTTCGTTAAAAAAATTTTTCTATAGAAAAATTTTCGTTAAAAAAATTTTTCTATAGAAAAATTTTCGTTAAAAAAATTTTTCTATAGAAAAATTTTCGTTAAAAAAATTTTTCTATAGAAAAATTTTCGTTAAGAAAATTTTTCTACAGAAAAATTTTCGTTAAAAAAATTTTTCTATAGAAAAATTTTCGTTAAAAAAATTTTTCTATAGAAAAATTTTCGTTAAAAAAATTTTTCTATAGAAAAATTTTCGTTAAAAAAATTTTTCTATAGAAAAATTTTCGTTAAAAAAATTTTTCTATAGAAAAATTTTCGTTAAAAAAATTTTTCTATAGAAAAATTTTCGTTAAAAAAATTTTTCTATAGAAAAATTTTCGTTAAAAAATTTTTCTATAGAAAAATTTTATTTAAAAAAATTTTTCTATAGAAAAATTTTCGTTAAAAAAATTTTTCTATAGAAAAATTTTCGTTAAAAAAATTTTTCTATAGAAAAATTTTCGTTAAAAAAATTTTTCTATAGAAAAATTTTCGTTAAAAAAATTTTTCTATAGAAAAATTTTCGTTAAAAAAATTTTTCTATAGAAAAGTTTTCGTTAAAAAAATTTTTCTATAGAAAAATTTTCGTTAAAAAAATTTTTCTGTAGAAAAATTTTCCTTAAAAAATTTTTTCTATTGAAAAATTTTCGTTAAAAAAATTTTTCTATAGAAAAATTTTCGTTAAAAAAATTTTTCTATAGAAAAATTTTCGTTAAAAAAATTTTTCTATAGAAAAATTTTCGTTAAAAAAATTTTTCTATAGAAAAATTTTCGTTAAAAAAATTTTTCTATAGAAAAATTTTCGTTAAGAAAATTTTTCTATAGAAAAATTTTCGTTAAGAAAATTTTTCTACAGAAAAATTTTCGTTAAAAAAATTTTTCTATAGAAAAATTTTCGTTAAAAAAATTTTTCTATAGAAAAATTTTCGTTAAAAAAATTTTTCTATAGAAAAATTTTCGTTAAAAAAATTTTTCTATAGAAAAATTTTCGTTAAAAAAATTTTTCTATAGAAAAATTTTCGTTAAGAAAATTTTTCTACAGAAAAATTTTCGTTATAAAAATTTTTCTATAGAAAAATTTTCGTTAAAAAAATTTTTCTATAGAAAAATTTTCGTTAAAAAAATTTTTCTATAGAAAAATTTTCGTTAAAAAATTTTTCTATTGAAAAATTTTCGTTACAAAAATTTTTCTATAGAAAAATTTTCGTTAAAAAATTTTTCTATAGAAAAATTTTATTTAAAAAAATTTTTCCATAGAAAAATTTTCGTTAAAAAAATTTTTCTATAGAAAAATTTTCGTTAAAAAAATTTTTCTATAGAAAAATTTTCGTTAAAAAAATTTTTCTATAGAAAAATTTTCGTTAAAAAAATTTTTCTATAGAAAAATTTTCGTTAAAAAAATTTTTCTATAGAAAAATTTTCGTTAAAAAAATTTTTCTATAGAAAAGTTTTCGTTAAAAAAATTTTTCTATAGAAAAATTTTCGTTAAAAAAATTTTTCTGTAGAAAAATTTTCCTTAAAAAATTTTTTTCTATTGAAAAATTTTCGTTAAAAATTTTTCTATAGAAAAATTTTCGTTAAAAAAATTTTTCTATAGAAAAATTTTCGTTAAAAAATTTTTCTATAGAAAAATTTTATTTAAAAAAATTTTTCTATAGAAAAATTTTCGTTAAAAAAATTTTTCTATAGAAAAATTTTCGTTAAAAAAATTTTTCTATAGAAAAATTTTCGTTAAAAAAATTTTTCTATAGAAAAATTTTCGTTAAAAAAATTTTTCTATAGAAAAATTTTCGTTAAAAAAATTTTTCTATAGAAAAGTTTTCGTTAAAAAAATTTTTCTATAGAAAAATTTTCGTTAAAAAAATTTTTCTGTAGAAAAATTTTCCTTAAAAAATTTTTTCTATTGAAAAATTTTCGTTAAAAAAATTTTTCTATAGAAAAATTTTCGTTAAAAAAATTTTTCTATAGAAAAATTTTCGTTAAAAAAATTTTTCTATAGAAAAATTTTCGTTAAAAAAATTTTTCTATAGAAAAATTTTCGTTAAAAAAATTTTTCTATAGAAAAATTTTCGTTAAGAAAATTTTTCTATAGAAAAATTTTCGTTAAGAAAATTTTTCTACAGAAAAATTTTCGTTAAAAAAATTTTTCTATAGAAAAATTTTCGTTAAAAAAATTTTTCTATAGAAAAATTTTCGTTAAAAAAATTTTTCTATAGAAAAATTTTCGTTAAAAAAATTTTTCTATAGAAAAATTTTCGTTAAAAAAATTTTTCTATAGAAAAATTTTCGTTAAGAAAATTTTTCTACAGAAAAATTTTCGTTATAAAAATTTTTCTATAGAAAAATTTTCGTTAAAAAAATTTTTCTATAGAAAAATTTTCGTTAAAAAAATTTTTCTATAGAAAAATTTTCGTTAAAAAATTTTTCTATTGAAAAATTTTCGTTACAAAAATTTTTCTATAGAAAAATTTTCGTTAAAAAATTTTTCTATAGAAAAATTTTATTTAAAAAAATTTTTCCATAGAAAAATTTTCGTTAAAAAAATTTTTCTATAGAAAAATTTTCGTTAAAAAAATTTTTCTATAGAAAAATTTTCGTTAAAAAAATTTTTCTATAGAAAAATTTTCGTTAAAAAAATTTTTCTATAGAAAAATTTTCGTTAAAAAAATTTTTCTATAGAAAAATTTTCGTTAAAAAAATTTTTCTATAGAAAAATTTTCGTTAAAAAAATTTTTCTATAGAAAAATTTTCGTTAAAAAAATTTTTCTATAGAAAAATTTTCGTTAAAAAAATTTTTCTATAGAAAAGTTTTCGTTAAAAAAATTTTTCTATAGAAAAATTTTCGTTAAAAAAATTTTTCTGTAGAAAAATTTTCCTTAAAAAATTTTTTTCTATTGAAAAATTTTCGTTAAAAAAATTTTTCTATAGAAAAATTTTCGTTAAAAAAATTTTTCTATAGAAAAATTTTCGTTAAAAAAATTTTTCTATAGAAAAATTTTCGTTAAAAAAATTTTTCTATAGAAAAATTTTCGTTAAAAAAATTTTTCTATAGAAAAATTTTCGTTAAAAAAATTTTTCTATAGAAAAATTTTCGTTAAAAAAATTTTTCTATAGAAAAATTTTCGTTAAAAAAATTTTTCTATAGAAAAATTTTCGTTAAAAAAATTTTTCTATAGAAAAATTTTCGTTAAAAAATTTTTTCTATAGAAAAATTTTCGTTAAAAAATTTTTTCTATAGAAAAATTTTCGTTAAAAAATTGTTTCTATAGAAAAATTTTCGTTAAAAAATTTTTTCTATAGAAAAATTTTCGTTAAAAAATTTTTTCTATAGAAAAATTTTCGTTAAAAAATTTTTTCTATAGAAAAATTTTCGTTAAAAAATTTTTTCTAAAGAAAAATTTTCGTTAAAAAATTTTTTCTATAGAAAAATTTTTTCTATAGAAAAATTTTTGTTAAAAAATTTTTTCTATAGAAAAATTTTCGTTAAAAAATTTTTTCTATAGAAAAATTTTCGTTAAAAAATTTTTTCTATAGAAAAATTTTCATTAAAAAATTTTTTCTATAGAAAAATTTTCGTTAAAAAATTTTTTCTATAGAAAAATTTTCGTTAAAAAATTTTTTCTATAGAAAAATTTTCGTTAAAAAATTTTTTCTATAGAAAAATTTTCGTTAAAAAATTTTTTCTACAGAAAAATTTTCGTTAAAAATTTTTTCTATAGAAAAATTTTCGTTAAAAAATTTTTTCTATAGAAAAATTTTCGTTAAAAAATTTTTTCTATAGAAAAATTTTCGTTAAAAAAATTTTTCTATAGAAAAATTTTCGTTAAAAAATTTTTTCTATAGAAAAATTTTCGTTAAAAAATTTTTTCTATAGAAAAATTTTCGTTAAAAAATTTTTTCTATAGAAAAATTTTCGTTAAAAAATTTTTTCTATAGAAAAATTTTCGTTAAAAATTTTTTCTATAGAAAAATTTTCCTTAAAAAATTTTTTCTATAGAAAAATTTCGTTAAAAAATTTTCGTTAAAAAATTGTTTCTATAGAAAAATTTTCGTTAAAAAATTTTTTCTATAGAAAAATTTTCATTAAAAGATTTTTTCTATAGAAAAATTTTCATTAAAAGATTTTTTCTATAGAAAAATTTTCGTTAAAAATTGTTTCTATAGAAAAATTTTCCTTAAAAAATTTTTTCTATAGAAAAATTTTCGTTAAAAAATTTTTTCTATAGAAAAATTTTCGTTAAAAAAATTTTTCTATAGAAAAATTTTCGTTAAAAAATTTTTTCTATAGAAAAATTTTCGTTAAAAAATTTTTTCTATAGAAAAATTTTCGTTAAAAAATTTTTTCTATAGAAAAATTTTCGTTAAAAAATTTTTTCTATAGAAAAATTTTCGTTAAAAATTTTTTCTATAGAAAAATTTTCCTTAAAAAATTTTTTCTATAGAAAAATTTCGTTAAAAAATTTTCGTTAAAAAATTGTTTCTATAGAAAAATTTTCGTTAAAAAATTTTTTCTATAGAAAAATTTTCATTAAAAGATTTTTTCTATAGAAAAATTTTCATTAAAAGATTTTTTCTATAGAAAACTTTTCTTTAAAAAAATTTTTCTATAGAAAAATTTTTGTTAAAAATTTTTTCTATAGAAACATTTACGTTAAAAAATTTTTTCTATAGAAAAATTTTCGTTAAAAAATTTTTTTTTTAGAAAAATTTTCGTTAAAAAATTTTTTCGTTAAAAAATTATGCAATTTTAACATTAAGGCAAACTAGACGTAAACAAATGTTGTCTGGTTTATTGTCACTCATTATCCTGATGATGCTATCCAATGGATGGCGAAATATTGATTAAATATTAAATAAATATATTTAATAAATAATAAAAACAAAGACCTCAAGCTCAACCAGATTTTTATTTTTGCGAAAAAGGAAGAAGGTCGAAGAAAGAAAAATATATATTGAATTAAAAAATTATTTCTATAGAAAAATTTTCTTTAAAAAATTTTTTCCATAGAAAAATTTTGGTTAAAAAATTTTTTCTATAGAAAAATTTTCGTTAAAAAGTTTTTTCTATAGAAAAATTTTCGTTAAAAAATTTTTTCTATAGACAAATTTTCGTTAAACATTTTTTTCTATAGAAACAATTTCGTTAAAAATTTTTTTCTATAGAAAAATTTTCCTTAAAAAATTTTTTCTATAGAAAAATTTTCGATAAAAAATTTTTTCTATAGAAAAATTTTCATAAAAAAATGTTTCTATAGATGAACTTTCATAAAAAAGTTTGTATAGAAAAATTTTCATAGAAAAAAATTTCTATAGAAAAATTTTAAAACCAAAATGTTTCTATATATGGAAAAAAATTTTTCTATAAACATTTTTTTATGAAAATTCTTCTATAGAAAAATCTTTTTTATGAAACCTTTTCTATTGAATTTTTTTTTATGAAAATTTTTCTATAGAAAATTTTTTTTATGAAAATTTTTTTATAAAAAAATTTTTTTATGACAATTTTTCATAAAAAAAAATTTCCTATAAATAAATTTTCGTTACAAAAGTTTTCATAAAAAAATTTTTCATAAAAAAATTTTTTTACAGAAACATTTTCATAACAAAATTTTTTCTATAGAAAAAATTTCATAAAAAAAGATTTTCATAAAAAAATTTCTATAGAAAAATTTTCATAAAAAAATTTTCTATCAAAAAAATTTCTATTAAAAAAATTTTCAAACCGAAACGTTTCTATGGAAAAAATTTTATTTTAAAAATTTTTCTATAGCAAAAATGTTTATAATAAAATAAGTAAAAACTTTATTATGAAAATTTTTCGATAGAAAAATATAAAAAAATTTTAAATGAGGATTTGAATATTTATAGTCCAAACAATTAATTGGTAAAATAAAGACATGTTAAAATTATTTGAACAAATTTAATTTTCCTTTTCCAAATTTTGGTATTGAAACAAACCCAACATAAAAAGTTTATAGAGGTGTTCTTCAATATTTTAGCATTAAATATATTTTTATGTTCAACTCAATAGAATTGCAATAAAATTCAATCAAAACTACAAAATCGAAGATATTAAATGCCAATGAATTTCAAATTTAAAAAAATAACTATAAAAACTGACAAATAAAACTACAAAAACAAAAACAACTTTATTACAACAAAAATAACAAAAAACATTAAAGACGCACATCAATAGAATTTTAATTAAATTTAAGTTAACAATTTTATTTTGTATTCGTAAAGATTTAAGTTAGTAACCCCTTTCGGAAAGAGTGATTCAACTGATTACAAATTTTTGAAAAACAAGAGAAATTTTAATAAAAAGTTTAAAGAATTCAAATGAGAGTTTTACAAAGAAAATGGAATTATTTATTTAAAAAAATGAAGTGATCATCTGAATAAAAAACTAAATTCTAAAAAAGACAAAAATTCAATATTTTTTTTAACAAAAATGTATTTTATTTGACTAAGCGGCTTAAAGTGAATGATTTAAAAGATTATTTTGTGGCTAATAATGGTTTAAAACGGCTTTAATTCAATAATATTTACAATATAAAAAATGTGTTCTCATAATAAAGCTAAAAGTTAGTTATTTACGTTAATAATATTTTTACAAAATAACAACGAAAGCCTTTTATTTATAAAAAAATATTAAATTCATAGAATGCATCAATAAAATCAATAGAAAAGTAAATGTTAAATCATTATGGTCCAAGCCATTGATATTGCAGCGATTTCTGGTCAAAATGAATTGGTAACTATATTATTTTATTAACAATTATAACAATTATGCACGTCTAATTAAAAATCTATATAAGCAAATATTTTTAAAGAACTACAAATATAAATTAAAAATTTAATTAAGTTATGATTCAAGGCATATATCAAGGCATATATGTGGAGTCGCGGAACAAAAGGTTCTTTTTGCATCATTCAAAATTTTTGGGATCACCACATTAAATCTTAAAAGTCTCTTTAAATTAGCACTTTTATTTTGGAAAAAGAACCTTTTGTTAAAAAAAGAAAGTGAAAAAGTACCTTTTGATACAAAAAGAATTAAAAATATGAAAAAACAAGTAAGAAAGCGCTATAGTCGGTCAAGCCGACCATACGATACCCTTCACCACTAAGGTCAAAGATGTAATTTTTCCTGTATAAAGACAAATATTTGCTAAATTTTGCCATCGTACAAACATTTTCTCAAAACGTATATATTCAACCTGTTTCCGTCATTTGGACTTATATGAGAGCTAGGGTCAAATGTGGACCGATTATCTCGAAATTTGGCAAATTGATTACAGTTGTTACAAAAATTATGTATGCAAAAAATAAACGCAAAATTTTCATTATATTTAGATTTACGAGCGTTTTAGTGATTTTTTGTCTCATTTAGTGCGTTTTTGAAGAAGAGTTTGTATGGGAGCTATGGTCAAATGTGGACCGATTTTAACGAAATTTGGTACAGTGATTTAAGTAAGCAGTATCTGTTTTAAATTTCATGAAAAAATATTAATATTTGTGGCCAATATAGCAATTCCGGGAAGTGGGACCTATGGGAGGTACCATAAATAATGGACCGATTTTGACCAATTTCAATAGCCATGGTCCCATTATCAAAAAAATTATCTGTGCCAAATTTCATCAGATTATCTTTAGAATTGCGACCTGTAGTTTGATTACAAGGTTTACATGGGGGTCCAGCCAGCCAGCCAGCCAGACGGACGGACGGACGGATGGACGGACATCGCTAAATCGACTCAGAAAGTGATTCTAAGTCTATTGGTATACTAAAAGGTGGGTCTAAGACAAATATTTTTATGCGTTACAAACATCAGCACAAACTTATAATACCCTTTCCACCTATGGTGGTGAAGGGTATAATAATTTTTGTTATGGAACTAAATTAAACCATAGCTCCCCATAGAAGTAATCTACGTAAATGAAAAAAACTCTATATTATGACATTTGACCCCGGGAAAGAAAGTGTTCAACTTTTACAATATAAAAAAAACAATGCCGTTTAGACTATAAATAGTCTGAGGAAGAATATTCACTATTAATTTTATTAATGTTGAACATTGGTACAGTTTTCGCGGAACTCTTCGATTTGAAATCACAGGTACGGCAAAACGTTTAATGATACGGACATCATTTTTTGGTTTTTATTCTGCCATTTGTTTGTTTTGCGATACTGAGAAGCAAATGTATTATTTGTAATATTTTTTAAACAAAATTTTCAAAAAAAAATTAAAAACTGATTTAAATAAATTTTTTAGCTGCATATCCTTAGGCGAGTCGTCAAGGACTCGCATTTTCTGGGAAAAATTGCAATATCTTTGAAACTACTTCCTGGATTTTT
>OW121744.1:49991771-50094675 GCA_933228675.1 Stomorhina lunata
CCCACAAAATTGGCTACACAGAAATAAAGAATATATATGTGAGACGCAAAATAGAAAGGGACCTAAGGGTAAGGTTCAGAAGAGCCATTTTATAGATTTAAATATTATTTTTTTACCTTATTTCTTTACCCTTAGGTCCCTTTCTCTATGCGCTGTCATATAGACTGTATCCTTATGAATTTCCAAGATGATTGAGCGATGGCCTCAATCAACCGTCCATTCGTCTGTCGAAAACACAAAAGGACTGAACGAAAGGAGCTAGGGCAATAATATTAGCAAAAATATTCCTCATTGTTAAAAAAGATATAGCAAAGTTTAAGGACCTACCTTTCGGTAGCACAGTTTACTCTTGCCCACACCGGGTACGCAAAACCTTTGGGTCCGATCTGAAAGATTTTTACGTTTACGAAAACTTCTTTAAAAAATGAAGAAAAATCATGCTTACTGTACTACCTTTTCTCTTAAAGTTTAAAAGATATTTGACTAAAAACATTTTTATTTGCATTTTTTATCATGACTTTTGGCATTTGTTTACTTATATTTTTATTTTTTGCTAAGAAAATTTTCGATTAAAAAATTTTTATAGACAAATTTTTGGTAAAAAATTTTCCATAGAATAATTTTTGATAACAAAAATTTTCGATTTTGATAAAAAAAATTTCTATAGAAAAATTTTTGTAAAAAAAATTTCTACAGAAAAATTTTTGATAAACAAATTTTCTATAGAAAAGTTTTTCAAAAAAAAAAATATAGAAACATTTTTGATAAAAAAATTTTCTATAGAAAAATTTTTGATAAAAAAAATTTCTATAGAAAAATAATAAGCAAGAATGTGGGAAGTGAAGGAAGATGAAAACTGAAAATTGTTTGTGTTTTCTGTCGATCTGCCTAAATTGGGGATAATCCTCCTGAAGAGATGGCCTAACCAACCATAGAAACGCGTCGAGGAATTTTGGTTTCTCCGCATACAATTTTTGGCTTTTTATCAATAAATTGGTCCGTTACATTAATAAATAAATGTAACAGATTTGGGATCAAATGCAAATAGTCATTCTTTTTGAAAAAAAATTTCTATATAAAAATTTTTGATAAAAAAAAATTTCTACAGAAAAATTTTTGATAAAAAAATTTTCCATAGAAAAATTTTTGATTTGGGATCAAATGCAAATAGTCATTCTTTTTGAAAAAAAATTTCTATAGAAAAATGTTTGATAAAAAAAATTTCTACAGAAAAATTTTTGATAAAAAAATTGGTAGACTTGGTAGAATATTTTTCTGTGAAAGTTTTCGACAAAAATATTTTTACATCAAAAAATTTTCAAATCTCCCATAGAAAGATTTTTGAAACAAATTTTCTATAGAAAACTTTTTCATAAAAAAATTTTCTGTAGAAAAATTTTTGATAAAAAAATTTTTTATAGAAAAATTTTTGATAAGAAAATTTTCTATAGAAAAATTTTTGATAAGAAAATTTTGTATAGAAAAAATTTTGATAAGAAAATTTTCTATAGAAAAATTTTTGATAAAAAAATTTTCTATAGAAAAATTTTTGATATGAAAATTTTCTATAGAAAAATTTTTGATAAGAAAATTTTCTATAGAAAAATTTTTGATAAAAAAGTTTTCTATAGAAAAATTTTTGATAAAAAAATTTTCTATAGAAAAATTTTTGATAAAAAAATTTTTCTTAGAAAAATTTTTTATAAAAAAATTTTCTTTAGAAAAATGTATGATAAAAAAATTTTCTATAGAAAAATTTTTGATGACAAAAATGTTCTATAAAAAAGGTTGTTTATGAAAAATTAGACTTTGTAGAATATTTTTCAGTAAAAGTTTTCGATAAAAATATTTTTGTATCAAAAAATTTTCAAATCTTCTATAGAAAGATTTTTGAAAAAAATTTCTATAGAAAAATTTTTGATAAAAATTTTCTATAGAAAAATTTTTTAAAAAAATATTTTCTATAGGAAAATTTTTGATAAAAAAATTTTCTATAGAAACATTTTTGATAAAAAAATTTTCTATAGAAACATTTTTGATAAAAAAATTTTCTATAAAAAATTTTTTGATAAAAAAATTTTCTATAAAAAATTTTTTGATAAAAAAATTTTCTATAAAAAATTTTTTGATAAAAAAATTTTCTATAAAAAATTTTTTGATAAAATTTTGCTATAGAAAAATTTTTGATATTATTTTTCTATAAAAAAATTTTTGATAAAATATTTCTATAGAAAAATTTTTGATAAAATTTGTTTATAGAAAAATTTTCGATAGAAAAATTTTTGATAGAAAAATTTTTGATAAAATTTTTCTACAAAAAAAATTTTGAGAAAATTTTTCTATAGATAAATTTTTGATAAAAAAATTTTCTATAGAAAAATTTTTGATAAAATTTTTCAATAGAAAAATTTTTGATAGAAAAATTTCTGATAAATTTTTGATAAAATTTTTCTACAACAAATGTTTGATAAAATTTTTCTATAGATAAATTTTTGATAAAAAATTTTTCTACAGATAAATTTTTGATAAAAAAATTTTCTATAGAAAAATTTTTGATAAAAAAATTTTCTACAGAAAAATTTTTGATAAAAAAATTTTCTATAGAAAAATTTTTGATAAAAAAATTTTCTATATAGAAAAATTTTTGATAAGAAAATTTTCTATAGAAAAATTTTTGATAAAAAAATTTTCTATAGAAAAATTTTTGATAAAAAAATTTTCTATAGAAAAATTTTTGATAAAAAAATTTTCTATAGAAAAATTTTTGATAAAAAAATTTTCTATAGAAAAATTTTTGATAAAAAAATTTTCTATAGAAAAATTTTTGATAAAAAAATTTTCTACAGAAAAATTTTTGATAAAAAAATTTTCTATAGAAAAATTTTTGATAAAAAAATTTTCTATAGAAAAATTGTTGATAAAAAAATTAAAAAAAAATGGAGTAGAAAAATGTTTCTTTTTAAAACGTTAGAACTGCAGATTGAAAAAAAATCCTATTTTATTTAAAAGTATAAAAAAAACGGCAACTCTGCCGTTTATTTTTTTCTTCTGTTCTCTTTGAAGAAAGTACATTATATTTAGAGAACTTCGTGAAAGTTCGTTATGATAAAGGTTGTGCATTTTAACAGGTCCTCTAAAATTTTAAAGTATTTATACTTAAGTTGAACACTTTGTTACGTATGTGAGTGACTATGTACCGAACTTGCCTAAGTGTAGTACAGTATATTAGAGTATTTTTTCGAACCTTGATCTGAAAAACATATTAAAATCTTCAGGTATTTTATCAACTTGGAAACAGTTCATCAATTTGAAACTCATGGTAAATTTCATGTATAGTTTTGGTAACACAAGTTTTCTATGATATACAAATAAGCAGAAATAACAGTACTCAACAAAGTACGTTATTTTTATTGTACTTGCTGAAAGTTCGTTATAATAAATGTTATGTATTTTAACTGGTACTCTTAAATTTGAAGGAATATTTTATATATAGATTATCTTAAATTAAACACTTTTTTTACTTATAAAACTTTGTACCGTACTTGCCTAAGTTTAGTACGGTACCATAAAATACAGTATTTTAGAGTATTTTTTTCGAACCTTGAGTAAAAACATCGAATTGGTGATTCATCCTCCGTGTAGTCTTGACTTGGTACCCAACGAATTCTTTTTGTATCAAACATCAAAGCTAAACTGCTTGGTAAACGATTTACAATCAAGGGCCAATATATATTTTTAATAAGAATATAACCATTTTTATTTGCTATTCCAGAAACATAAATAGTACCCCTCGCTAAGTAACCTTTTCTCAGGGAGTTTTAGTTTGTGATATGAATTTTTAGTTATTAGTTTTTTCCTCTATATTGTTCAAAGAATTGTTAACATTTCTTTTCTAAAATCATAAATTTTTTAGAACTCCTGCTGATATTCGCGAATGACATTTGTTTTCGTTTTTATGACATGAAATCCCATTTCATTTGTTGCGATATCAAATAAATACAAATATGTAGTTTTTTTCTAACCCTAGAGTTTTTCCATTTAGTTAAGAACAATAGCTCATGCATAACATTTTAGTTTTAGTTAAAAAGAACAAACAGTTTTGCAACAATATTAAACATTAGAGACCTACAGTAGAACCGCGATAAGTCATACAGCAATGACCTCTCATATACCGTTAACCCTGCTTAAGCAATATTTCAAGATTTGCTCAAAATAACTGAAAATCTCATTAAATCTAAACATTAACATATTTTTTTCTCTCTTCTCTAGGCTATCTGGACCAAGGCCTGTTGGTACGTGATGCCTACAAATTAAGACGACATTATTTTACCCAAAAAGGCTGGTGCCTCGATGTCCTCTCCATGCTACCCACAGATATATCCTACATCTGGTGGCCGCCCAGTACTTGTGGTCCCCAGTTTTTGCCTTGTGCCGTTATCGTACGTCTTAATCGTTTACTGCGTCTGCCTCGCATGTGGGAGTGGTTCGATCGTACCGAAACGGCGACCGGTTATCCAAATGCCTTCCGTATCTGTAAAGTGGTTTTGGCCATTTTAGTCTTAATACACTGGAATGCCTGTATGTACTTTGCGATAAGTTATGCCCTGGGTTTCGGCACCGACAACTGGGTCTACAATCTGAGCGGCGAACGTAATAGTACTTTGCAACGACAATATATCTATAGCTTTTATTGGTCCACACTAACGCTGACAACGATTGGCGAGACGCCAACTCCGGAAAATGATGCGGAATATTTGTTTGTGGTTGCAGACTTTTTGGCGGGTGTTCTGATATTCGCCACAATTGTCGGTGAGTAAGGGGGGAAATGTGTAAGATTGGATTGAAGAAAAACTTAGAAAGACCGATAACATAAAACTTTTAGAGCTCGAGTGCAAAACGCCTATAAAATGTTCATAAGTGGGCAGGGAGATATCTGTAGGTCTTAAAAATATGTCTATTTCCTAATTATTTATTAAGGCATAACTGGGGAACAGGTTAAGAGCTAGATGAATTTCAATTTTTCCTGTCTCCATATTGTAAGTCGTCAAAATGGGTAACTTCTAAATATCATCCAATCTTCCATTTGGTATATATTACTTTTAGTACCTGGTTGACCGAGCCTTGCTCGGAGCTTTATGATAAGCATTTTGAGGCAAATTTTAAAGTTTTTATATATTTTATTTTATAAAATGTTAAAATAAATTTAGAGGAAAGACATTGTACAAATATTCAGTTAATTTTGAATAATTTTATTAATTTTGTCCGATCAACACATAGTTTGCATAGTTTACAGTTTAACTCATTTTAATAATTTTGGATATTGGTCATACCAACAGAAACCTCCGTCGACTCATGCGCAACAGTTTTGCTAAAGACTATAGTCTGATCAAATACACAGTTTACGATTTAAATTATTTTGAGTAGTTTTCAGTGGCGCCACCTGAAGTTGTTCAAACCAACTAAGAAACCTTTGGCTGCTTATGCGTAACAACTTTGCTTATGATTATAACATGATCAAATGCACAGTTTACGATTTATTTCACTTTGAGTAATTTTCTGTGGCGCCACCTGTCGGACTTTGCTGATTCCAATTCATAAACCTTCTTCGGCTTATCCGCAACAACTTTGCTGAAGATTATAGCATGATTAAATGTACCGCTTACGATTAAAATGACTTTGAGTAAATTTCAGTGGCGCCACCTGTCGAAAATTCTTCATACCAACTAAGAAACCTTCGTCGGCTCATGTGCAACAATATTGCTAAAGATTGTAGCGTGATTAAATGTACAGCTTACGATTAAATTGACTTTGAGTAAGTTTCAGTAGCGCCACCTGTCGGAAATTATTTATACCAACTAAAAAGCCTTCGCCGGCTCATGCGCTACAACTTTGCTAAAGATCATAGCATGATCAAATGTACAGTTTACGATTTAATTAATTTTGGAACTTGGAATCACTGCCAGAGTTGTTTTAACGAGCCCGTCCGTCCGGCTGTCTAGTTGGTTTAAAGATAATTTGATGAAATTTGGCACAGGCTTATATTTTGGTACAATGACGAATATTTAGTGTACCTTCCATAGGGATGCCTTCCCGGAATAGAGTTTTTGGTACTTTATAGCCACATTAGCTGCATTGAAATAATATTTAGCACAAATATTGCTTATGATAACCTTAATCAGTGTACCTAATTTTGTAGAAATCGGCCCGTATTTGACCATACCTCCCATACAAGTCACATTCTCAAAAGATGTTTATATACACATAAAAGCACAAAAACGTTAATAACTCTAAAGATAAATGCACTTGATTACTAAAACTTTGCACAGATAAAAATTTTGTCAATATCAACCAATAACCAAAATTTGGTAATAATCGGTCCACAATTGACCCTAGCTCCCATAATAGGCCCTTAGCCGGAAATGACATAAATCTCGAAATTTTGAAAAAATGGCACATAGTATATGTATGTATATCTCTACGACTTAAGGAAAACTTGTTTAATTGTTGGTCCATATTTGACCTTAGCAGTGAAGGGTATGATATAGTCGGGCTTGACCGACTATTGCTTTTCTTACTTGTTTTTATTTAAAATATGGCTTCGGGTAATGCTGTTACTTTTTTGATAAAACAGTTACGCTTTATCCAATACATTTATTTCTTTGTACAGGGTGGGCCAAAAGATACCAAAAGGGGTTTAAATAATTGGTCTCTCTCTGAATAAAATAATACAATTCTATTATTCTGGTTCATTGTTCAGTTGTGAATCTCCGCATTATTTATCATCCAAAGTCTGAAAAAGGTCTGAAAAAAATATAATATAAACGAAAAAGTTATTAAATTTCTAAAGCCTATGTAACTTTTGCTCCACCCTGTAGTCTCTAACTGTTCAGATATACCATGAATAAGAGGAATGAGAAGTAAAAAGAAGACTATAATCGAAAAACTCAAGTTTTCTGAGTTTTGTTAGGAATTCTATAATTTTTTACAAAATATTTTCTGAAAGTTTTTGAGATATCTACAAAAAATCAGTCAAATTTTTTACAAACAAAATTTTCGAGATATCGACAAAAAATCAGTCAAATCGCTCCATCCGTTCTCAAGCTATGTGGCTTAATACATGGACCTTTGTCATATGTTAACCAATTATAAGAAAACGAACATTATATGAAAGTGATCCGATAAATCAATCACTAGACTTCCCTCAACATTAACCCTTAAGAGGCTATTTTGATAAAAAAAAAGTAAATTTTTCTTGCACGAAAACGTCCTTATCTCAAAAACTGATCAGCTATAGGTTTAAGTAGCAAAAAATGCAAGCTTTCATTTGATATAACTTTAACTGTCGATGGATTAATTTACAATACTAATATCGGGTGGTTAGATTTCAAGGGCCGATGTTGATTTTGAATAAAACACAAACTATTTAGGAAATTATTGTAATTTTATTCTATTATGATATATTGGTATTACTCAATTTTGTATGGAATAAAATATCGGCCAAATAGGCACCGCGACCACGGCGGCACACCTCCATCCGATTTTCGATGACCCTGAGGCATAATCGAGGTTCTATGCCGTTAATGTGCCGAATGATCTCATCCTTTAGCTCTTGAATTGTTGCTGGCTTATCGACGTACACCTTTTCTTTCAAATAACCCCAAAGAAAAAAGTCCAACGGTGTCAAATCACATGATCTTGGCGGCCAATTGACATCGCCATTCAGTCCTGCTGAAACCACATATCGTCCACATATCCATATCTTTCAATTCGGGCCATAAAAAGTTCGTTATCATCTCACGATAGCGAACACCATTCACAGTAACTGCCTGACCGGCCTCATTTTGGAAAAAATACGGCCCGATGATGCCGCCAGCCCAAAAACCGCACCAAACAATCACTCTTTGTGGGTGCATTGGTTTTTCGACAATCACTCTTGGATTCTCATTCGTCCAAATGCGGCAATTCTGTTTATTGACGAATCCACTGAAGTGAAAATGTGCCTCATCACTGAAGATGATTTTCTTCGAAAATTGATCATCCACTGTTGCCATTTCTTGCCACCATTCTGCCCATTCACGACGTTTGGAATGGTCAAGAGGCTTTAGTTCTTGAGCCAATTGCACCTTGTAAGCGTGTAAATGCAAGTCTTTATTCATAATCTTCATCAACGACGAGCGTGAGAGGTGCAATTGTTGGGCACGACGACGAGTTGAGGTGGACGGCTCTTCAGCCACACTATCGCGAACAGCAGCAGTACGAGCTGTACGAGCATGCACTGGTGTTCTCACATCTTCTACAGACCCGGTTTGCTCGAATTTTTCCACGATTTTTGCGATTGTACGCAAAATTGACCAAAAAAATCACGAAGTGCACGATATGCATTTTGATTTGAACGCCCATTTTCATAATAAGTCTGGATAACTTTAACACGTTGTTGGATTGTGTATCTCTCCATGGTTCAAATTGAGTAAGTCTGAAATAGAGAAATGTCAAATAAAATTTGGAAAAAAAAAAACTTGGCGTTTAGGTGTGGTTCACATCGGCCCTTACAATTTAACCATACATTTTTTTTTTGATTTGCATAACGATATTCTTGACGTAAATAGCTAAAGGGTTATTTATTATTGTTTTAACCCTTTAACATCGGTATTAGGTCTGTTTCTTTACTTTATGGGTGAGTTCGGATAAACTCCCTCAAATAATAAAACTTACCCTAAAATATTTTAGGCAACTTCGGACTTTTTCGGATAATTTTGTTTTCGTACGTGAACACAACTATTATTTACATATTTACCAATAAATTTCTAAATTTCCCAAACTAATTACAGGTAACATTGGTTCCATGATCTCCAACATGAATGTGGCACGTGTAGAATTTCAAAATCGTATGGACGGGGTCAAACAGTATATGGCTTTTCGCAAGGTTGGCCATGAACTCGAGGCCCGCGTCATACGTTGGTTTGCCTACACCTGGTCTCAGAGTGGGGCCTTAGATGAGGAACGTGTTTTAGCCGCACTGCCCGATAAGCTCAAAGCTGAAATTGCCATACAAGTGCATATGGATACATTAAAGCAAGTGCGCATATTTCATGATTGCGAGCCAGGTCTGCTGGAGGCCTTGGTTTTGAAACTTAAGCTACAAGTATTCAGTCCCGGCGATTATATCTGTCGCAAGGGAGATGTAGGCAAGGAGATGTATATCGTTAAGAGAGGAAAACTTTCGGTGGTGGCCGATGATGGTGTGACGGTGTTTGCCACTCTGGGAGCTGGTTCGGTTTTTGGTGAAGTCTCGGTTCTGGAAATTGCCGGCAACCGAACGGGCAATCGTCGTACGGCCAATGTACGTTCATTGGGCTATTCGGATTTGTTTTGTTTGGCGAAGCGAGATCTTTGGGAAACATTGGCCGACTATCCGGAAGCTCGAGCCACGCTGACTGAAAGAGGTTGTCAGTTGCTGCGCAAAGATGGTCTACTGGATGAACAAATATTTTCTGGTAGGTTTAAGTTTAATTAGAATATAAATTTAATGTATGTAGCTAAAAAAATGTATAAGAATTTAACTAACCACCAACATTTTATAGATTCTCAACGCGTCCATGACAGCATCGAAAGTGGCATTGAGAAATTAGAAGTTTCTGTGGAAAACCTTAATATGCGACTGGCACGTCTTTTGGCTGAGTATACGGCCAGTCAAGCAAAAATGAAACAACGTCTTGCAAAACTTGAATTAAAGTAAGTCAAATACTATTATTATTTCCCAGAAAGTCAAAAAGTGTGGCAGTTGGAGGTGTGGTCTGAGCAGTGAGAAGGACACGAAACTAGGCGAAATGAAAAACACTGTGTTACAAAAATTAAACAAAGAAAACAAGTTAAATGTTTTAAAAGCAACCACAGCCAATTTAAGTAAATTGCTGAGTTGGTCTTATATTGGTTGGCTTAATATTGGTTAAAATGGCCCGAATATCTGCATTGGGTTGCCATAACTGATTTAACTTGACATTTATAGCCATCAGAGTGTTTGGTTTCCGGTAGTGGTTGTAGCTATGATTCAATATTTGCTAATTATCAAATAAATATTTGGCTTTCATTTTTTTCCAAAATTCAAGGCTGAATTGTCTTTTACTTTCTCCCATCTTTCCTGCAGCGTACGAATGCCGCGTTGAAAAACTGGTCATCTTTAGTAGGGATTCACGAATCGATCCAATTTTGGGCATCTTCATAAGACTAGAAGTGCTAGTCAGCCAGGTCGTTTATCATTGATCGAAACAAGTTATAGTCCAAAGAAACAACGTCTAAAGAATAAAGCGTTTGGCTTTGGACTTATCATTTAAACATTTCCAAATATGACTTGACGACTTTCGCAACATAGCGACGAGCATTGTTATGCTGTAAAATCACTTTGTCATGTCTCTTATAATATTGAGACCGTTTGTCTTTCAATGCCCGTCTCAAACGCACTAATTGCGTTCATTAACGATCGCCTGTGATTGTTAAGATTAAGTCGAGTTCATAATCACGGGTCGGCGCAAAGAGAACAGAACAAAAAAATAGTCGGCAGAGTTGCCGTTTTTTATACTTTTAACTAAAATAGGTATTTTTTTAATGTGTAGTTCTAACGTTTTAAAAAGAAAGAGTTTTCTACTCCATTTTTTTTAATATTTATATCAAAAATTTTTCTTTAGAATTTTTTTATCAAAATTTTTTTTATAGAAAATTTTTTGATAAAAAATTTTTTTCTTAAAAGTTCTTTATCAAAAATTTTTCTATAGAAAACATTTTTGTTTTTATAAAAATGGTTCTATAGAAATTTTTTTTATCAAAAATTTTTCTATAGAAAATTTTTTTATCAAAAATTTTTCTATAAAAAATTTTTTTATCAAACATTTTTCTATAGAAAATTTTTTTATCAAAAATTTTTCTATAGAAAATTTTTTTATCAAAAATTTTTCTATAGAAAATTTTTTTATCAAAAATTTTTCTATAGAAAATTTTTTTATCAAAAATTTTTCTATAGAAAATTTTTTCATCAACAATTTTTCTATAGAAAATTTTTTTTATCAAAAACTTTTCTATAGAAAATTGTCTATAGAATTGTCTATAGAAAATTTGTTTATCAAAAATTTTTCTAAAGAAAATTTTTTATAAAAAATTTTCCTATAGAAATTTTTTATAAAAAATTTTCCTATAGAAAATTTTTTATCAACAATTTTTCCATAGAAAATTTTTTATTTAAAAATTTTTCCATAGAAAATTTTTTATCAAAATTTTTCTATAGAAAATTTTTCTATATTTTTTTATCAAAAAATTTTCCCAATTTTTAATCAAAAATTTTTCTATAGAAAATTTTGTTATCAAAAATATTTTCTATATTTTTGTATCAACAATTTTTCTATGGAAAATTTTGTATCAAAAATTTTTTTTATATAAGATATGAAAATTTTTTGATATACAAATATTTTATTAAAAATTTTTCTAAAGAAAATTTTTTTATCAAAAAATTTTCCATAGAAAATTTTTTTATCAAAAATTTTTCCATAGAAAATCTCTTTATCAAAAACTTTTCTATAGAAAACTTTTTTATTTTTATAAAAATGGTTCTATAGAAATTTTTTTATCAAAAATTTTTCTATAGAAAATTTTTTTATCAAAAATTTTTCTATAGAAAATTTTTTTATCAAAAATTTTTCTATCGAAAATTTTTTTATCAAAAATTTTTCTATAGAAAATTTTTTTATCAAAAATTTTTCTATAGAAAATTTTTTTATCAAAAATTTTTCTAAAGAAAATTTTTCATTAAAAATTTTTGTATAGAAATTTTTTTATCAAAAAGTTTTCTATAAAAAATTTTTTTATCAAAAAATTTTTTAAAGAAAAATTTTTTAACCAAAAATTTTTCTATAGAAAATTTTTTATCAAAAATTTTTCTATAGAAAATTTTTTTATCAAAAATTTTTCTAAAGAAAATTTTTCATTAAAAATTTTTGTATAGAAATTTTTTTATCAAAAAGTTTTCTATGGAAAATTTTTTTATCAAAAAATTTTCTAAAGAAAATTTCTTTAACCAAAAATTTTTCTATAGAAAATTTTGTTATCAAAAATTTTTCTATAGAAAATTTTTTTATCAAAAATGTTTCTATATTTTTTTATCAAAAAATTTTCTATAGAAAAATTTTTCCATAGAAAATTTTTTTATCAAAAATTTTTCTATAGAAAATTTTTTTAGCAAAAATTTTTCTAAAGAAAATTTTTCTATAAAAAATTTTCCTACAGAAAATTTTTTTGATCAAAAACTTTTCTGTAGAAAATTTTGTTATCAAAAATATTTTCTATATTTTTGATCAACAATTTTTCTATGGAAAATTTTCTATCACAAATTTTTCTGCATAAGATATGAACATTTTTTGATATAAAAATATTTTTAAAAATTTTTCTATAGAAAATTTTTTATCAAAAATTTTTCTATAGACAATTTTTTATCAAAACTTTTTCTATAGACAATTTTTTTATGAAAAATTTTTCTATAGAAATTTTTTTATCAAACATGTTTCCATAGAACATTTTTTCATCAAAAATTTTTCTTATCAAAAATTTTTTTATAGAAATTTTTTTCATCAAAATTTTTCTATAGAAATTTTTTTTATCAAAATTTTTCTGTAGAAAATTTTTTTATCTAAAATTTTTTTATCAAAAATTTTTCTATAGAAAATTTTTTTACCAAAAATTTTTCTATAGAAAATTTTTTTATCAAAAATTCTTCTATATATTTTTATCAAAAAATTTTCCCAATTTTTTTATCAAAAATTTTTCTAGAGAAAATTTTGTTATCAAAAATATTTTCTGTATTTTATTATCAACAATTTTTCTATTGAAAATTTTGTAACAAAAATTTTTCTATAGAAATATAAAAATTTTTTGATATAAAAAAAAAATTAAATTTTTTTGAAATAAAAATTTTTTTATCGAAAATTTTTACAGAAAAATATCGAAAAATTTTCTATAAAATATAATTTTTATCTAACAATTTTCCAAAGAGAAGTATTTTAATTAAACATTTTTCTATAAAAAAATGTTGGGATCGAAAATATCTAAAAAAAAAAATATATAAATCTAAAATTGTTTAATATTAGAATTTGTTTCTGTTTTGAAAAATATTCCCAATATTTACAAAAATATTCCTAAGCATGAAAAGTTGTAATATCCACTAAAAATGCTCAATGTTGCCTATAAGCAACATCTCATTACGGTAAAACCGGAAGTGATAGAGACCTGAAATTGATGTCAGTTTATATTCAAGGCTTATACAATCGTATAGTAATATATTCAATATATTAAAAATATTTTTAACCACGCCCACTTTAATGATAACTTGATAGTAATTTTGAGTTACTCTAATAGAATTACTAAATGTTTAACCCTGATTATTTTCCTTAGCGTAGCACAGTGTGATTATCAAGAGTCCACACACTGCTATTCAGACCCTAGTCGTACTGTTCTTACATTTCTACAACTTTTAATTATATTATAATCATAAACTAATTGATATTTGTTTTAATTTCAGTTACCAATTAACACATAACAACTCCCTGACCGAACAGCATGCGAGGCCACCACGTAGCGGCAGATTATATTCGCTACAGCCAAAAAAACGTCCAAGGCCAAGACCAGTGACCGCTTCGAAATCAATCGATAACAATAAACAAAATACTTTGTAAAAGGATGAGAAGACAAATGAACAAAGAAGTACAAATGGAAATACAGGCAAAGATGATACATAAATTACCCAAAAACTAAAACGAAAAGAAAGACAAATGGAAATGAATGACAAACGCTAAAATAGGAAAAACTTAAATGAAAAAGGAAAGAAATAATGAAAAGGGAAGGAAGTGCACTTAATTAAAGTTAGTCCTAAGAGAATACGGCAACACGAACAGGGAGGAAAGGTTTCAAAAGAAATTTATGTGTTTAAACTAATTGGACATTAAAAGTACAAGCACTTGGATACAAGGATAATATCATCCTAGAAATATGTCAGTTCTAAAAAGTGACTACAAACTAAATACCTGTAATGATTTTAAGGCTAATATAATTGTTTTAATACATAATTATTTTCGATATTTGTCCCTATAACTTACACAAAGTAATCAAGAGAGTAGTCAATTGTCTACTTTACTGTATCTAAGTAAACGAACTTTAGGATAATTAAAGAATTTTGAATAACAGAAAAATGAATGGATTTGTATTGCAAAAAATATTAGTAGATGATAACTTTTCTTATCTATAACTTCAGACAAAATTAAGTAAAGTCATATACATACGACGAGCACATTGAGCTCTTCAATGCGTAAACTGCTGATCATTGAAAACTGAATTCATGTGATTTCTTACAAATTTTCTTTTTAATTATTCCCTTCACCACCATAGGTGGAAAAGGTATTATAAGTTTGTGCTGATGTATGTAACGCATAGAAATATTTGTCTTAGATCCACCTTTTAGTATACCAATAGGCTTAGAATCACTTTCTGAATCGATTTAGCGATGTCAGTCCATCCGTCCGTCCATCTGGACGGCTAGCTGGACCCCCTTGTAAACCATGTAATCAAAGTACAGGTCGCAATTCTGAAGATAATGTGATGAAATTTTGATAGTGGGACCATGGCTGTTGAAATTCGTGAAAATCGGTCCAATGTTTATGGTACCTCCCATAGGTCTCTCTTCCCGGAATTGATATATTGGCCACAAATATCAATGTTTTTCATGAAATTAAAAGCAAATACTGCTTATATAAACCTAAATCACTGTACCAAATTTCGTTGAAATCGGACCACATTTGGCCATAGCTCCCATACAAACTCTTCTGTCAAAACGCACTAAATGAGACAAAAATCAGCTCGTAAATCTAAAGATAATAAGAATTTTAAAGTTTTTTTTGTATACATAATTTTTGTAACAACTATAATCAGTTTAAAAAATTTCGAGATAATCAGTCTATATTTGACCCTAGCTCTCATAAAAGTCTAAATGACGGAAATAGCTTAAATATATGTTTTTAGAAAATGTTTGTATGATAGCAAAATTTTGCAAATATTTGTCCTTATACAGGAAAAAGAATACCTTTGACCTTAGTGGTGAAGGGTATCGCATGGTCGGTCTTGACCGACTACAAAACTTTCTTACTTGTTTTTACTAAAGTTGTTATTTCCCATGAAAGGCCGGTTCTGAATCTGAAAATAACACTGTTCAATTGGAACAAGGGGTATTTTTCTCAGACAATGAGCTGAATCCGATTATATTTTTAGACTCATTGAAAGGGACCTACGTTTTAACTCCGGCTCCGATAAAAGAATTTGATTTTATATGAAAAATTTTAGTGATCCCAAAATTTCGTTAGATTTCCATTTAAACGCATAATAAAAAAGTTACAGCCATTTAAACTTTTTTTGTGAATGTTTCTTTAAATTTTCTATAGAAAAGTTTTTGATGAAAAAGTTTTCTATAGAGAAATTTTCTTTAGAAAAATGTTTGATACAAAAATTTTGTATAGAAAAAATTTTGATAAAATTTTTTTACATAGAAAAATTTTTAATAAAAATTTTTTGTATAGAAAAATTTTTAATAAAAATTTTTTGTATAGAAAAATTTTTGATAAAAATTTTTTGTATAGAAAAATTTTTGATAAAAAAAATTTTCTATAGAAAATTAAAAAAAAATTCTTTAGAAAAATTGTTGATTAAAAGTTTTCTATAAAAAAATTTTTAATAAAAAAAATTTCTATAGAAAAATGTTTAATAAAAAAAATTCTTTAGAAAAATATTCTATAGAAAAATTTTCTTTAGAAAAATGTTTGATAAAAAAATTTTCTATTGAAAATGTTCACTATATAAAGATCTTCTATCGAAACATTTTTGATAAAACAATTTTCTATTGAAAAATGTTTCTATAGAAAAATTTTTGATAAAAAGATTTTCTATAGAAAAATTTTTAATAAAAAAAATTTCTATGGAAAGATTTTCTATAGAAAAATTTTTGATAAAAAGATTTGTAATAAAAAAAAAATTCTATAGAAAAATTTGAAATAAAAAAAATTTCTATAGAAAAATTTTTAATAAAAAATTTCTATAGAAAAAGTTTTCTATAGATAGATTTTCTAAAGAAAAATTTTTGAAAAAAATTTTCTATAGAAAACTTTGAAAAATTTTTGATAAAAATATTTTCTATAAAAAAATTTTTGATAAAAAAATTTTCTATAGAAAAATTTTTGATAAGAAATTTTCTATAGAAAAATTTTTGATAAAAGAAGTTTCTATAGAAAAATTTTTAATAAAAAGATTTTCTATAGAAAAGTTTTAAAAAAAAAAATTCTTTAGAAAAATTTTTGATAAAAAATTTTCTATAGGAAAATTTTTGATAAAATATTTTCTACAGAAAAATTTTTGTTTAAAAGATTTTCTATAGACAAATTTTTGATAAAATAATTTTCTATAGAAAAATGTTTATTGAAAATGATTTCTATAGCAAAATTTTTGATATTGAAAAATTTGTGATAACAATTTTTTCTATGGAAAAATTTTTTGTATAGAAAATTTTTTATTGAAAAAGTTTTCTATACAAAAATTTTTGATATAAAAAAATTTTTGATAAAAATTTTTTCTATAGAATAATTTTTGATAAAAATTTTCTCTATAGAAAAATTTTTGTTTAGAAAAATTTTTGATAAAAATTTTTTGTATAGAAAAATTTTTGGTAAAAATTTATTGTATAGAAAAATTTTTGGTAAAAATTTTTTGTATAGAAAAATTTTTGATAAAAATTTTTTCTATAGAAAAATTTTTGATAAAAATTTTTTGTATAGAAAAATTTTTGATAAAAATTTTTTGTATAGAAAAATTTTTGATAAAAATTTTTTGTATAGAAAAATTTTTGATAAAAATTTTTTCTATCGAAAAATTTTTGATAAAAATTTTTTCTATAGAATAATTTTTGGTAAAAATTTTTTGTATAGAAAAAATTTTCTATAGAAAAATTTTTATTGAAAAAGTTTTCTATAGAAAAATTTTCATTGAAAATATTTTCTATAGTAAAATTTTTGATATATAAAAATTTTTGAAAAAATTTTTTTCTAAAGAAAAATTTAATAAAAAAATTTTCTATAGAAAAATTTTTGATAAGAAATTTTCTATAGAAAAATTTTTGATAAAAAAAGTTTCTATAAAAAAATTTTTGATAAAAAGATTTTCTATAGAAAAGTTTAAAAAAAAAAATTCTTTAGAAAAATTTTTGATAAAAAATTTTCTATAGGAAAATTTTTAATAAAATATTTTCTATAGAAAAATTTTTGTTAAAAAGATTTTCTATAGACAAATTTTTGATAAAATAATTTTCTATAGAAAAATTTTTTTTGAAAAAGATTTCTATAGCAAAATTTTTGATATTGAAAAATTTGTGATAACAATTTTTTCTATAGAAAAATTTTTTGTATAGAAAATTTTTTATTGAAAAAGTTATCTATAGAAAAATTTTTGATATAAAAAAATTTTTGATAAAAATATTTTCTATAGAAAAATTTTTGATAAAAATTTTTTCTATAGAAAAATTTTTGTTTAGAAAAATTTTTGATAAAAATTTTTTGTATAGAAAAATTTTTGATAAAAATTTTTTGTATAGAAAAATTTTTTGTATAGAAAAATTTTTGATAAAAATTTTTTGTATAGAAAAATTTTTGATAAAAATTTTTTGTATAGAAAAATTTTTGATAAAAATTTTTTCTATAGAAAAATTTTTGATAAAAATTTTTTGTATAGAAAAATTTTTGATAAAAATTTTTTCTATAGAAAAATTTTTGATAAAAATTTTTTGTATAAAAAAATTTTTGATAAAAATATTTTGTATAGAAAAATTTTTGATAAAAATTTTTTGTATAGAAAAATTTTTGATAAAAATTTTTTGTATAAAAAAATTTTTGGTAAAAAATTTTTTGTATTGAAAAATTTTTGGTAAAAATTTTCTGTATAGAAAAATTTTTGATAAAAATATTAAAAAAAAATGGAGTAGAAAACTTTTTCTTTTTAAAACGTTCGAACTACGCATTGAAAAAATACCTATTTTAGTTAAAAGTAAAAAAAAATTTCTATAGAAAAATTTTTGATAAAAATTTTTTGTATAGAAAAATTTTTGATAAAAATTTTTTGTACAGAAAAATTTTTGATAAAATTTTTTTCTATAGAAAAATTTTTGATAGAAATTTTTTCTATAGAAAAATTTTTGATAAAAAATTTTTCTATAGAATAATTTTTGGTAAACATTTTTTGTATAGAAAAAATTTTCTATAGAAAAATTTTTATTGAAAAAGTTTTCTATAGAAAAATTTTCATTGAAAATATTTTCTATAGTAAAATTTTTGATATATAAATATTTTTGAAAAAATTTTTTTCTAAAGAAAAATTTTTGATAAACAAATTTTCTATAGAAAAAATTTTTATCAAAAATCCATAGAAAAATTTTTGATAAAAATTTTTGTGTAGAAAAATTTTTAATAAAAATTTTTTGTAAAGAAAAATTTTTGATAAAAATATTTAAAAAAATGGAGTAGAAAACTTTTTCTTTTTAAAACGTTCGAACTACACATTGAAAAAAAATACCTATTTTAGTTACTCTGCCGACTATTTTTTCGTTCTGTTCTCTTTGCGCCTACCCGTGGTTATAAGCTAGAGAGGTTTAGAAGTCTCTATTGAAAAGCTGTTTACATTAATTAAGTCATGGCTAAAAAAATTGTACTTTTTCCTGGTGAACAATAAGTAACTATGCAAGTAGTTAATTGTCCACTTTATTATCTCTTTGTAAACAAGGGTGTAGTCACTTAATTTTTATGAATTTATTTTTTTGTCTCTAAAACATTCCCAGCAACAAAATTAAAAGCCACAACAAACAACTAGAATTAACTAAACAGGAACATTTCTTAATATTTAAGTAAAAACTAAATGTTGTCATTGAAACATTTTTAAATGTGCTTAACAAATAAACAGAAAATTAATTTAAATAAATACAACATACCTTAAATAAATGTTAACAATATCATATAAAAAAATATTTTTTTAGATTTTTAAATAACAAAAATTATGAAATAAGTCATAGATTTAGTTATAGACAACAACAGACATATTTAATTAGAATTCTAAGAGTTTCTAACAAAAAAAAGTAAATGTGCCTCAAGTAAATTTTAACATTTAACATAAACAAAAAAAAATAAAAAATATAATTTTTTAAAAATAATTATTATAAATAAATAAAAATAAGAAGATACAAACAAACATTTATTTTATAAGTTGTTTATGGTAATTTTAATATGAAAATTTAGCATTAATTAAAAATATAGAAAGTATTATTTTTACTGTTAAAAATTTAAAACTTAACGAAAAATTTATAATAAATTTAAGTTTAGATTATTAACCCTATAAAGAAATTTTGGGTACCTGAGATCAAACAGAAAAATTTTGAAACACCAAATTTTTAAAAAATTCAAGGTACCCATTTAGTTTAATATAGTTTTTTAAATAAAAAAATTTCCTAAACTTAACAAATATACATACATACAGACATATATATTTACTACAAAATTAAGCCAAAATTCCCAATTTTTGGCAAAATAAACAAAATAAAAATTTATTTTAACAAAATAGAAAAAAAAAATATAAAAGCATTTTTTATTTAAGAATAAAGCTAAATTTTTTGATTTTCTATAGAAAATTTTTATTGATTTTCTATAGAAAAATATTTCTAACGAAAATTTTTCTATAGAAAAATATTTCTAACGAAAATTTTTCTATAGAAAAATATTTCTAACGAAAATTTTTCTATAGAAAAATATTTCTAACGAAAATTTTTCTATAGAAAAATATTTCTAACGAAAATTTTTCTATAGAAAAATATTTCTAACGAAAATTTTTCTATAGAAAAATATTTCTAACGAAAATTTTTCTATAGAAAAATATTTCTAACGAAAATTTTTCTATAGAAAAATATTTCTAACGAAAATTTTTCTATAGAAAAATATTTCTAACGAAAATTTTTCTATAGAAAAATATTTCTAACGAAAATTTTTCTATAGAAAAATATTTCTAACGAAAATTTTTCTATAGAAAAATATTTCTAACGAAAATTTTTCTATAGAAAAATATTTCTAACGAAAATTTTTCTATAGAAAAATATTTCTAACGAAAATTTTTCTATAGAAAAATATTTCTAACGAAAATTTTTCTATAGAAAAATATTTCTAACGAAAATTTTTCTATAGAAAAATATTTCTAACGAAAATTTTTCTATAGAAAAATATTTCTAACGAAAATTTTTCTATAGAAAAATATTTCTAACGAAAATTTTTCTATAGAAAAATATTTCTAACGAAAATTTTTCTATAGAAAAATATTTCTAACGAAAATTTTTCTATAGAAAAATATTTCTAACGAAAATTTTTCTATAGAAAAATATTTCTAACGAAAATTTTTCTATAGAAAAATATTTCTAACGAAAATTTTTCTATAGAAAAATATTTCTATCGAAAATTTTTCTATAGAAAAATATTTCTATCGAAAATTTTTCTATAGAAAAATATTTCTATCGAAAATTTTTCTATAGAAAAATATTTCTATCGAAAATTTTTCTATAGAAAAATATTTCTATCGAAAATTTTTCTATAGAAAAATATTTCTATCGAAAATTTTTCTATAGAAAAATATTTCTATCGAAAATTTTTCTATAGAAAAATATTTCTATCGAAAATTTTTCTATAGAAAAATATTTCTATCGAAAATTTTTCTATAGAAAAATATTTCTATCGAAAATTTTTCTATAGAAAAATATTTCTATCGAAAATTTTTCTATAGAAATATATTTCTATCGAAAATTTTTCTATAGAAAAATATTTCTATCGAAAATTTTTCTATAGAAAAATATTTCTATCGAAAATTTTTCTATAGAAAAATATTTCTAACGAAAATTTTTCTATAGAAAAATATTTCTATCGAAAATTTTTCTATAGAAAAATATTTCTATCGAAAATTTTTCTATAGAAAAATATTTCTATCGAAAATTTTTCTATAGAAAAATATTTCTATCGAAAATTTTTCTATAGAAAAATATTTCTATCGAAAATTTTTCTATAGAAAAATATTTCTATCGAAAATTTTTCTATAGAAAAATATTTCTATCGAAAATTTTTCTATAGAAAAATATTTCTATCGAAAATTTTTCTATAGAAAAATATTTCTATCGAAAATTTTTCTATAGAAAAATATTTCTATCGAAAATTTTTCTATAGAAAAATATTTCTATCGAAAATTTTTCTATAGAAAAATATTTCTATCGAAAATTTTTCTATAGAAAAATATTTCTATCGAAAATTTTTCTATAGAAAAATATTTCTATCGAAAATTTTTCTATAGAAAAATATTTCTATCGAAAATTTTTCTATAGAAAAATATTTCTATCGAAAATTTTTCTATAGAAAAATATTTCTATCGAAAATTTTTCTATAGAAAAATATTTCTATCGAAAATTTTTCTATAGAAAAATATTTCTATCGAAAATTTTTCTATAGAAAAATATTTCTATCGAAAATTTTTCTATAGAAAAATATTTCTATCGAAAATTTTTCTATAGAAAAATATTTCTATCGAAAATTTTTCTATAGAAAAATATTTCTATCGAAAATTTTTCTATAGAAAAATATTTCTATCGAAAATTTTTCTATAGAAAAATATTTCTATCGAAAATTTTTCTATAGAAAAATATTTCTATCGAAAATTTTTCTATAGAAAAATATTTCTATCGAAAATTTTTCTATAGAAAAATATTTCTATCGAAAATTTTTCTATAGAAATATATTTCTATCGAAAATTTTTCTATAGAAAAATATTTCTATCGAAAATTTTTCTATAGAAAAATATTTCTATCGAAAATTTTTCTATAGAAAAATATTTCTAACGAAAATTTTTCTATAGAAAAATATTTCTATCGAAAATTTTTCTATAGAAAAATATTTCTATTGAAAATTTTTCTATAGAAAAATATTTCTATCGAAAATTTTTCTATAGAAAAATATTTCTATCGAAAATTTTTCTATAGAAAAATATTTCTATCGAAAATTTTTCTATAGAAAAATATTTCTATCGAAAATTTTTCTATAGAAAAATATTTCTATCGAAAATTTTTCTATAGAAAAATATTTCTATCGAAAATTTTTCTATAGAAAAATTTTTCTATCGAAAATTTTTCTATAGAAAAATATTTCTATCGAAAATTTTTCTATAGAAAAATATTTCTATCGAAAATTTTTCTATAGAAAATATTTCTATCGAAAACTTTTCTATAGAAAAATATTTCTATCGAAAATTTTTCTATAGAAAAATATTTCTATCGAAAATTTTTCTATAGAAAAATATTTCTATCGAAAATTTTTCCATAGAAAAATATTTCTATCGAAAATTTTTCTATAGAAAAACATTTCTATCGAAAATTTTTCTATAGAAAAATATTTCCATCGAAAATTTTTCTATAGAAAAATATTTCTGTAGAAAATTTTTCTATATTTCTATATATTTCTATCGAAAATTTTTCTATAGAAAAATATTTCTATCGAAAATTTTTCTATATTTCTATCGAAATTTTTTTGAGTTTATTTCTTGTGTATTTTGTTTTTGTAGTTTTTTTAACAGAGCGGCTCTTACCTGTTTTGTTGACTTCCAATTCTCAATTGAATGTTTTTGGTGCTCATTTTCACGAGTTTATAGAATAATCATCATATTTACGAAAACTACAAAAAGTCTGCGGCTCCTGGCAGCTTTAATTAGCCTATCTTAGGTCTAGACTATAGAATAATCTATAGTTTCAACTAAAATTGAATCTAGATAAAATTTATATAAAGTTTGTCGTTTTAAAAAATATAATTATCTGCATCACCCCATATTTTTTTAATTCGAAAATTATTTGGTATTTGTTATCAAAATTAGTAAATATATATTTTTTTTATTTCAGGAAAATATTAACCTAATTACTCTTAAAAACCTTATCAATAAAATAAAGCCGCATTCAAATTTAGGTATAACATGACTTTGAAATGAGTCATCCAGATTCGACTGTGCGATGCCTCAAATGTGGCAAAATTTTTAAATGTTCACGTTACGATACAGAAGTTTTATTGGAGCATATAAGGAACGAGCATCCAGAGATTTTTATAATAGATACCGATACTCAGCAGAAAAGGTTCACCGACGAGGGACCTAATCATGGTCTACAGTCCGGGGAAAAAAATTATGAAAATTTTAGAAACAACGAAAATTATAGAAATAATGAAAATTATAAAAATGAAGAAAATTTTAAAAAAGATGAAAATCATAAAAATGTTGTAAATCAAAAAAATGATGAAAATCATAAAAATAATGAAACTAGCGATAAACCTTCAAAATCCAAAAACTCAACTGAAGGATGCGGTTGTTTCTCTGGGAATTGTTATAAAGAGAAAAAATTTTGTTCCTCGTTTAGTAGAAAAGATCATAAAAAAACAAAAGATGGTTCCGATGACGATTTAAATAAAAAAGAAAATTTTCGCTTTTCAAATAATAAAAAACATCATGAAAAACCTAATGAAGATGATATTCCGGATCAAGGGCGTCAGAAATGTGAACCTGTCAAAAATATCAATATGAACAAATATTCTGTAACTTCAGAAATCTGTAAGTCTTGATCTTAAATTTATTTCTAATTTTAAAAAAGCTCTTAAATTTTTTTTTTAAATTTTAGTAAAAAAATATCCTGAAATCAATGAATCCTTATACTGCCCCCATAATCCAAATGCCCAGGTTGTATACACCCGCCGTTATAGGGTTAATTCCACAACAGCTGTATCCAAAACTGACCTTCAGCAACCCTTTCAACAGAAGTTATATCGTAGTTCCATAGAGAAATGGTCACCGTCTAATGGTACCATATTTTGCCCTAAATGCGGTGCCAATAAAAGACCTCTGATCAGGACAAGATCAGACCATTATCGGTTCAATGAATGTGGAGCCTGTCTCTTAAGTTGTTGGCCAATATGTTTTTTACCCTGGCTTTTGCCCACACACAATCAAGAGTATCTGCACTGTGCGAATTGTAAGACCTTCTTGGGTTTATACGATCGCAACAGGAATTGTATTCAACCAAATCGTATATATCTTACAATAGATCGTGCTAATGAAGATGACTATGATATAATGCCTGAAACTGATGAAATGAAAGCTTGTGCCAAGCCTCAAATTTCTTCAAAGTCTAAATTTTCTAAAATTCATGAAAACGACTATAAACTGTTGGAAAATAAATCACCTCCTCCAAGCTCAACAGGCGAGGACTCGAAAACAAATCGTATACATACGATTGTGGTGGATGGCAAAGAACTGCCTCCTGAGACAGTGGCTAAAATACAACAGCTGAAAAAATATGGATCTATGGTGGGCATAGACTTGTCCTCTCTAGGCAGTCCAGCAATCTCTCAACAAGATCTACAAATTGATAATCCACACGAAGCGAGTCGTACGACACAAGCCATACAATACGATCCACATGAAGATAAACATACGATAGCAGCAAGTGGGAGCAAATATACGAGAGATACTGTTTGAAAAAAACATTATTTTAACCAAAGTTTTAAAAGCTATCGGTATACAAAAGCTTCTAGTTCAGTATATTTGGGCTTTAGAAGATAGGCTTTTATGTTAACTTTTAACAGAAATGTTATTTGCAGAAATAAATATAAACAATAAAAAATGTTGCCCCATTAAATTTAAGAAAAAAAATTTTCTATAGAAAATCAGAAAATTTCTATAGAAAATCAAAAAATTTTCTATAGAAAATCAAAAAATTTTCTATAGAAAATCAAAAAATTTTCTATAGAAAATCAAAAAATTTTCTATAGAAAATCAAAAAATTTTCTATAGAAAATCAAAAAATTTTCTATAGAAAATCAGAAAATCAGAAAATTTTCTATAGAAAATCAGAAAATTTTCTAAAGAAAATCAGAAAATTTTCTATAGAAAATCCGAAAATTTTCTATAGAAAATCAGAAAATTTTCTATAGAAAATCAGAAAATTTTCTATAGAAAATCAGAAAATTTTCTATAGAAAATCAGAAAATTTTCTATAGAAAATCAGAAAATTTTCTATAGAAAATCAGAAAATTTTCTATAGAAAATCAGAAAATTCTCTATAGAAAATCAGAAAATTTTCTATAGAAAATCAGAAAATTTTCTATAGAAAATCAGAAAATTTTCTATAGAAAATCAGAAAATTTTCTATAGAAAATCAGAAAATTTTCTATAGAAAATCAGAAAATTTTCTAAAGAAAATCAGAAAATTTTCTATAGAAAATCCGAAAATTTTCTATAGAAAATCAGAAAATTTTCTATAGAAAATCAGAAAATTTTCTATAGAAAATCAGAAAATTTTCTATAGAAAATTTTCTGATTTTCTATAGAAAATCAGAAAATTTTCTATAGAAATTTTCTGATTTTCTATAGAAAATTTTCTGATTTTCTATAGAAAATTTTCTGATTTTCTATAGAAAATTTTCTGATTTTCTATAGAAAATTTTCTGATTTTCTATAGAAAATTTTCTGATTTTCTATAGAAAATTTTCTGATTTTCTATAGAAAATTTTCTGATTTTCTATAGAAAATTTTCTGATTTTCTATAGAAAATTTTCTGATTTTCTATAGAAAATTTTCTGATTTTCTATAGAAAATTTTCTGATTTTCTATAGAAAATTTTCTGATTTTCTATAGAAAATTTTCTGATTTTCTATAGAAAATTTTCTGATTTTTGATAGAATTAGATAAATTAACAAAAAAATCTCCTTTGGAAAATTAAATTTTTCGTAAGAAAAACTTTTGTTGTTTCCCAGTGTAAGATAATTATCTAGTACATAGTTTTTATTGTATTTATTTAATTTTATTTAATTTCTTCCTTATTTTTTTGCTCTTCCATCTTTTTGGCCTTTTCCTTGGCCCGATTTTCCTTGACCCTTTCTCTGGCCTTTTGCATATGCTCAGCACAGTCTCTGGGCTTAGCTTTCAGAGTCATAGCATCATAGGTAGCCTTCTTGCGAGCCTGTTTCGATAAACAACGTTCACCACAACCAATCGCCAGATATCTGCCAATAAAACATCCACAAATACTGCAATAATGATTAATGTCATAGCGACTTTCGGAAGTTTTGCTGAAAAGGGAATCAATCAATTTTTACCCTTAGAAGAAGTCCCAATTTAAAAACTTACCACATATTTGTAGTCATTAGAAATTTTTGCCAACATGTTACCACTTCCAGGCGTACAACACTTAACGATTCGGCCAAACATGCCGGGCAATTTATGTGAGTGGGATGTTTTTGTAAAAATCCAATATTTTTCAATTCGATGGGTTTAACGAGGGGCTGGGGTTGTACTGGTAGAATTACTTCGACACAAGCATCTTCGTCAATAGATGCAACCATTTTAAATGATTTCGCGGTGCGATCGCGTTCGCCTGAATACTGAATGGAACTAATTGCAAACATTTTAAATAATTCAGTTTAAAGAAAAATCTTTCTAAATGAGAAAATATGTAGGAGATCAAGTGATCATAAAGCGTGATATGAAATGCTCTTGGTTAATTTTTAAGAGAAATTACATGAAGAATTTTCATGCTCTTAGATATAATAAAAGAGAAAATGTACATTGTTTTAGATATATATTAAAATAAACAAGTAAGAAAGAGCTATAGTCAGTCAAGCCCGACCATACGATACCCCTAACGATACCACTAACGTCAAAGATGTTATTTTTGCTGTATAAATAAAAATATTTGCTAAATTTTGCCATCATACAAACATTTTCTCAAAACTTATATATTTAAGCTGTTTCCGTCATTTGGACTTATATGAGAGCTAGGGTCAAATGTGGACCGATTATATTTGGCAAATTAATTACAGTTATTACAAAAATTATGTATGTAAAAAATAAACTTAAAATTCTAATTAACTTTAGATTTACGAGCGTTTTAGTGATTTTTATCTCATTTAGTGCGTTTTTTTATAAAGAAGAGTTTGTATGGGAGCTATAGTCAAATGTGGACCGCTTTCAACGAAATTTGATACAGTGATTTAAGTTTACATAAAAAGTATTTGTTTTAAATTTCATGAAAAAATATTGATATTTGTGGCCATTATATCAATTTCGGGAAGTTGGACCTATGGGAGGTACCATAAATAGTGGGCCGATTTTGACGAATTTCAGTAGCCATGGTCCCGTTATCAAAAAAATGAACTGTTAACAAAACAAGTAAGAAAGTGCTAAAGTCGGTCAAGCCCGACGATACGATACCCTTCAATATTAAGGCCAAAGATGTTATTTTTCCTGTATAAAGACAAATATTTGCTAAATTGGGAGTGGAAGTGGGGCCTATGGGAGGTACCATAAATAATGGACCGATTTTGACGAATTTCAACATCAAAAAAATGAACTGTGCCAAATTTCATCAAATTATTTTTAGAATTTCGACCTCTAGTTTGATTACAAGGTTTACATGGGGATCCAGCAAGCCAGACGGAAGGACGGACGGACATCGCTAAATCGACTCAGAAATTGATTCTAAGCCTATTGGTATACTAAAGTAGGGTTTAAGACAAATATGTCTATGCGTTACACACATCAGGAGAAACTTATAATACCCTCTCCACCTATGGTGGTGAAGGGTATACAAATTTTAGTATGTACAATCTTTGGTTGCATTATCATTTTGTTAATAGATTATATATATTTAATCACTTTTGGAGAAATAATGAATATTTTTTGAACAAATTTTCGATATCCTTTTTTATAGACAAGTTTTGAATAAAAAATCGATTTCTTTGTTTATGTGTCAGAAGGTCTACTCCTAATTCTAGTCGGAAAAAACACGCATTTATAGTAAATTACTATTTTCTTCGGAACATACTTACCCACCTCTGCTTTTCGTCATAATTTATTTATTCATAAAACTAATCGAAATTTTCATATTCATAGAATAACTTAATTATACTCGAGTATAGAGTTCACTCATACTTTACATTTGTATAAATAAGTATAAATATTTTTTATTGTGCGTAATTTGCACTATAAATGACCTCACCCCCAATTTGTTAATGAATTTTGTATTATTTAATTTTTCCTCATACTTGTATTTTTTTCTGAGAATACTTATAATTTTAATGTAAACGTTTCGGCCCGCTTTACTTACGGAAATATTGTGTGTTCATGGGGATTTCAATATTTTTGAAATCTGCTTAGATTAAAAAATACTAATCATTAAAGCATGAATACTAATAAAACTGTGCTCGATTTTGACAGTTTTTTTTACCGACAAAGTGAAAAAGATAAATCGAGTAAGCGGAATTTAATGGTGCTAACCGTTTTTTTTTTTATGTTAGCTCTAGTTTTCGAGATATAGAATTATAAATATGAGCTTAACTCGAAAACAGTTTATTTTCTTAAACTAAGTAAAAAAATCGAAATTCGACAACAAAATTATCTTTCAGGAACATTTATCATTTTTTTAATCCGAACAGTCGTTTTGTTTTTTTTTTTTTTTTTTCAAAAAAAAAATTATGTTTTTTGAAAAATTACCAATCCACTTTGAAATATATTTTTTTTAAACAAAAAAAAATGTATTTCCAAAATGACGGATTAAAAAAATCGTGTTTCTGAAAGATAATTTGGTTGCAGAATTTCGATTTTTTTTTATAAACTGTTTTCGAGTTAATCTCATATTTATAACTCTATATCTTGAAAACTAGGTGTACTTAGTTTAAGAAAATAAACAGTTTTCGAGTTACCCGAACATTTACTACGCAACCTCCTCCATTTTATAAATGGAGGAGGTTGTATACTGATGGAGGAGTAGTCAGTCAGTATAGAGCCTGAAAAGGTTGTATAATGAACGATCTAACGTCAAGGGGCGTTACTTCAAGCTAAATACTGGTTAAAAGTAGAATTAGCCGAACGTCCCCTAACATAACGTGTCACCTGTTTTTATCTTATATTCTTAAACGAGCAATAATTGTATGTAGTTATATATATATATATATATATATATATATTATATATATATATATATATATATATATATATATATATATATATATATATATATATATATATATATATATATATATATATATATATATATTATATATATATATATATATATATATATATATATATATATATATATATATATATATATTATATATATTATATATATATATATATATATATATATATAGAATGAGTATCTCGAAAACGGGTCTAACGATTTTGATAAAATTTGGACAGTGGGTATCTTTTTTGATGTGTAGGTCGAAGAAAAAGGGACTTTTGGAACCTTTGCCTCTAAGAGGGTAAAAAGGGGAAAAAATCGAAAACGCTATATCTCCTTAAGCAATAGGTATAGAAATAAAATTTAAATTACGTTTTAAATAGCTATGAAAATAAACGGACAGGTGTTTGGTACTTTTTTGAAACTATGTCCGATAAGGGGTAAAAAAGGGTGAAAATAGCTTTTTTGGTACCTTTTTAACCCACTCTTATATTTTAAACTACGGAATATAGAAAGAAACTTTGTACTGCAATCAATAGATGTGAAAGAAATATTGAACACGTATTTGGTACTTTTTTGATTTTGTGGCCAAAATGTGTAAAAAAGGGATAAACCGATGACTTAACATCTACAAAAGTAATATGAATAGGAAAATTATGTTAACTGCTTTCTAATAAAATGTACCGAATTCAATTGGTATCAAAGAAGTACCACTTATGCATATGGAACTTTTTGAAATTAGGGGATAAAAAGGGGAAAAAATTATTGATGTTATAACTTTAAAACAAATGAATGTTTGTCTGTATGTATGTTCTTTATAGAATAGTAAACTGTGAATTTGATCATGTTATGCTCTTTAGCGAAGATGTTGCGGATAAGCCGGCGAAGGTTTTTAAGTTAATTAGACTAATTTCCGACAGATGGCGCCACTGAAAATTACTAAAAATTAATTAAATCGTAAACTGTACATTTAATCATGCTATGATCTTTAGCAAAGTTGTAGCGCATGAGCCGGCGAAGGATTTTTAGTTGGTATAAATAATTTCCGACAGGTGGCGCTACAAAAACTTACTCAAAGTCAATTTAATCGTAATCTGTACATTTAATCATGCTACAATCTTTAGCAACGTTGTTGCACATGAGCCGACGAAGGTTTCTTAGTTGGTATGAAGAAATTTCGACAGGTGGCGCCACTGAAATTTACTCAAAGTCAATTTAATCGTAAGGTGTACATTTAATCATGCTATAATCTTCAGCAAAGTTGTTACGGATAAGCCGAAGAAGGTTTATGAATTGGAATGAGCAAAGTCCGACAGGTGGCGCCACAGAAAATTACTCAAAGTGAATTAAATCGTAAACTGTGCATTTAATCATGTTATAATCATAAGCAAAGTTGTTACGAATAACAAAAGTTGTTTGAACAACTTCAGGTGGCGCCACTGCAAACTACTCAAAATGAATTAAATCGTAAACTGTGCATTTGATCAGACTACAATCTGTAGCAAAGTTGTTGCGCATGAGTCGACGGATGTTTCTGTTGGTATGAATAATTTCCAAAATTATTAAAATGAGTTAAACTGTAAACTATGCAAACTATGTGTTGGTCGGACAAAATTAATAAAATAATTCAAAATTAACTGAATATTTGTACAATGTCTTTCCTCTAAATTTATTTTAGCACTTTATAATATAAAATATATAAAAACTTTAAAATTTGCCTCAATATGCTAATCATAAAGCCCCGAGCTAGGCTCGGTCAACCAGGTACTGTTATTTTATTGTAGAACTCTTTGATGAGTCGTATGATCTTCTCGGGGACTCCTTTGCATCGTAAAGCTTCCCAAATAGCGCTGTGCTCTAATGCCAATGTTCGCGTTTAAACTGTGGTTCGACAATGGACGCTATGCTTTTGACCATAGCTCTCATATAAAAAAAAACTTACGGAAACACAAAAAATACAAAAAGAAAAGGCGCGATAACGCCTTAACGAAAAGAGCTAGATAGACAAAATTTTACAAAAGTATTTTCGATATCTTAAGAGCTAACAGATAGTTAGAGCTCCCCGTCATATAGCCCCGCCCAGGGAATCACATTAATGCTGATAATGCAACTATTAGTCAGTCTATCATATTTTATAGGAATCGGTCCACATGAAAACCACTCCCACATACATTATTCCCACGACATTCCAATTGAAACAAGGGGTACTTCTCTCAGGGAGCTATGATTTAACTTCGGCTCCGAACCGCAAATTCATTAGTTAGAGAAGTTTTACATAACCTAAAACTCAATAACCAGTGGCAAGTTGAGTTATGAGGTGAACCGCTTTTTTTTAATTTACTTTTTCCGGTGGGTGTGACAGGGGATCGAACTTGGGACCTCTGGCATGCTAAGCGGATGACTAACCTGCTATACCATGGCTGTTCACACTGGGACGATGGCTATTGAAAAAAAAATCAAACACATATTTGGTAATTTTTCGAAATCATCCATAGTCAAGAGGGCACCAACCAAAAAAAAAAACTTTTTATAATCAATTGAACTTTCTAAGCATAAGTCTTACTTTATCCATTCTCGGAAGAAAACGAAATTACTTTTCGAACAACCCAATAGTCATGGAACAAAATTACGTAGTCTGTGTGTGTGGGTCTATTAAAATTTCTTTTTTGTTTTTAAATTCGTAAATTTTTTAAATAAAATATTTGAAATAACTTAAAAATATGCATAATTTTCTAATTCCCGTAATTAAAGACATTTTTTTTTTCTAAAGAGAATCGGTTTGAAGATTCTCTTTAGAAAGAGAATCGGTTTGACTATTCTCTTAAGAAAATTTTTAAAGTATTTCTCTTACAAATTAATACATCTCTAGATGCTAGACTCTAGCATAAAATACTATGCAAAACTAAGAAGATTTAAATCTAAAATAAACATTTAAATTTTAGTATAATTTTGTTATTTGTATTGAAAATAACCAGAGAAAAGGCATATCTTGAAATTTTAAAATTCTAAGAAAAACGAAAATATAGTTTCGAATCAAAAGAAAAGCGAAAGTTATTTTAGCGAAATTTTTATGTTATTTATTAAGTGAATCATTGTCAAAAAAAATCTGGAAAATTTAAATTGTAATGGCAACAATTAACGAACAAAAACCGGCCAATATTGAGGTGGTCATAGACAAAAAAGCTCAAAAAGCAGGCGAAAAAATGCTAAGAGCCCAAAGGGAGCAAGAAATTTACAATAATTTTGCCACGCCCCTAATGGGCACCTATTTAAATTTGGGCCAAGAACCGTCTTTAATTAAATGTCCCAGTTGTGGTATACAGGAAAATAGCGAAGTGGTGGATGAATTGAAATGGTGGGCCACAGAAATTAATCGGTTTCTGGGTTGCCTTTTTATGTGAGTTGAATTATTTCAAATTTAAAGAATTTTGAAATATTTGTTTTTATTTAAAAGGTCTCTGTGTTGTTGCTGTTGTCTGGACTATTCACTGCCCTGTAAATCCTGTGATCGCAATCATTATTGCAAAAATTGTGGCTGCTATTTTGGACGGGCCATGAGAGTTCCGCCACTTAAAAATGTCAAAAAGCCTCAGCAGTGATAGAGGACAAGAAACAGATGATCTTCTATTCAAATTTAATAAATTATATATATTTTTTTTTCTTTTCTTAAAGTTTGTTTATAAATATATGATGGCATTTACTGTGCTAGAGAAATGTTTAGATCGATCTACAAGTGATCGCACTTTTGAAAATATAAAACAAAAAAAAAACACATCAAGTGTTTGCAAACCAAATATTATATTTTTTGAAATTTAAAATTTTGTATATAAAAAAAATATCTATAAAATATACGCAAATACTTATGAAAATACTTATATACATTTTAATGATCACACCAAATTCTCAATTTCTCTTAAAAACTCACTTTGTTTTGCACTTAAATTCTCTTAGAAAATATATTCACTTTTTGATCCATTAACTTTTTCCTCGCAGTATTTTCCCAAACGTTTAGCCTAACATCTCTAAGCGCTTAGTTAAAAATTTAAAAAAATTTTTGTTTTCTTCAATTAAAAGTGAGTAATAAACATTTTGTAGCTATTAAACATAATTAAAATTTTGAGTTAATTAATTTTTTTAACAAATTAAAATACTTAAATTTTTAGATTCTCAATTCAAAATCAAGGTTATATTCCTCCAGCCTCATGCAGTCCACGGAAACTCTGCCACCACCTGTGTATTTTGCTGTAGGTCCTCAGCCCCATGACGTTTCCTGCCCATTTTGTAAACAATTCGGCAAAACGATCATGAAACGTTTGTGGCTGCGTTGCGGTTTAAGGCGCCACTATTGTTCCGAGTGTGGCGAATATTTGGGCTCGTATAGAAGACCTCAGTTGTAGAGATCGCAACTAAAATGTTTTTAGTGTGAATATAAAATTTTGTTTGTACTAAATCCTAAAGTGTTTATTTTAATGTTAAACTATGTGGAAAATAAATTTAAGATACTAATTATTTTTTCAGAGAATAAATAAAATTAAAACGAAAAAGTTAAACCAAAAGTTTTTTTAGATCAAAAATTTTCTATTGAAAAGATTTTTAGACCGAAAGTTTTTCTATTGAAAAAAATTTTTACCGAAAATTTTTCTATACAAAAAATTTTTAACCGAAAATCTTTCTACAGAAAAGATTTTTAGACCAAAAATTTTTTTATAGAAAAAATTTTTAACCGAAAATTTTTCTATAGAAAAAATTTTTAACCGAAAATTTTTCTATAGAAAAAATTTTTAACCGAAAATTTTTCTATAAAAAAATTTTTAACCAAAAATTTTTCTATAGAAAAAATTTTTAACCGAAAATTTTTCTATAGAAAAAATTTTTAACCGAAAATTTTTCTATAGAAAAAATTTTTAACCGAAAATTTTTCTATAGAAAAAATTTTTAACCGAAAATTTTTCTATAGAAAAAATTTTTAACCGAAAATTTTTCTATAGAAAAAATTTTTAACCGAAAATTTTTCTATAGAAAAAATTTTTAACGGAAAATTTTTCTATAGAAAAAATTTTCAACCGAAAATTTTTCTATAGAAAAAATTTTTAACCTAAAATTTTTCTATAGAAAAAAATTTTAACCTAAAATTTTTCTATAGAAAAAATTTTTAACCTAAAATTTTTCTATAGAAAAAATTTTTAACCGAAAATTTTTCTATAGAAAAAATTTTGAACCGAAAATTTTTCTATAGAAAAAATTTTTAACCGAAAATTTTTCTATAAAAAAATTTTTAACCAAAAATTTTTCTATAGAAAAAATTTTTAACCGAAAATTTTTCTATAGAAAAAATTTTTAACCGAAAATTTTTCTATAGAAAAAATTTTTAACCGAAAATTTTTCTATAGAAAAAATTTTTAACCGAAAATTTTTCTATAGAAAAAATTTTTAACCGAAAATTTTTCTATAGAAAAAATTTTTAACGGAAAATTTTTCTATAGAAAAAATTTTGAACCGAAAATTTTTCTATAGAAAAAATTTTTAACCTAAAATTTTTCTATAGAAAAAAATTTTAACCTAAAATTTTTCTATAGAAAAAATTTTTAACCGAAAATTTTTCTATAGAAAAAATTTTGAACCGAAACTTTTCCTATAGAAAAAATTGTTAACCGAAAATTTTTCTATAGAAAAGATTTTTAGGCCGAAAATTTTTCTATAGAAAAAATTTTTAACCGAAAATTTTTCTATAGAAAAATTTTTAACCGAAAATTTTTCTATAGAAAAAATTTTTAACCGAAAATTTTTCTATAGAAAAAATTTTTAACCTAAAATTTTTCTATAGAAAAAATTTTTAACCTAAAATTTTTCTATAGAAAAAATTTTTAACCGAAAATTTTTCTATAGAAAAAATTTGTAACCGAAAATTTTTCTATAGAAAAAATTTTTAACCGAAAATTTTTCTATAGAAAAAATTTTTAACCGAAAATTTTTCTATAGAAAAAATTTTTAACCGAAAATTTTTCTATAGAAAAAATTTTTAACCGAAAATTTTTCTATAGAAAAAATTTTAACCGAAAATTTTTCTATAGAAAAAATTTTTAACCTAAAAATTTTCTATAGAAAAAATTTTTAACCGAAAATTTTTCTATAGAAAAAATTTTTAACCAAAAATTTTTCTATAGAAATAATTTTTTCTATAGCAAAAATTTTTAACCGAAAATTTTTCTATAGAAAATATTTTTAACCCAAAATTTTTCTATAGAAAAAATTTTTAACCGAAAATTTTTCTATAGAAAAATTTTTAACTGAAAATTTTTCTATAGAAAGAATTTTTTACCGAGAATTTTTCTATAGAAAAAATGTTTAACTGAAAATTTTTCTATAGAAAAATTTTGTCAAACGAAAATATTTCTATAGAAAAATTTTGTCAAACGAAAATTTTTCTATAGAAAAATTTTGTCAAACGAAAATTTTTCTATAGAAAAATTTTGTCAAACGAAAATTTTTCTATAGAAAAATTTTGTCAAACGAAAATTTTTCTATAGAAAAATTTTGTCAAACGAAAATTTTTCTATAGAAAAATTTTGTCAAACGAAAATTTTTCTATAGAAAAATTTTGTCAAACGAAAATTTTTCTATAGAAAAATTTTGTCAAACGAAAATTTTTCTATAGAAAAATTTTGTCAAACGCAAATTTTTCTATAGAAAAATTTTGTCAAACGAAAATTTTTCTATAGAAAAATTTTGTCAAACGAAAATTTTTCTATAGAAAAATTTTGTCAAACGAAAATTTTTCTATAGAAAAATTTTGTCAAACGAAAATTTTTCTATAGAAAAATTTTGTCAAACGAAAATTTTTCTATAGAAAAATTTTGTCAAACGAAAATTTTTCTATAGAAAAATTTTGTCAAACGAAAATTTTTCTATAGAAAAATTTTGTCAAACGAAAATTTTTCTATAGAAAAATTTTGTCAAACGAAAATTTTTCTATAGAAAAATTTTGTAAAACCGAAAATTTTTCTATAGAAAAATTTTGTAAAACCGAAAATTTTTCTATAGAAAAATTTTGTAAAACCGAAAATTTTTCTATAGAAAAATTTTGTAAAACCTAAAATTTTTCTATAGAAAAATTTTGTAAAACCGAAAATTTTTCTATAGAAAAATTTTGTAAAACCGAAAATTTTTCTATAGAAAAATTTTGTAAAACCGAAAATTTTTCTATAGAAAAATTTTGTAAAACCGAAAATTTTTCTATAGAAAAATTTTGTAAAACCGAAAATTTTTCTATAGAAAAATTTTGTAAAACCGAAAATTTTTCTATAGAAAAATTTTGTAAAACCGAAAATTTTTCTATAGAAAAATTTTGTAAAACCGAAAATTTTTCTATAGAAAAATTTTGTAAAACCGAAAATTTTTCTATAGAAAAATTTTGTAAAACCGAAAATTTTTCTATAGAAAAATTTTGTAAAACCGAAAATTTTTCTATAGAAAAATTTTGTAAAACCGAAAATTTTTCTATAGAAAAATTTTGTAAAACCGAAAATTTTTCTATAGAAAAATTTTGTAAAACCGAAAATTTTTCTATAGAAAAATTTTGTAAAACCGAAAATTTTTCTATAGAAAAATTTTGTAAAACCGAAAATTTTTCTATAGAAAAATTTTGTCAAACGAAAATTTTTCTATAGAAAAATTTTGTCAAACGAAAATTTTTCTATAGAAAAATTTTGTCAAACGAAAATTTTTCTATAGAAAAATTTTGTCAAACGAAAATTTTTCTATAGAAAAATTTTATAAAACCGAAAATTTTTCTATAGAAAAATTTTATAAAACCGAAAATTTTTCTATAGAAAAATTTTATAAAACCGAAAATTTTTCTATAGAAAAATTTTGTCAAACAGAAAATTTTTCTATAGAAAAATTTTGTCAAACCCAAAATTTTTCTATACAAAAATTTTGTCAAACCCAAAATTTTTCTATAGAAAAATTTTGTCAAACGAAAATTTTTCTATAGAAAAATTTTGTCAAACGAAAATTTTTCTATAGAAAAATTTTGTCAAACGAAAATTTTTCTATAGAAAAATTTTGTCAAACGAAAATTTTTCTATAGAAAAATTTTGTCAAACGAAAAGTTTTCTATAGAAAAATTTTGTAAAACGAAAATTTTTCTATAGAAAAATTTTGTCAAACGAAAATTTTTCTATAGAAAAATTTTGTCAAACGAAAATTTTTCTATAGAAAAATTTTGTCAAACGAAAATTTTTCTATAGAAAAATTTTGTCAAACGAAAATTTTTCTATAGAAAAATTTTGTCAAACGAAAATTTTTCTATAGAAAAATTTTGTCAAACGAAAATATTTCTATAGAAAAATTTTGTCAAACGAAAATTTTTCTATAGAAAAATTTTGTCAAACGAAAATTTTTCTATAGAAAAATTTTGTCAAACGAAAATTTTTCTATAGAAAAATTTTGTGAAACGAAAATTTTTCTATAGAAAAATTTTGTCAAACGAAAATTTTTCTATAGAAAAATTTTGTCAAACGAAAATTTTTCTATAGAAAAATTTTGTCAAACGAAAATTTTTCTATAGAAAAATTTTGTCAAACGAAAATTTTTCTATAGAAAAATTTTGTCAAACGAAAATTTTTCTATAGAAAAATTTTGTCAAACGCAAATTTTTCTATAGAAAAATTTTGTCAAACGAAAATTTTTCTATAGAAAAATTTTGTCAAACGAAAATTTTTCTATAGAAAAATTTTGTCAAACGAAAATTTTTCTATAGAAAAATTTTGTCAAACGAAAATTTTTCTATAGAAAAATTTTGTCAAACGAAAATTTTTCTATAGAAAAATTTTGTCAAACGAAAATTTTTCTATAGAAAAATTTTGTCAAACGAAAATTTTTCTATAGAAAAATTTTGTCAAACGAAAATTTTTCTATAGAAAAATTTTGTAAAACCGAAAATTTTTCTATAGAAAAATTTTGTAAAACCGAAAATTTTTCTATAGAAAAATTTTGTAAAACCGAAAATTTTTCTATAGAAAAATTTTGTAAAACCTAAAATTTTTCTATAGAAAAATTTTGTAAAACCGAAAATTTTTCTATAGAAAAATTTTGTAAAACCGAAAATTTTTCTATAGAAAAATTTTGTAAAACCGAAAATTTTTCTATAGAAAAATTTTGTAAAACCGAAAATTTTTCTATAGAAAAATTTTGTAAAACCGAAAATTTTTCTATAGAAAAATTTTGTAAAACCGAAAATTTTTCTATAGAAAAATTTTGTAAAACCGAAAATTTTTCTAGAAAAATTTTGTAAAACCGAAAATTTTTCTATAGAAAAATTTTGTAAAACCGAAAATTTTTCTATAGAAAAATTTTGTAAAACCGAAAATTTTTCTATAGAAAAATTTTGTAAAACCGAAAATTTTTCTATAGAAAAATTTTGTAAAACCGAAAATTTTTCTATAGAAAAATTTTGTAAAACCGAAAATTTTTCTATAGAAAAATTTTGTAAAACCGAAAATTTTTCTATAGAAAAATTTTGTAAAACCGAAAATTTTTCTATAGAAAAATTTTGTAAAACCGAAAATTTTTCTATAGAAAAATTTTGTCAAACGAAAATTTTTCTATAGAAAAATTTTGTAAAACCGAAAATTTTTCTATAGAAAAATTTTGTAAAACCGAAAATTTTTCTATAGAAAAATTTTGTAAAACCGAAAATTTTTCTATAGAAAAATTTTGTAAAACCGAAAATTTTTCTATAGAAAAATTTTGTAAAACCGAAAATTTTTCTATAGAAAAATTTTGTTAAACCGAAAATTTTTCTATAGAAAAATTTTGTAAAACCGAAAATTTTTCTATAGAAAAATTTTGTAAAACCGAAAATTTTTCTATAGAAAAATTTTGTAAAACCGAAAATTTTTCTATAGAAAAATTTTGTAAAACCGAAAATTTTTCTATAGAAAAATTTTGTAAAACCGAAAATTTTTCTATAGAAAAATTTTGTAAAACCGAAAATTTTTCTATAGAAAAATTTTGTAAAACCGAAAATTTTTCTATAGAAAAATTTTGTAAAACCGAAAATTTTTCTATAGAAAAATTTTGTAAAACCGAAAATTTTTCTATAGAAAAATTTTGTAAAACCGAAAATTTTTCTATAGAAAAATTTTGTAAAACCGAAAATTTTTCTATAGAAAAATTTTGTAAAACCGAAAATTTTTCTATAGAAAAATTTTGTAAAACCGAAAATTTTTCTATAGAAAAATTTTGTAAAACCGAAAATTTTTCTATAGAAAAATTTTGTAAAACCGAAAATTTTTCTATAGAAAAATTTTGTAAAACCGAAAATTTTTCTATAGAAAAATTTTGTAAAACCGAAAATTTTTCTATAGAAAAATTTTGTCAAACGAAAATTTTTCTATAGAAAAATTTTGTCAAACGAAAATTTTTCTATAGAAAAATTTTGTCAAACGAAAATTTTTCTATAGAAAAATTTTGTCAAACGAAAATTTTTCTATAGAAAAATTTTATAAAACCGAAAATTTTTCTATAGAAAAATTTTATAAAACCGAAAATTTTTCTATAGAAAAATTTTATAAAACCGAAAATTTTTCTATAGAAAAATTTTGTCAAACAGAAAATTTTTCTATAGAAAAATTTTGTCAAACCCAAAATTTTTCTATACAAAAATTTTGTCAAACCCAAAATTTTTCTATAGAAAAATTTTGTCAAACGAAAATTTTTCTATAGAAAAATTTTGTCAAACGAAAATTTTTCTATAGAAAAATTTTGTCAAACGAAAATTTTTCTATAGAAAAATTTTGTCAAACGAAAATTTTTCTATAGAAAAATTTTGTCAAACGAAAAGTTTTCTATAGAAAAATTTTGTAAAACGAAAATTTTTCTATAGAAAAATTTTGTCAAACGAAAATTTTTCTATAGAAAAATTTTGTCAAACGAAAATTTTTCTATAGAAAAATTTTGTCAAACGAAAATTTTTCTATAGAAAAATTTTGTCAAACGAAAATTTTTCTATAGAAAAATTTTGTCAAACGAAAATATTTCTATAGAAAAATTTTGTCAAACGAAAATTTTTCTATAGAAAAATTTTGTCAAACGAAAATTTTTCTATAGAAAAATTTTGTCAAACGAAAATTTTTCTATAGAAAAATTTTGTCAAACGAAAATTTTTCTATAGAAAAATTTTGTCAAACGAAAATTTTTCTATAGAAAAATTTTGTCAAACGAAAATTTTTCTATAGAAAAATTTTGTCAAACGAAAATTTTTCTATAGAAAAATTTTGTCAAACGAAAATTTTTCTATAGAAAAATTTTGTCAAACGAAAATTTTTCTATAGAAAAATTTTGTCAAACGCAAATTTTTCTATAGAAAAATTTTGTCAAACGAAAATTTTTCTATAGAAAAATTTTGTCAAACGAAAATTTTTCTATAGAAAAATTTTGTCAAACGAAAATTTTTCTATAGAAAAATTTTGTCAAACGAAAATTTTTCTATAGAAAAATTTTGTCAAACGAAAATTTTTCTATAGAAAAATTTTGTCAAACGAAAATTTTTCTATAGAAAAATTTTGTCAAACGAAAATTTTTCTATAGAAAAATTTTGTAAAACCGAAAATTTTTCTATAGAAAAATTTTGTAAAACCGAAAATTTTTCTATAGAAAAATTTTGTAAAACCTAAAATTTTTCTATAGAAAAATTTTGTAAAACCGAAAATTTTTCTATAGAAAAATTTTGTAAAACCGAAAATTTTTCTATAGAAAAATTTTGTAAAACCGAAAATTTTTCTATAGAAAAATTTTGTAAAACCGAAAATTTTTCTATAGAAAAATTTTGTAAAACCGAAAATTTTTCTATAGAAAAATTTTGTAAAACCGAAAATTTTTCTATAGAAAAATTTTGTAAAACCGAAAATTTTTCTATAGAAAAATTTTGTAAAACCGAAAATTTTTCTATAGAAAAATTTTGTAAAACCGAAAATTTTTCTATAGAAAAATTTTGTAAAACCGAAAATTTTTCTATAGAAAAATTTTGTAAAACCGAAAATTTTTCTATAGAAAAATTTTGTAAAACCGAAAATTTTTCTATAGAAAAATTTTGTAAAACCGAAAATTTTTCTATAGAAAAATTTTGTAAAACCGAAAATTTTTCTATAGAAAAATTTTGTAAAACCGAAAATTTTTCTATAGAAAAATTTTGTAAAACCGAAAATTTTTCTATAGAAAAATTTTGTAAAACCGAAAATTTTTCTATAGAAAAATTTTGTCAAACGAAAATTTTTCTATAGAAAAATTTTGTCAAACGAAAATTTTTCTATAGAAAAATTTTGTCAAACGAAAATTTTTCTATAGAAAAATTTTGTCAAACGAAAATTTTTCTATAGAAAAATTTTGTCAAACGAAAATTTTTCTATAGAAAAATTTTATAAAACCGAAAATTTTTCTATAGAAAAATTTTATAAAACCGAAAATTTTTCTATAGAAAAATTTTATAAAACCGAAAATTTTTCTATAGAAAAATTTTGTCAAACAGAAAATTTTTCTATAGAAAAATTTTGTCAAACCCAAAATTTTTCTATACAAAAATTTTGTCAAACCCAAAATTTTTCTATAGAAAAATTTTGTCAAACGAAAATTTTTCTATAGAAAAATTTTGTCAAACGAAAATTTTTCTATAGAAAAATTTTGTCAAACGAAAATTTTTCTATAGAAAAATTTTGTCAAACGAAAATTTTTCTATAGAAAAATTTTGTCAAACGAAAAGTTTTCTATAGAAAAATTTTGTAAAACGAAAATTTTTCTATAGAAAAATTTTGTCAAACGAAAATTTTTCTATAGAAAAATTTTGTCAAACGAAAATTTTTCTATAGAAAAATTTTGTCAAACGAAAATTTTTCTATAGAAAAATTTTGTCAAACGAAAATTTTTCTATAGAAAAATTTTGTCAAACGAAAATTTTTCTATAGAAAAATTTTGTCAAACGAAAATTTTTCTATAGAAAAATTTTGTCAAACGAAAATTTTTCTATAGAAAAATTTTGTCAAACGAAAATTTTTCTATAGAAAAATTTTGTCAAACGAAAATTTTTCTATAGAAAAATTTTGTCAAACGAAAATTTTTCTATAGAAAAATTTTGTGAAACGAAAATTTTTCTATAGAAAAATTTTGTCAAACGAAAATTTTTCTATAGAAAAATTTTGTCAAACGAAAATTTTTCTATAGAAAAATTTTGTCAAACGAAAATTTTTCTATAGAAAAATTTTGTCAAACGAAAATTTTTCTATAGAAAAATTTTGTCAAACGAAAATTTTTCTATAGAAAAATTTTGTCAAACGCAAATTTTTCTATAGAAAAATTTTGTCAAACGAAAATTTTTCTATAGAAAAATTTTGTCAAACGAAAATTTTTCTATAGAAAAATTTTGTCAAACGAAAATTTTTCTATAGAAAAATTTTGTCAAACGAAAATTTTTCTATAGAAAAATTTTGTCAAACGAAAATTTTTCTATAGAAAAATTTTGTCAAACGAAAATTTTTCTATAGAAAAATTTTGTCAAACGAAAATTTTTCTATAGAAAAATTTTGTCAAACGAAAATTTTTCTATAGAAAAATTTTGTAAAACCGAAAATTTTTCTATAGAAAAATTTTGTAAAACCGAAAATTTTTCTATAGAAAAATTTTGTAAAACCTAAAATTTTTCTATAGAAAAATTTTGTAAAACCGAAAATTTTTCTATAGAAAAATTTTGTAAAACCGAAAATTTTTCTATAGAAAAATTTTGTAAAACCGAAAATTTTTCTATAGAAAAATTTTGTAAAACCGAAAATTTTTCTATAGAAAAATTTTGTAAAACCGAAAATTTTTCTATAGAAAAATTTTGTAAAACCGAAAATTTTTCTATAGAAAAATTTTGTAAAACCGAAAATTTTTCTATAGAAAAATTTTGTAAAACCGAAAATTTTTCTATAGAAAAATTTTGTAAAACCGAAAATTTTTCTATAGAAAAATTTTGTAAAACCGAAAATTTTTCTATAGAAAAATTTTGTAAAACCGAAAATTTTTCTATAGAAAAATTTTGTAAAACCGAAAATTTTTCTATAGAAAAATTTTGTAAAACCGAAAATTTTTCTATAGAAAAATTTTGTAAAACCGAAAATTTTTCTATAGAAAAATTTTGTAAAACCGAAAATTTTTCTATAGAAAAATTTTGTCAAACGAAAATTTTTCTATAGAAAAATTTTGTAAAACCGAAAATTTTTCTATAGAAAAATTTTGTAAAACCGAAAATTTTTCTATAGAAAAATTTTGTAAAACCGAAAATTTTTCTATAGAAAAATTTTGTAAAACCGAAAATTTTTCTATAGAAAAATTTTGTAAAACCGAAAATTTTTCTATAGAAAAATTTTGTAAAACCGAAAATTTTTCTATAGAAAAATTTTGTAAAACCGAAAATTTTTCTATAGAAAAATTTTGTAAAACCGAAAATTTTTCTATAGAAAAATTTTGTAAAACCGAAAATTTTTCTATAGAAAAATTTTGTAAAACCGAAAATTTTTCTATAGAAAAATTTTGTAAAACCGAAAATTTTTCTATAGAAAAATTTTGTAAAACCGAAAATTTTTCTATAGAAAAATTTTGTAAAACCGAAAATTTTTCTATAGAAAAATTTTGTAAAACCGAAAATTTTTCTATAGAAAAATTTTGTAAAACCGAAAATTTTTCTATAGAAAAATTTTGTAAAACCGAAAATTTTTCTATAGAAAAATTTTGTAAAACCGAAAATTTTTCTATAGAAAAATTTTGTAAAACCGAAAATTTTTCTATAGAAAAATTTTGTAAAACCGAAAATTTTTCTATAGAAAAATTTTGTAAAACCGAAAATTTTTCTATAGAAAAATTTTGTAAAACCGAAAATTTTTCTATAGAAAAATTTTGTAAAACCGAAAATTTTTCTATAGAAAAATTTTGTAAAACCGAAAATTTTTCTATAGAAAAATTTTGTAAAACCGAAAATTTTTCTATAGAAAAATTTTGTCAAACGAAAATTTTTCTATAGAAAAATTTTGTCAAACGAAAATTTTTCTATAGAAAAATTTTGTCAAACGAAAATTTTTCTATAGAAAAATTTTGTCAAACGAAAATTTTTCTATAGAAAAATTTTGTCAAACGAAAATTTTTCTATAGAAAAATTTTATAAAACCGAAAATTTTTCTATAGAAAAATTTTATAAAACCGAAAATTTTTCTATAGAAAAATTTTATAAAACCGAAAATTTTTCTATAGAAAAATTTTGTCAAACAGAAAATTTTTCTATAGAAAAATTTTGTCAAACCCAAAATTTTTCTATACAAAAATTTTGTCAAACCCAAAATTTTTCTATAGAAAAATTTTGTCAAACGAAAATTTTTCTATAGAAAAATTTTGTCAAACGAAAATTTTTCTATAGAAAAATTTTGTCAAACGAAAATTTTTCTATAGAAAAATTTTGTCAAACGAAAATTTTTCTATAGAAAAATTTTGTCAAACGAAAAGTTTTCTATAGAAAAATTTTGTAAAACGAAAATTTTTCTATAGAAAAATTTTGTCAAACGAAAATTTTTCTATAGAAAAATTTTGTCAAACGAAAATTTTTCTATAGAAAAATTTTGTCAAACGAAAATTTTTCTATAGAAAAATTTTGTCAAACGAAAATTTTTCTATAGAAAAATTTTGTCAAACGAAAATATTTCTATAGAAAAATTTTGTCAAACGAAAATTTTTCTATAGAAAAATTTTGTCAAACGAAAATTTTTCTATAGAAAAATTTTGTCAAACGAAAATTTTTCTATAGAAAAATTTTGTCAAACGAAAATTTTTCTATAGAAAAATTTTGTCAAACGAAAATTTTTCTATAGAAAAATTTTGTCAAACGAAAATTTTTCTATAGAAAAATTTTGTCAAACGAAAATTTTTCTATAGAAAAATTTTGTCAAACGAAAATTTTTCTATAGAAAAATTTTGTCAAACGCAAATTTTTCTATAGAAAAATTTTGTCAAACGAAAATTTTTCTATAGAAAAATTTTGTCAAACGAAAATTTTTCTATAGAAAAATTTTGTCAAACGAAAATTTTTCTATAGAAAAATTTTGTCAAACGAAAATTTTTCTATAGAAAAATTTTGTCAAACGAAAATTTTTCTATAGAAAAATTTTGTCAAACGAAAATTTTTCTATTAGAAAAATTTTGTCAAACGAAAATTTTTCTATAGAAAAATTTTGTAAAACCGAAAATTTTTCTATAGAAAAATTTTGTAAAACCGAAAATTTTTCTATAGAAAAATTTTGTAAAACCGAAAATTTTTCTATAGAAAAATTTTGTAAAACCTAAAATTTTTCTATAGAAAAATTTTGTAAAACCGAAAATTTTTCTATAGAAAAATTTTGTAAAACCGAAAATTTTTCTATAGAAAAATTTTGTAAAACCGAAAATTTTTCTATAGAAAAATTTTGTAAAACCGAAAATTTTTCTATAGAAAAATTTTGTAAAACCGAAAATTTTTCTATAGAAAAATTTTGTAAAACCGAAAATTTTTCTATAGAAAAATTTTGTAAAACCGAAAATTTTTCTATAGAAAAATTTTGTAAAACCGAAAATTTTTCTATAGAAAAATTTTGTAAAACCGAAAATTTTTCTATAGAAAAATTTTGTAAAACCGAAAATTTTTCTATAGAAAAATTTTGTAAAACCGAAAATTTTTCTATAGAAAAATTTTGTAAAACCGAAAATTTTTCTATAGAAAAATTTTGTAAAACCGAAAATTTTTCTATAGAAAAATTTTGTAAAACCGAAAATTTTTCTATAGAAAAATTTTGTAAAACCGAAAATTTTTCTATAGAAAAATTTTGTAAAACCGAAAATTTTTCTATAGAAAAATTTTGTAAAACCGAAAATTTTTCTATAGAAAAATTTTGTCAAACGAAAATTTTTCTATAGAAAAATTTTGTCAAACGAAAATTTTTCTATAGAAAAATTTTGTCAAACGAAAATTTTTCTATAGAAAAATTTTGTCAAACGAAAATTTTTCTATAGAAAAATTTTGTCAAACGAAAATTTTTCTATAGAAAAATTTTATAAAACCGAAAATTTTTCTATAGAAAAATTTTATAAAACCGAAAATTTTTCTATAGAAAAATTTTATAAAACCGAAAATTTTTCTATAGAAAAATTTTGTCAAACAGAAAATTTTTCTATAGAAAAATTTTGTCAAACCCAAAATTTTTCTATACAAAAATTTTGTCAAACCCAAAATTTTTCTATAGAAAAATTTTGTCAAACGAAAATTTTTCTATAGAAAAATTTTGTCAAACGAAAATTTTTCTATAGAAAAATTTTGTCAAACGAAAATTTTTCTATAGAAAAATTTTGTCAAACGAAAATTTTTCTATAGAAAAATTTTGTCAAACGAAAAGTTTTCTATAGAAAAATTTTGTAAAACGAAAATTTTTCTATAGAAAAATTTTGTCAAACGAAAATTTTTCTATAGAAAAATTTTGTCAAACGAAAATTTTTCTATAGAAAAATTTTGTCAAACGAAAATTTTTCTATAGAAAAATTTTGTCAAACGAAAATTTTTCTATAGAAAAATTTTGTCAAACGAAAATTTTTCTATAGAAAAATTTTGTCAAACGAAAATTTTTCTATAGAAAAATTTTGTCAAACGAAAATTTTTCTATAGAAAAATTTTGTCAAACGAAAATTTTTCTATAGAAAAATTTTGTCAAACGAAAATTTTTCTATAGAAAAATTTTGTCAAACGAAAATTTTTCTATAGAAAAATTTTGTGAAACGAAAATTTTTCTATAGAAAAATTTTGTCAAACGAAAATTTTTCTATAGAAAAATTTTGTCAAACGAAAATTTTTCTATAGAAAAATTTTGTCAAACGAAAATTTTTCTATAGAAAAATTTTGTCAAACGAAAATTTTTCTATAGAAAAATTTTGTCAAACGAAAATTTTTCTATAGAAAAATTTTGTCAAACGCAAATTTTTCTATAGAAAAATTTTGTCAAACGAAAATTTTTCTATAGAAAAATTTTGTCAAACGAAAATTTTTCTATAGAAAAATTTTGTGAAACGAAAATTTTTCTATAGAAAAATTTTGTCAAACGAAAATTTTTCTATAGAAAAATTTTGTCAAACGAAAATTTTTCTATAGAAAAATTTTGTGAAACGAAAATTTTTCTATAGAAAAATTTTGTAAAACGAAAATTTTTCTATAGAAAAATTTTGTGAAACGAAAATTTTTCTATAGAAAAATTTTGTGAAACGAAAATTTTTCTATAGAAAAATTTTGTGAAACGAAAATTTTTCTATAGAAAAATTTTGTCAAACGAAAATTTTTCTATAGAAAAATTTTGTCAAACGAAAATTTTTCTATAGAAAAATTTGTCAAACGAAAATTTTTCTATAGAAAAATTTTGTCAAACGAAAATTTTTCTATAAAAAAATTTTGTCAAACGAAAATTTTTCTATAGAAAAATTTTGTCAAACGAAAATTTTTCTATAGAAAAATTTGTCAAACGAAAATTTTTCTATAGAAAAATTTTGTCAAACGAAAATTTTTCTATAGAAAAATTATGTAAAACCGAAAGTTTTTTTTATAGAAAAATTATGTAAGACCGAAAGTTTTTTTTATAGAAAAATTTTGTAAAACCGAAAATTTTCTTATAGAAAAATTTTGTAAAACCGAAAATTTTTCTTTACAATAATTTTGTAAAACTGAACATTTTTTTGTAAAAAAATTTCCAACCGAAAATTTTTCAATAAACAATTTTTAAACCAAATTTTTTTCTATAAAAAAATGTTGAACCGAAATTTTTTCTATAAAAAAATTTTTAAACCGAAATATTTTCTATAAAAAAAATTTTGAACCGAAATTTTTTCTATAAAAAAAATTTAACGGAAATTTTTTCTATAAAAAATTGAACTAAATTTTTTCTATAGAAAAAAAAATTAAACCTAAATTTTTCCTATAGAAAAATTTTAAACTGAATTTTTTCTATAAAAAAAACTTTTAAACTTATTTGTTTTTTAGAAAAAATTTTGTTTTTCAATTTTTTTTATAGACCAAATTTTTTGATGAAAATGTTTCTATAAAAATAATTTTGAATTAAAATTTTTCGATAAAAAAATATTTTTTATCAAAAATTTTTCAATACAATTTTTTATAGGAAAAAACTTCTATCGAAAAAATTTCTATCGAAAACGTTTTATAGAAAATTTCTCTATACAGAAAATTTGTATATTTTCTAAATCAAAATTTTTTTTGTATAAATCAAATACTTTTCGATTTATGTAGTTGAATTTTTATTTTTATCCCATTTTTTATTAGATGGCACCTACAAACAAATAGGTCTACAAATTAGCTGTTGGGAACCCAATTAATCAAATAAAGATTTGATAATTTAAGAATAAACAACCTGTTCAACGCCTACTTTTCGATCCAATTTAAATGCCACAACATTATTCGCTTTCAATAAATGAATTTCAAACAAATCGCTTAATTTTATTTTCATACTTAAACATTTTTTTTTTCGGCTCACAAACACTTTCAATATAACTCAATGATTTTACTAAAATCTAAAAATATAAATTCTTTAAAACTATTTAGGTTTCCGTTGTTTGCCCAATTTGCCACCACATTGACTACAATAGAGGCCCTTTGTGGTCCATTCACGATTGCAGCCACACCAAGTGCAAATGCAACAAATCCAAAAGATTGGAAAAACACTAGAAAAAAACATCCAAGAAATTAATAAACAAATTTCATTCATAAAATTTGAACATCCAACTATTACCACGACAACATCGACAAACAACAAGTGGCATCTTTATAGCCAGCTGCACGCATTACTGCGGCATCCGCACGTTGACGGCACAGGGGGCATTTAATGCGATATGTTGACGGGCCGACGGCATAATAACGTAAACGTGGTTTCTCTTGCTTTCCTGGGACACTTTGCAGTTGGTTGACGCTGCTGGCCGTTAGAACTTCATCTATAAAAGGTACTCCATTGTTGGGCTCCTCCTCTACTACAATATTGGCGATTATGTTACGTTTACGTTCCTCATCAGTTTGGGCTGGTATTAATTTTATTCTGATATTATCTCGTCTATTCGCTGACTCCACTTGTTGTTCCATACTGTGGCATTAATAAATAGCTACTAACTGGCCGATCTGTCTGTGGCAGTAATTGATTTTTGAATTTAATTTTGTACAAAATTAAATACTGAAATTAATTAAAGAGTATTTAAATAATGTAGTTGACTGGAAGAGTATTAATTTTATATTTAAGGGAGTTCGTTTTTTTTTCATTTCTCTTAAAAGAGATTTTTGTAAGAAAGAAGAGTGTGATGAAAATGAGCAAATACTTTTAAAGATCACAGATTACTGTGAGAAAATAAATTTATAGAAAATACTTTATATTTTAGGGTTGTCGCATTAATCATTTTTTTCCTATTATCATCTAAGTAAGAAAATTCTATAATTTTATGTTTAAGCAATCGTGATGGAAATATTTGAGATCATTAGATCATTTGACCATTACTTAAAATAAAAAGTAAAAAAGCTCGACTACTGATGTCAATTATCGACCAGCTGTGAATAAATTTAGAAGTACTTCCTAAAGGTAGAAGGCCAATGCACGCGGCAAGCGGCTGCGGGCGGCAATCAGCTGTTTTTCGATTTGTCAAATTTGAAGCGGCAACAGAAAAAAGTAGAACTTTGTTCTACTTTTCCGCGCGGCAGATTTTTTAAGTGCTGCCAGACTTAATTATATCCTACTCAAATATATTTTTATATGAAAATTTTTGTAAACAAACGCACATTTTATGTACTGGCAATACTACGACCGCCCGCAGCCGCATGCCGCGTGTTTTGGCCTTGTACCTTAACTCTTAGAGATGTATCTTAACTTTTTATACCATTCACCAATAGGTGATAGGGTATTATAAGTTTGTCATTCAGTTTGTAATTTTTTCATTATTCGTATTAGACCCCGATCGACTCAGAATCGCCAGGAGAGTCGATTTAGCCATGTACGTCTGTCTGTCTGTTGAAATCAAGTTTGTGGAGCTCCTGGTGAGTGTACCCAGACGAATTATACACCACCATTTTAGGAAATTTCCCTACGCAGCACGCTATTGAATTTCATTAAAATCGGCCCATACACACCCGAGATATCGCTAAAATACTAAACTTCGATGACGAAAAATGCAATTAAAAAAAAAAATTTTAATTCTCATCGAATTTTGGCGATTTATCTGGTGTTTATATACCGATTTTGATAAAATTTAACAGCATGTTGCCTTGGAGTATTTACTGAAGTCTGATATATATGTATAATTCAAATTCCTTTTTAAATAAGTACTGTTTTTCAAAATTTGTCAATTTGTGTGCATCGATATTCTTTGCTTTGGCTATATCTCGGTTATTGATTTACCGATTTTAATGAAATTCAATAGTGTGCTGCGTTGAATGATGTCCTAAAATTTGATATACAGTTCAAAAAACTTATTTCTTAAAAAAAACACAGTTTTTTGCCGAAATTTAAATTTTTTTTTTGGAAAAATACAGTTTAAAAAAAATTTAATTCTCATCGAATTTTGTATTTTGACAATATCTCTGGTGTTTATAGACCGATTTTTTTTTTAAATTTGATAGCATGTTGCCTTGAAGTATTTTCTAAAATCTGATATATAATTCAAAAGTTTTCTTTAAAAAAATACTGTTTTAAAAAAAATTTTAATTTGTCAATTTGCGTACACCGATATGTTTTGCTTCGGCGATATCTCGGTTACTGATCTACCGATTTTGATGAAATTGTATAGTGTGGTGCCTTGAATGATTTCCTAAAATTTGATATACAGTTCAAAAAACTTTAACAATATTTTTAGAGAATTCGAATAAAATTAGTGTTCAAAATCTCTATTCCGGGAAGGCAGTTCTATGAGAGGTACCCGAAATAATGATTCGATTTGGTCCAAAAATTATAGAGATCATCCTTGTACCAAAGATAATGTCAGTTTTCTCATATGGTGGAGTAGGGTGTCCTGCAGAGCGTCTCGAAAACGTTTCGAAAAAAAAAAAATGTTTAATTTTTGTTGCTGCACATTGGGGTCGCCAAAATACATTTTTCGTTATATCCTCGGCATTTACAGTCGGATCTTAAAGTGTGATATATAGATGTTTTTGTCTCGGGAAGGCCAATATTTTGCTTTAATAATCATTAATTTCAGATATCCAGTTGTAGCATTTATTTATCAGACCTCAGTTCCTACCACCCTAATGTACCGCCCTAATATCAGAAAATTAAAGCTCTTAAAAAATCGGTATACTTTTAATAAGGAAGTTTTTCGATAATTCTAACCGAACTATTAAAAACAAGCAATTTTTGTTTTTGCCGCACATTGGGATCGACAAAATACATTTTTCGTTATATTTTCGTCATTTACAGTTGGATCTTTAAGTGTTATATTTCGATGTTTTTGTCTAAAAAAGGCCAATGTTTTGTGTTAATCTGTCGAAGTTTCCTTTACTTTAAATTGTAGATTTTTTCATTAAAGACATTACGGAACAAAATAAGTTCCATTTAAGAAAACTATATACGGCTCTAACGATGATGATAAAAAACGCTGGGTACCTTTTCCGATGTATAGGTCGAGTAAAAAGGGACTTTTGTAACTTTGCCTCTAAGGGGGTGAAAACGGCTAAAAAGGGACAAAACCGAAAATGCTATATCTCCTATTTATTCATGAATAGCTGTTAAAATAAGCGGACAGGTGTTTGGTATTTTTGAAACTATACCCGATAGGGGGTAAATAAGGGAGAAAACAATTTTTTTGGTACTATTTTTAAGCCACTATTATCTTTTAAACCAAACAATATAGAAACAAACTTTGTAATTCAATCAATAAATGTGAAAAAAATATTGAACAGGTATTTGGTAATTTGGAACGTTTTTGATTTCGGGGGCCAAAATGAGTAAAAAAGGGATGAAATGATGAAGTAATATGAATAGGAACAATATGTTAACTGCGTTTTTATAAAATGTACCGAATTCAAATGTTACCAAGTACTAAATATGCATATGGAACTTTTTTGAAATATGGGGGAAAAATTGGTTGTCTGTTTGTATGTTCTTTATATAATAGTAAACTCTGTGTTTGATCATGTTATGCAAAGTCGTTTCGCATGAGCCGACGAAGGTTTTTAAGTTGGTATGACTAACTTCCGACAGGTGGCGCCACTGAATATTACTACAAATTAATTAAATCGTTGTGTTATGCTATGATCTTTAGCAAAGTTGTTGAGCTGGCAAAGGTGCCTAAGTTGGTATGGCCAATTCCGACAGGTGACGCCACTAAAAATTTCTCAAAGTAAATTAAATCGTAAGTTGTACATTTGAGCATGCTATGATCTTTAGCAAAGTTGTTGCGCATGGCCGACGAATGTTTTTTACCTGGTTGAATAATCTACGACAGGTGGCGCCACTGACAATTACTCAAAATTAATTAAATCGTAAACTTTGCATTTGATCCGGCTATAATCTTTAGCAAAGTTCGTACACATGAGTCGATGGAGGTTTCTAACTTTGTATAACAAATTTCCAAAATTATTCAAAATGAATTGAACTGCGAACTATGCATTTGATCTGATGAATAAAATGATTCAAAAAATTTGGGTCGAAATGCTTATCAATAAGCTCCGAGCAAGGCTCGGTGACTCGGTCACTGTAATAAAGAGAAATATTGATCTGGGACAAACCTTAAATAATATCAATCCACTCAGAATCACTTCCTGAGCCGATCTCTGGCCTCCCGTCTTCCTGGACGCCTGGCAGGCTTGCTGTCCATATAAACGGGTAATCAATAAACAGGTCGCAACTTTTAAGATAATTTGCTGAATTTTGGTGTAGAAATTTATAATGGGACCATTGAAAATGGAAAAATAGGTATTTTATTTTTGGTACTGTTCATAGGTCTGGCTTCCCGGAACTTATATTATTTTTGTATATACGTTATTTTTGTAAAAACTGTAATCAATTTGTTAAATTTCGAGATAATAGGTCCACATATGACCTTAGCTCTCATATAAGTCCAAATAAAGGAAACAGCTGAAAGGTACATAACCTTGAGAAAATATTTTTATGATGATAAAATTTTTATAATTTTGTCGTCATATATTTGTCTATATCTCCAAAACTACAGAGTGGCGTAAGTATTATGTCAGGGCAACATGATGGCAATGTTGTAGCTAAATGTTGTTTTTTTCTTTTCACTAAGTAGGTTTTACTGTTCTCCATTTATGTTACTTAAAATGGTGTAACTACATAATTTAAAAAAATGTATATCTCGAAAACTAGAGCTGCTCGAAAAAAGTGAGTTAAAGGAATTCGAGACCTATAAAAGATAAATACTAAAAAATTAAAATTGACTTAAAATTTAATAATATTTTTTTTTTAAGTCCAATAAAGAGTGTTCTAAAAAAATATGCATTTACTATTTTAGACAAAATTTATCCATAGTGCAAGAAATAATTTATTTTTTGATCAAGTTAGTTTCTATAGATATGTCAGATACTATTATTTTAGAAATTATTAATTTTCAATAGTTATTTCAATCAAAATGGACTGCGAAAAAAAAGTTCGTGAAAATATAATTAAAACTTTTCAAAAAAATCCCTCATGGACTTTTAAAAAAATAGCTAAAAATTTGAAAGTTGACCCTCGAACGGTTTCTAATGCCATCAGACGGTATAAGGAAAACCTGAGCATTGAAAGAAAACATGGATCAGGGATGAAAAAAGGTTTTACAGATATTGGTAAGGCAAAAGAAGTGGAGCGACTCTTTCGAAGAGCGCCTAACACTTCTTTAAGAAAAGCAGCTCGTACGGTGAAATGTTCTACGAATTTTGCACATAGAGTCAAAGCTTATGCTGGACTGAAGACATACAAAGTCCAAAAGGTTACAGATCGCAATGCTATAAAGAACTTAGAAGCAAAAAAAACGAGCGAAAAAATTGAAGTCTGATTTTATAAAAAAAATACACCTGTTGTGTGATGGATGATGAAACATACGTACTGGCAGACTTTTCTCAACTTCCTGGTCAATATTTTTATGTTGCTGATAAACGGGGCAATGTTCGGCAAGAGTTTCGCACAAAAAAACAAACAAAATTCCCTAAGAAGTTTCTCGTGTGGCAAGCTGTTTGCAGTTGTGGCAAAAGAAGTAAAGTATTTGTGGCATCTGGCACAATAAACACAGAAATTTATATAAAGGAGTGCCTACAAAAACGGTTGTTACCCTTTTTAAGAGAGCACAGAGTGACTACATTTTTTTGGCCCGATTTGGCATCATGCCATTATGGAAAAAATGCACTTGAGTGGTACTCAAAGAATAATGTCATTTTTGTACCACGAGAGGCAAATCCACCTAACTGTCCAGAACTTCGGCCTGTGGAAAGGTATTGGGCTCTGGTAAAAAAGGAATTGAAGAACACAGGAAAGATTTCCAAGAACATGTCCGATTTAAAGCGCAGGTGGAACACATGCTCCAAAAGGGTATCAGAAGCAACTGTAAAATCTTTAATGGGAGGGTTTCCGAAAAAAGTCGATAACTTTGCAAAACCCGAGTACTAAGTAAACATTTTAATGCTAAATGATTTTGTATAATATGTCATTATATTTGCGTATTTTGTAGACTTTTTATATTAAAAGGTTTGATTTTTATTTAAGAAAATCCAACTACAAATTTTATTTAGAGCACTCTTTATACTTATTCTCAATCATAGGTCTCTGTACATAAAATCAAAAAGTTTTTACCAATCTCACTTTTGTCTATTAACATCACTACATGGCAACCCTAATTTAGATCGTGTATTTTAATGCTACAAGATTTTGTTCTAATTTTAAAATTCCATTTTCATTATGATGTCATAGCACGATTCGCATCAGTTGACCAATATTAAAACACAAACAAACAAACAAACAAAAAAGTCGATACGAACACACTCATTTAAGTTTTTGAAAATTTTGTATACATTTTATTTAGATTCGAAACACTTTAAAAAACACATAAAATTGAAAATAAAATTAAATTAATTTCTATTTATCAGTCGAATTATCTTGCTGCTTTTTTGAATACAAACTCAATTGCTTCTGTTTATCTTTGACCAATTGTTCCTTTTGGACTTTTTGGAAACGTTGCCATCTATTCTCCTCCTCGACTCCAGAACGTTGCATTTTGAACAACTGACGTTTGTACCAGCTCAAAGAGATATAACGACCAATAAAACAACCACATTTACAGCAATAATGATTGACATCATGACGACCGCTCCATCTTATGGGAGTGCTAGTGTTAAGAAAAGGTTTGAGTCAAAAATACACCTAAAAAAATTTTAAAGCTAAAATATTTACCAACAAAGACCGGTATTTAGAATTGCAATAACACGTTGCACTAGAGTAACTGCCTGTCGGTCAACTCGCGAAAGACCTTGATAATGGCAGGAGGGACATTCGATTTCTACTGGTTCCTTTTGCAAGTGTCCTACATTTTTGGGTAAAACGGGTAAAATGTCTTCTAAAACTTTCGGAACTTCTGCAGGGGCTTTCGTAGTGTTAGTCATTGTTTACTTATTATGTGGCACGAAAATTTTTGAAAATTTTAACAAAATTGCGAGTGCGTAGTGACTGATTGTCTGTGACACCGCAATTCACTAAAATTGTATTTTCAGATTTTACTTTGTTCACAAACAATTCAATTTGCTCCGAAACCCTCTACCGCCAAGTGGACAAATGTTTTCTGTTGTCATTTTTAATTTCGAAGAGTAGCATAATCTCATATGTAGTAATCGCGGGCAAGCATTTTTGTTTGGTCCGTCCACTTAAGTAAAATTGTCTCAAAATTGTTTAATAATATTTTTTTTCTTTCATTCCACTTAAGAGATTTTAGACTTTTCGTGTTGACTAATTTTGAACTTGAAATTAGAAAAATCTTTTCTTGTAGATGCGTAAATTTAATTTTTAATATTTTATTTTTATTTTCTTTTAAATACAAAATAAATAATAGTCTTTATAAAATTCGTGTTTTTGGTTCTATGTGGGTCTCCAATAGAATCCCAAGTGACCTCCACATTTGTTGCAAAACATTCTCTTGCTCTTCAGGCGACTCTGCAGGCACATATACACGAACGAGAGTGAAAATATGGGAAAACAACTGAAATACAAAAATCGAAAAATATATTATATTAATTGATATATATGCAAATACATCTGTTCATAGTATTTTCAATTCGATAAACAAAAAAAATGTATAAAAGATTTGAATGAACATTTTTATTTGATTTAAGAACTTCGATTTGGTTTAAACCATAGTAGGACTTTATTAAAGTACGATAAATAATTACCGACCTACTTAGTCTAATTATTATCTCTAGTTTGTATTCAAACTAAATATAATATTCAGTACTTCCATCTAAGCCTGATTTGTGCTGACGCTCCTACAGATGAGGAAGATGATGATATAAAAGAAGCCTTTTATGATGAACTTGAGGATGTAAGATAACTGCCCCAATCATGATGTCAAAATAGTATTGGATGATTTTAACGCAAATATTGGGCTTTGAGCCCACTGTTGGTTAACTCAGTCTCCACAAAGTAACATCCGGCTCAACCATTGCCTTCTTTGTGGCGGCTAATTCGGGCTAAATGTCGGATTCTACATGAACTAATTGTCGGATTCTACATAGAGATTGTCTAATCCATTCGAAGATACTACTAAAGTAAGACAAGGATGTATCTTGTCAACTATACTTTTTGTCCATGTCATCGGGAATATAATGCGCATTGCAGTGAATGGTAGACTTGGTATTTATTTAAACAACTCGAGGACTTGGAATACGCTGATGACGTATGTCTTCTAAAGCAAAGCTCAGGTCACCTTAAAAAAAAAAATACCAGCGCTATTACTGTTGACTCTCGGGCAGCTGGGCTGGAAATAACCATTTCCAAAACAAAGATTATATCTGAATGCTATGGCTCAAACCGATATGTCGATATGTGTAGATACCTTTAATTATCTTGGTAGTTTGGTATCTACAAAAGGTGGCGCCGACAAGGATATTGAATCGCTTATTCTTCTTCTGCTATCCTTGACTCCCAGTGAAACATAGGGCCTCGCGTATTAATAAGGCAAAATCAACAACAACTAAGTTACGAATATATAACTCAAATGTCAAGTGTATCTTATATTACGATTGCGAAACTTGGAAACGAACAAATGTCATCGATAAGCGCCTACAAACCTTTGCAAACAAACACTTGCGGCAAATCCTTAATATATGGTGGCAGAAGAAATGAAGATCTACTAAACTAAACTAAATCATTGCTTTTATAGACATACACTTCAAAGCCCAAATACCAGCAGTGCTTCACAAGGAAGCGGCCGTCGTGTTGGTGCACCTGCTTGAACGTGAAGAAAGTCAATTGAAACGGATTTACAAGCAGCAAACTATTCATGGAATGACGCATGTCTAACATCTCTCAATAGAGTTCGATATAAAAGGATGGTTGAGGCCCTATGCTAAACTAGAAGTCGAGGATAACTGAAGAAGACTCAAACACCAACGAAAAGCTCAAATATTCAGAGAAGATACGAAGGCGTTTCGGAAACTTCTTAGCCTAGCACAAAAAGCGTGGTACAAACAGAAAAAAAGTTAAGTGTTTTGGAAACTTCCATCTCTGCTATAAACACATGTTAAATTTTGTTTCGATCTGGCAACTCCTTCATATAGAAACAGATGTTCACAAAAGACGCATCCGCTATTTTTTTACAATGGAAAAATTAGAAATACGTGGTGTCATTAAATATTTACATAAAAAAGGTTTATCGGGACAAGAAATTCATAATGATATAGTGAATGTGTTAGGTGAAAGTGCTCCTTCATATGCAACAGTAAAAAAGTGAGTTGCCGAATTTAAACGTGGTCGTACAAGCATTGAAGGTGAACCACGTAGTGGACGTCCAAAAACAGCAACAACAATAGAAATTGTAGCCAAAGTGCCTGATATGGTATTAAATGATCGACGAAAAAAAGTGCGTGAAATAGCTAGTATCATGGGCATCTCAAATGATCGAGTCCATTTCATTTTGCATGAAGAACTACAGATGAAAAAGCTTTCTGAAAGATGGGTGCCGCATTTGCTAGCAGTCGACCAAAAACGCATAAGAATGAACATTTCTAAAGCTTGTTTGGATCGAGCGAAATAAAATGGATTTTAAGCGTCGTTTCATAACTGTTGATGAGACATGGATCAGCCACTATGCTCCAGAGACAAAGGAACAATCCAAACAATGGAGGAAATGCCCCAAAGAAGGCAAAAGCAATTCAATCGGCTGATAAGGTTATGGCAACGGTTTTTTGGGACTTCAAAGGTATTTTATTGATTGACTATCTGCAAAAGGGTAAAACAATAAATTCAGAGTACTATTGCAACCTTTCGGATCAATTAAATGTACAAATTCGAGAAAAACGTCCAGGCTTACAACACAAAAAAAATAATTTTTCATCAAGATAACGCACCAGCGCACAAGAGTGTTTTAACGATTGCTAAAACCAAGGAATTAAAGTACGATTTGCTTGACCACACACCCTATTCTCCTGATTTAGCTCCCAGTGACTTTTACCTGTTCCCAAATCTAAAAAAAAATCCTTGCTGGCAAGCGTTTTATCTCATGCAATTACAGCTGTAAACCACTATTTTGAAGACCTTGAGGAAAACTATTTTAATCAAGGGATATAATTGCTAGAAAAGAGTTGGACTAAGTGTATTGAAGTTTCAGGAGACTATATTGAAAAATAAAAATATTTTTGAAAAACTAACTATTCTCTTTCATTGGTAGGCTAAGAAGTTTCCGAACCGCCCTCGTATTCCTAGTTCAAACGACATCTGCACGCTATGGCAATATATTTCACACACCATGAGAACTTCTGCAAAATCTGTATTAGGGTTCCAAAACCCTCTTCGTAAAAACTCTTCGTATGACGAGGAGTGCCGGGATAAATGCAGCCTATAGGGCAACTCTACAATCATTAGTTAAGCGTCTAACTAGAAAGATATCGAAAAAAAGGAGGATAGTGAAACGCCTATTCCGAAGAAATAAGAAAGAAATGCAGAGAAGTGTGTTTGAGGAAATTGAGATGTATAAGAGTCGTAATGAAGTATGTAAATTTGACCAAAAAGTTAAACACCAGTTGTATGGTTTTGGCAGTTGTATCTTCTCCTGTAAGGACAACCAATTAATCCTGGGGACAGATACAGAAACGTGCTAAAACTATGGAAGGAGGGAGAACTTTTGAAAATTTTTTGTATCAAACGAAAGCGATCAAGATGATACGCCTGAACAAATCAATGTTGATGTCGTTAAATGTCCACTAGAGCGGTTCGACTTCCATACAAAAAAAAAGTTATTATGTCAGTCACCCCATAGGATTAAAGATAATGTCTAAACAATTCCAAAAAATATTTTTTTTATTTTTTTACCACGCCTACAAATACCGCCCTTTTAGTATTTGGTTCACTGTGTCGTCATTTTAAGTCCGATCATAACATTTTATATATCAGTGTTCTCGGATCTGTAAGGGCTACATTTCTCACAGTGAACAACATACTAAAAGGGCGGTATTTGTAGGCGTGGTAAAAAAATAAAAAAATATTTTTTGGAATTGTTTTGACATTATCTTTAATCCTAGGGGGTGACTGACTCAACTTTTTTTTCGAACCACTCTAATGTCCACCATCCAACCAAATTGTTTTAAGAATTGCAATAACTTGACCAAAAATAACAGTCAGTAGCACTTTTCAAGGCCGGAGGTGATGACTTGATAAGGTGTATGCCAAGCTTATAAAAACAATATGGTCCGAATAATGTATGCCCGATGATAGGAGTCTCAGTGTTCTTTGTTCAGTGAAAAAAAGAAGATAAAACCATGTGTGCCAATTGCATATAAGATTCTATATACGAGTCTGCGTCTACAATGAATATCAACATCGAATGAACCATGATCTGTTATACTCTAACATCGATATCGTAAAACGCATCAAACAGCAGCTGCTGCGGGCCATGTTATGCAAATGGATGAAAATACTCCAGCAGGAAAAGTATTCGAAAATTATCCCGCGGGAACAAAGAGTTCTGAATTTTCGATGGAAAGACCAAGTATAGGAAAATCTTTCAAGGCTTGGGCTACGAAATTGGAGAATATGTGCACGAGATCGAAGCGCTTGGATATCTAAAATATTCTCGACCTTTGACCTTAATAGGTTGTAAATATAGGCCATTTAAGTGTAAGCAAATAAATAAGTCCTCTTTTGTATACAAAGTCGGCAAATTTGAGATTAGAAAGTAAATTGGATGTTAAATGTAGAAATGTCAAGAATTATGCTGTCACCATTTGACAAATTTTTGTCCTTATAAAAAGATATCCATCTAATGGATTTGCACTTTTTACTTAAAAAATATATAATTTAAAGATTTTTAGTGCTTCCCAGTTTTCCCCCAAGGCATGTACTTTTTTGAGCCCCCAAAAAGTTGGGGCCTAGGAATTATTTTTACAAAAGAGTGTTAATTTTCTCAGGCTCATAACTTGTAAATCGTTTATAATTTTAATTTACTCTCTGAGACAAAGTTAAGGAAAATTGTGAACATATAAAATCAAAAAAAAAAAGAACTTTGAAAAATTCGATGTTTTCTTTTGTTTTTTTCCCTGTTCAACCTATAAAAATAATATAAATGTTGAAATAAAGAAAAAGGCAAAAAAATAAAAATGTTCGGGAAATTTTTCGCTTTTGCGGCTTCCTAAACGGTATTAGGAATCATTGCTAGGAAGTTCATATGTTGTTTATCGAGTGGTGTCCTTACATGGTTATTTTTCGTGTTTTACTGTGTAAATTTAATTCTCAATTTTTGGTCTCCATAAACTAAAATTTAAAGTCGTAGGTGACTATAGGTCTTATTTTTTTTTGAGATTTTTATGTTCCAATTTTATGTCACTATATATTCAGACCAATTTTTTAATCGTAGGTCTCTATTAATTCAATTTAAAAAATCTTTATCTATATATGTAGTCTTGCTTCTTGGAATGCAAACATTGAATTTAATTTAGAACAATTTTTAAGACATCCACTTACCATGACAACGATGACAGCATACAGCTCAGCTGGCCCAAAGCACCGCTCATTGTAACCGTCTCCGCATCAGCTCTTTGCCTACACAGAGGACATCTTAATTGGTAGGTACCCGGTCCTACCGAGAAATAACGCAAATGTGGTTTTCCATCATTCTTATCGCTTAGTGAGGACCATGAACGCAGTCTATGTGGTGGTGTTATAAAATCGGTAGTATCTTCGCCCTCATACTCGATATTATCGACATTTTTATTGAAGGTAATGCATTTCTTAAATGGAGCAGGTTTGTTTTCCGGTGTCGAAGGAGAGTCTAAATTGACATCAATCATTTCGGGAGTATGAGGCATACTTTTGTTAAATTGTTTTGTATACATAATATATATAATTTTATTCGATGATTTTAAACAAAATTTTTATTTGCTGGGGACCTGCGTGTATTTGGTCTTTACGCGTTTAGCAAGAAAACTGAATGTTAGTTTTTTATTCTTGCAGAAGACAATTATTTTTTTTTTTTTCTTTTTTTGGTGACGATTTAAAAAGAGATCAGTTCTTTGGTGATCTGATTTTAAGAGTTTTTTTCACTTTTTTGGGTTCTTAAGAGATTTGAAAGAAATTCTGTGATTTTTTTAAGTGCTTTAGGAGGGACATTATAATTTCTTTTTTTAATTATTGGGTTCTTTAAAGAGATTTTTTTAAGACAATTCTCCAATAAAAGGAATATTAAAAAAAAAATTCCTATAAAAATAAGAAATTTAAAAAAAATAAAAGTTAGAAATTTTTAAAAAATTTCATAAAAAAAATAAGAAATTTTTGAAAAATTTCCTTTAGAAATAAGAAATTTTAAAGAAATCCTATAAAAATAAGACTTTTTTGACAAATTTCGTATAAAAATAAGAAATTTTTGAAAAATTTCCTATCAAAATAAAAAATTTTTGAAAAATTTTCTATAAAAATAAGACATTTTTTTAAAAATTCCTATAAAAATTAGAAACTTTAAAAAAATCTTATAAAAATAAGAAATTTTTGGAAAATTTCCTAAATAAACAAGAATTTCCTAGCAAAATTAGAAATTTTTCAAGAATTTCCTAGCAAAATAAGAAATTTTTGAAAATTTTCTTACAAAATTAAGAAATTTTTGAAAAAATTCCATTAAACATAAGAAATTTTTGAATTGAATTTGAACTTCGTATAAAAATAAGAAATTTTTGAAAAATTTCTTAAAAAATAAAAATTTTTTGAAAATTTTCTTATAAAAATAAGAAATTTTTTAAAAATTTCCTATATAAATAAGAAATTTTTGAAAAATTTTCTATCAAATTAAGAAAATAAAAATAAGAAATTTTTCAGAAAATTTTCTATAAATAACAAATTTTCAAAAAAAATCCTATAAAAATAAAAAACTTTTAAAAAAATTTGCTATAAAATTAAGAAAATCCTCCAAAAAATTTCCTATAAAATTAAGAAATTTTTCGAAAAATTTCCCATAAAAATAATAAATTTTCAAAAATATAAGAAATTTTTCAAAAAATTTCCTATAAAAATATTCTTAAAAAATCAGAAATTCTTGAAAAATTTCTTAATTTTATAGCAAATTTTTTTTAAAGTTTCCTATTTTTATATGAAATTTTTAAAAATTGGAAATTTTTCAAAAATTTCCTATTTTTATAGGAAATTTTTCAAAAATTTCCTATTTTGTAGGAATTTTTTCAAAAAGTTCCTATTTTTATAGGAAATTTTTCAAAAATTTCCTATTTTTATAGGAAATTTTTCAAAAATTTCCTATTTTTATAGGAAATTTTTCAAAAATTTCCTATTTTTATAGGAAATTTTTCAAAAATTTCCTATTTTTATAGGAATTTTTTCAAAAATTTCCTATTTTTATAGGAATTTTTTCAAAAATTTCCTATTTTTATAGGAATTTTTTCAAAAATTTCCTATTTTTATAGGAATTTTTTCAAAAATTTCCTATTTTTATAGGAAATTTTTCAAAAATTTCCTATTTTTATAGGAAATTTTTCAAAAATTTCCTATTTTCATAGGAAATTTTTCAAAAATTTCATATTTTTATAGGAAATTTTTCAAAAATTTCCTATTTTTATAGGAAATTTTTCAAAAATTTCCTATTTTTATAGGAAATTTTTCAAAAATTTCCTATTTTTATAGCAAATTTTTCAAAAATTTCCTATTTTTATAGCAAATTTTTCAAAAATTTCCTATTTTTATAGGAAATTTTTCAAAAATTTCCTATTTTTATAGGAAATTTTTCAAAAATTTCCTATTTTTATAGGAAATTTTTCAAAAATTTCCTATTTTTATAGGAAATTTTTCAAAAATTTCCTATTTTTATAGGAAATTTTTCAAAAATTTCCTATTTTTATAGGAAATTTTTCAAAAATTTCCTATTTTTATAGGAAATTTTTCAAAAATTTCCTATTTTTATAGGAAATTTTTCAAAAATTTCCTATTTTTATAGGAAATTTTTCAAAAATTTCCTATTTTTATAGGAAATTTTTCAAAAATTTCCTATTTTTATAGGAAATTTTTCAAAAATTTCCTATTTTTATAGGAAATTTTTCAAAAATTTCCTATTTTTATAGGAAATTTTTCAAAAATTTCCTATTTTTATAGGAAATTTTTCAAAAATTTCCTATTTTTATAGGAAATTTTTCAAAAATTTCCTATTTTTATAGGAAATTTTTCAAAAATTTCCTATTTTTATAGGAAATTTTTCAAAAATTTCCTATTTTTATAGGAAATTTTTCAAAAATTTCCTATTTTTATAGGAAATTTTTCAAAAATTTCCTATTTTTATAGGAAATTTTTCAAAAATTTCCTATTTTTATAGGAAATTTTTCAAAAATTTCCTATTTTTATAGGAAATTTTTCAAAAATTTCCTATTTTTATAGGAAATTTTTCAAAAATTTCCTATTTTTATAGGAAATTTTTCAAAAATTTCCTATTTTTATAGGAAATTTTTCAAAAATTTCCTATTTTTATAGGAAATTTTTCAAAAATTTCCTATTTTTATAGGAAATTTTTCAAAAATTTCCTATTTTTATAGGAAATTTTTCAAAAATTTCCTATTTTTATAGGAAATTTTTCAAAAATTTCCTATTTTTATAGGAAATTTTTCAAAAATTTCCTATTTTGTAGGAATTTTTTCAAAAAGTTCCTATTTTTATAGGAAATTTTTCAAAAATTTCCTATTTTTATAGGAAATTTTTCAAAAATTTCCTATTTTTATAGGAAATTTTTCAAAAATTTCCTATTTTTATAGGAAATTTTTCAAAAATTTCCTATTTTTATAGGAAACTTTTCAAAAATTTCCTATTTTTATAGGAAATTTTTCAAAAATTTCCTATTTTTATAGGAAATTTTTCAAAAATTTCCTATTTTTATAGGAAATTTTTCAAAAATTTCCTATTTTTATAGGAAATTTTTCAAAAATTTCCTATTTTTATAGGAAATTTTTTAAAAATTTCCTATTTTTATAGGAAATTTTTCAAAAATTTCCTATTTTTATAGGAAATTTTTCAAAAATTTCCTATTTTTATAGGAAATTTTTCAAAAATTTCCTATTTTTATAGGAAATTTTTCAAAAATTTCCTATTTTTATAGGAAATTTTTCAAAAATTTCCTATTTTTATAGGAAATTTTTCAAAAATTTCCTATTTTTATAGGAAATTTTTCAAAAATTTCCTATTTTTATAGGAAATTTTTCAAAAATTTCCTATTTTTATAGGAAATTTTTCAAAAATTTCCTATTTTTATAGGAAATTTTTCAAAAATTTCCTATTTTTATAGGAAATTTTTCAAAAATTTCCTATTTTTATAGGAAATTTTTCAAAAATTTCCTATTTTTATAGGAAATTTTTCAAAAATTTCCTATTTTATAGGAAATTTTTCAAAAATTTCCTATTTTTATAGGAAATTTTTCAAAAATTTCCTATTTTTATAGGAAATTTTTCAAAAATTTCCTATTTTTATAGGAAATTTTTCAAAAATTTCCTATTTTTATAGGAAATTTTTCAAAAATTTCCTATTTTTATAGGAAATTTTTCAAAAATTTCCTATTTTTATAGGAAATTTTTCAAAAATTTCCTATTTTTATAGGAAATTTTTCAAAAATTTCCTATTTTTATAGGAAATTTTTCAAAAATTTCCTATTTTTATAGGAAATTTTTCAAAAATTTCCTATTTTTATAGGAAATTTTTCAAAAATTTCCTATTTTTATAGGAAATTTTTCAAAAATTTCCTATTTTTATAGGAAATTTTTCAAAAATTTCCTATTTTTATAGGAAATTTTTCAAAAATTTCCTATTTTTATAGGAAATTTTTCAAAAATTTCCTATTTTTATAGGAAATTTTTCAAAAATTTCCTATTTTTATAGGAAATTTTTCAAAAATTTCCTATTTTTATAGGAAATTTTTCAAAAATTTCCTATTTTTATAGGAAATTTTTCAAAAATTTCCTATTTTTATAGGAAATTTTTCAAAAATTTCCTATTTTTATAGGAAATTTTTCAAAAATTTCCTATTTTTATAGGAAATTTTTCAAAAATTTCCTATTTTTATAGGAAATTTTTCAAAAATTTCCTATTTTTATAGCAAATTTTTCAAAAATTTCCTATTTTTATAGGAAATTTTTCAAAAATTTCCTATTTTATAGGAAATTTTTCAAAAATTTCCTATTTTTATAGGAAATTTTTCAAAAATTTCCTATTTTTATAGGAAATTTTTCAAAAATTTCCTATTTTTATAGGAAATTTTTCAAAAATTTCCTATTTTTATAGGAAATTTTTCAAAAATTTCCTATTTTTATAGGAAATTTTTCAAAAATTTCCTATTTTTATCGGAAATTTTTCAAAAATTTCCTATTTTTATAGGAAATTTTTCAAAAATTTCCTATTTTTATAGGAAATTTTTCAAAAATTTCCTTTTTTTTATATGATATTTTTCAAAAATTTCCTATTTTTATAGGAAATTTTATAGGATTTTTTCCTAAAAAAATAAGAAATTTTTGAAAATTTTCTGTAAAAATAAGAAATTTTTGAAAAATTTTCTACGAGTATATATAAAAATAAGAAAAGAACCACACAACTTAACAATAAAAAGTTTAACACATTTTTTCGGTTTTCAAGATTTTGTAAATTCATAAAACCAAACACTTTCCCATAGTAAAGAAGCCAAACCAAATTGTAAAATGACCCATTTAAAGCACAAAAATGAATGTATTTAAACGTTTTATGAATTTTAATATAAATCAAAGAAGGAACTGCATTTAAAAATATATATACTTTTTGTATAATAAAACACATAATTAAAAATTCAATTGCACTTTAAGTATTAACATAAGTGTTGCCATTAGTTTTAACATTCGACTTTTTGATTAAAAATTATATGTTTATACTTTCCAAATCCACAAATATAACATTAAAAGGCCATAACACTTTAAAGACCACTTGACAAACAACGAAAAAAAAAACTGTTGCATTAAGTCGTATATAGGCACTTCAGAAGCCATACGTGATCCCACTTCAAAATGAGATTCATGGCCAACCTATTTTTTCCATATAAATTTAAAGGTAACCTAATTATCGGTGAGGTTATACTGCACCTTTTTAAACATTATCTTCATATCCAATCTAACAAAAGTAATTGAAAAGGGTCTGTCCAAAAGAATTGAAATTCAATATATTTATACTTAAATCATTTATTTTAATTATCATCTACTTTAACCTATATTGCATTAATTTCTTAATAATTATGACCGCTTCCAGTAGCCCAAATTACTGCCACATTTGTTACAAATCACTTTACGGCCTACGGAACGTTTAACGCAACATTGATATACACGACCCAGGGGAAATAAGGGCAGGCAACTAAAAAAAATATAAATAGATATACAAATTTAGTTGTTTATCGAAATTTATATATTGTATATCAAGTAAAAATTTAAAAATTTAGTTAAATTTCGTCAAATTTAAAGTAAAGTATATTTCTCAATCAAAAGTACCTTGTAGCCGAATTCTTTATTCCAGGGTTATAAGTGTTATCTAACACTTAATTATTTGTCTTAATACAATTAATTTTTCTAATTTAGGTCGCTTTATAAAGTTAAACTCCCTAGATTAAGACTCTGTATTCTTGTCAATCACAGGGTTTATAATGTCACATTTGGTACAATTCTTCTTTTTTGGTACCATAATACTACTTACTTGGTACGAATGCACATATACTTTTTGACATTGTTTACTATTTACTTTAATGACATTTTATAGAAGTTCTCTGGATGACCGACAAGCGAACTATATTGAACCCTTTCCAGGAAATTTGCGTCAGTGTATGAAAACAAACAAAACAAAACCTATAAATTTGTATTAATTCTTTGCAGTGAGCAAAACAGAAACAAAATACAAATAATGTTAATATTGTTGCCAAAGTGATTTGTGTCTAATTTACACTCGAACGAAACGTTATTTAAACTTATTAAGCTAGAAATTAAAACAAAGAATGAAAAACCGAAAAGCTTAGAATAACAACGTTTCGCAAACGTTTGCTGATTGATGTGATCTTATTTAATTAATAATCTCCGATTTGGAAGATCATAAGAAGAACTAAAAATACCGACGATAATCGGCATTCTTTGATACTTAAGTCAGAGCGAACTATTCGCAAATGTTTCTGAGCCTGTTTTGTACTTAAACGTACGATTGATATGGTAAACTGAAGAAAAGAGATATTGTTTATTTTTTGTTCTTTGATTTTTTAAATGAATGTGTTTTTTTGTTAAGTCCATGGAACAAAACGATTGAAGTTAAGCTAAATCTTCTACAAACGTTTGCTAAAGGTTTCGTTTATTTTCATACTCTGATTTTCGTTCAAATTTGTACATCCATGCTAAAGTTGTAAAGTCAGAACTCTTTAATTTGGACAGCGGGTACCTTGATTAATATTTCACATAATCCAATCAAGATATCAATAAAATACAAATTGGACCTTGATCTATACGAAAAAAGTATTTGTGTGTTTTTTAAAAGATTTCTTTTTTGTAAAGAAATCTTTTAAGATTTATAAAATGTCAAGAACTGGATAAAAAATACACTTTTTTCGTGTATCTTCTAAACCTTAATATTATATCGAAACAAAATTTATATTTAAGCGATACACAGCAAAAAACAAGTAAGAAAAAATCTATAGTCGATCAAGCCCGACTATTTGATACCCTTCACTACTATTTTAACAATTTTGCAAAAGTTATGGTAAACAAAAATCAATCTATCTTTAAACCTATAAGTGTTTTTTGTGATTTTCTGTGTATTAAAAGGCTTTTGAGAATATGTCTTGTATGGGAGATATGGATATGGTCAAACATATGGGCTGATTTTGGCGTAAAAACGAATAAAAAGGGGAAAAATTTTAATTACGTTTTGAACAGATATGAAAATAAGCTGACAGGTAAGTATGTGGTACTTTTTTGAAACTATGCCAGATAGGGCATACTTTATTTAACCTACTCTTATTTTTTGAACCAAAAAATATAGGAAGGAACTTTGTACTGCAATCACTAGATGTGAAAGAAACATTGAACATGGTTTTGATACTTTTTTGATTTCGGAGACAAAACGGATAAAAAAGCGATATAATGATAACATAATATCTCATAAAGTAATAAGAATAGAACCAAAATGTTAAAATTTATTGAATTCAATTGGTACCAAAAAAGTACCAAATAGGCATATGGAACTATTTGAAATTAGGGGATATAAAGGGGAAAATTTTTTAATGTAATAACTATTAAAGTAATAGGTACGGAAACAAAATATTAATTGAGTTTTGATCAGAAAGAAAGAAATAAGAAGACGAGTAATTGGTACTATTTGGAAAAAAGGAAAATTTAACAACACATAAATTCCTATGCATAAACCTTCAAAGGTCTTAAAAGTATGGACCTTTTGATATATACGAAAAAAAGTTTAGGGAAATAAATTAAGAACTTTTAAACGGTAAGCTCGATTATCAAGAGGATATTGAGGAGGAGTATTCGATTAAAAATTTGGAGTCTGTAGACCTGTCAGGAGCATATAGTACCCTATGCTCTTGATTTTTTTCGAAAATTAAAAACGATTCAGAATTCACATTTTTGATTCGATATAAAAAATTTGTATTATTATTTTTTTACGAAATCTGCTAGATCTACAAAAAACAATACTACACATATGGCTTACCTTCTATAGTTTATGATATTATATTTTAGAATATTTTACAAAATTTTTTTATAATATTTTTCAATATTTTGACGACTTTGGCCTAAAATTTTGCAAACTTTACTTTATTTTTCGAAATCGAAAAAATTTGGACCCGATGTTAGAAAACTATTATAAAACTATTATAGATAAACTATCAGCCATGTCACAGAACTCAATTCCGTTCGGAAGTGGAATGAATTCCGCACTTTGCTTCTATTGAAAAAGTAAAACGAAAAAATTTTTCGGAATGAAACCACTTTCTATTTTCAAAGTGGAATTTAATTCATATGTTTTTAGTTGTTTATTCAATATTTGAACAATTTCCTCAATTAATCAGTGTTTTTTGTTAAAACAAATATAGAGTTGAAAATTTCAATTAAAAAAATCTTATTTTGTACTGATTTTGGACATTTAAAATTTTTTCGGAATCTATAGAACCTAAAACCATTTCGATCGGAATTCAACTACGGAATGGTTTCAATTCCGAACGGAATTCGTGACATGCCTGTATACATCTATTTTGTAGATCATAACTAGCGGATTTCGTATATATACAAATCTTGTTTATTGGATTAAAAATGTGACTTTTGGATCGTTTTTAACTTTCGAAAAACCCGAAGTACACTACTTTGAGGGCATATAGCTCTCTTCCTAATAAGCCTATAGACTTAAAATTGTAAACTTTAACTCAAATACTCCTCCTCAATAGCTAGCTAGCAGTTTCTTCGTACATATAAAAATCTTGTATATCGGATCAAAAATTTAACTTCTGGATCGTTTTTAATTTTCGAAAAACCCGAAGTACACTACTTTGGGGGCATATAGCTCCACTCCTAATAAGCCTACAGACTTAAAATTTTAAACTTTAACTCAAATACTTCTCTTCAATAGCCATGTGATATGATAATCGATAATACCTTTTAAAAAATCTTAAATTATTTCCCTAATTTTTTTTTTCAAACCACTTTACAGTCGATGTGCGAATATTATACCAACTTTTTTTTTTTGTCGATTCAAGGAGGAATTAAAAAAAACGACCGCATTTGTCTAACATAGAAGTTTCTTTCCTTCTGGAAGAGAAAATAACACATATGTTTAAATGGGAAAAGTTCACAAATTGGGCTATTGCTTCCTCATACGATACATTTTCCAGATTTCACCGGAAGTGATTATTTCCAAATTTCAAGGAATGTCTTGAAGGGAAAGTCAATACACTAAGTAAGTTTTACCCTATAATTTTTACAATTCCTTTTACAAGTATCTAAATACGTAGCACCTAATTTTATACTGTATTTCTTGATATAATCCAAATCGTTGGTCTCCATATTATCATATTCTTAATTGTATATCTCTAATCCTATTACTCAACTCTAAGTTTCTATATCTATTTTTCTGATAAGTCTAGCCTTATTATCAATAGTATTTTTTACTAAATAGTAGGTTTATGTCTTATATAGTCCATATTTTAATGTTGATGGTTTGAGTAAAGTACACAACCCAATTCTAAATCGTATATCTCCAAATCTCAAATATTATGGTCCAATTTTTAAAGGGTATGCTTTATGTAGACCCATCATTACCAGTACATAATCATCAGTTTAGTTCTAAGCCGTATGCCTTTAATAATAATATTATTTCTACTATAGGTGGAAAGGGTATATTGGGTTTGTGCTGATGTAACGCATAGAAATATTGGTCTGAAACCCACCGTTAATAACACAAAAACGTTAATAACTCTAAAGATAATTGCATTTAATTACTTAAACTTTGCACAGATAAATATTTTAAAAGTATGAACCAATATTCAATATTTTGTAACAATCGGTCCACAATTAACCCTAGCTCCCATATCAGGCCCTTAGTCGGAAATGATATAAATCTCGAAATTATGAAAATATAGCACATAGCATATGTATGTATGTCTCTAAAACTTAAGGAAAACTTGTTTAATTGTTGGTCCATATGTAACCTTAGTATTAAAGGGTATGATATAGTCGGACTTGAACGACTATATCTTTTCTTACTTCTTTTTATTGTTTTTTTTATTGTTTATATAGCAAATATTTTTAATGCTGGCTTATATAGACAAATTTTCTGTCGAAAGTATATAATTGGAATTCAAAATTTTCTAATTTGAAAATTATTAATTCTCTTACCACGAAAGCAATGTTTCAAATCTCACACTCTCTGTATCCAATCGCTGATGACAGTCGGGACAATACATTTGTCTCAGACAACTTATATTCGGATTGTCCAACATTTTGCTCGAATGTTTCTTAATTCCGGCTATTGTGGCATATTTCTGATGATTATCCAATTTAGTTACTTCCAATTCACGTTCCTTTAAATCGTTGATGCTATAGGATTTCGTAAGACAATGCGATGATTCCCGTAAACGTATATCGCTTAAATCTTCATGTAAATGCGTTAATTTTGAATTTAGATTTATTTCAATCATATCTTTGTCCTCGATCATTTTGATGATTTTAAAAAGTGTTTTTTTTTTTGGTGTGAAGTAATAAGAGGTTTTAAATTTCAAATTTTTTTATTAGGCAACCGCTTGCTTTAACGCTCAAATTAAGTTTAAAACCGAAATTGATTGAAACATTTGATTTTTAGCTATTGAAGCGTTGGTGGAGGTTTATTATTTAAATTTTATTTATAATAATAGAATAAAGAGAGTTTATTTTTATTTTGTTATAAAGGTAATATAATGTGTACTCTACTGTTAGTGTTTAAATTTATCGAAATGTATTAGAAATATTTTTTATATAAGAACATTTTTATAACGAAAAATGTTCTATAGAAGAAAATTTTTGTAATGAAAAATTTTCTATAGAAGAAAATTTTTATAACGAACAATTTTCTACCGCAGAAAATTTTTATAACAAAATCTTTTCTACAACAGAAAATTTTTATAACAAAATCTTTTCTACAACAGAAAATTTTTATAACGAAAAATGTTCTATCTAAAAAAATTTTTATAACAAAAAAATTGTCTATATAAGAAAATTTTTATAAAGAAAAATTTTCTATATAAGAAAATTTTTATAACGAAAAATTTTCTATAGAAAAAAATTTTATAACGAAAAATTTTCTATAGAAAAAAATTTTTATAACGAAAAATTTTCTATAGAAGAAAATTTTTATAACGAAAAAATTTCTATAGCAGAAAATTTTTATAAAGAAAACTTTTCTATAGAAAAAAATTTTTATAAAAAAAAATTTTCTATAGAAGAAAATTTTTATAACGAAAAATGTTCTATAGAAGAAAATTTTTGTAATGAAAAATTTTCTATAGAAGAAAATTTTTATAACGAAAAATTTTCTATAGAAGAAAATTTTTATAACGAAAAATTTTCTATAGAAGAAAATTTTGATAACGAACAATTTTCTAGAGAAAAATTTTTTATAAAGAAAAATTTTCTATAGAAGAAAATTTTTTTAAAGAAAAATTTTCTATAGAAGAAAATTCTTATAACGAAAAATTTTCTATATAAGAAAATTTTTATAACGAAAAATTTTCTATATATGAAAATTTTTATAACGAACAATTTTCTATATAAGAAAATTTTTATAACGAAAAATTTTCTATATAAGAAAATTTTTATCACGAAAAATTTTCTATATAAGAAAATTTTTATAACGAAAAATTTTCTATATAAGAAAATTTTAAAGAAAATTTTTATAACGAAAAATTTTCTATAGAAGAATATTTTGATAACGAACAATTTTCTATAGAAAAAATTTTTTATAAAGAAAAATTTTCTATAAAAGAAAATTTTTATAAAGAAAAATTTTCTATAGAAGAAATTTTTATAACGAAAAATTTTCTATAGAAGAAAATTTTTATAACGAAAATTTTCTATAGAAGAAAATTTTTATAACGAAAATTTTCTATAGAAGAAAATTTTTATAACGAAAAATTTTCTATAGAAGAAAATTTTGATAACGAACAATTTTCTATAGAAAAATTTTTTATAAAGAAAAATTTTCTATAGAAGAAAATTTTTTTAAAGAAAAATGTTCTATATAAGAAAATTTTTTTAACGAAAAATTTTCTATATAAGAAAATTTTTATAACAAAAATATTTTCTATATAAGAAAATTTTTATAAAGAAAAATTTTCAAATAAGTACATTTTTATAACGAAAAATTTTCTATATAAGAAAATTTTTGTAACGGAAAATTTTCTATATAAGAAAATTTTTATAACAAAACATTTTCTATATAAAAAAATTTTTATAACGAAAATTTTCTATACAAGAAAATTTTTATAACGAAAAATTTTCTATATAAGAAAATTTGTATAACGAAAAATTTTTCATAACAGACAATTTTTGTAACGAAAATTTTCTATAAAAGAAAACTTTTTTAATTAAAAAATTTCGATAGCAAAAAATTATATAAGGAAAAATTTTCTAAATAAACAAATTTTTGTAACGAAAAATTTTCTATAAGAAAAATTTGTGTTATAGCTAAACTATAATTCGTTATTGCCTACTACCAAAAATAATACAATACTTTTACTTATTATTTGAACAACTGTATTTTAACAGTTTCTAAATAAACTTTTAACTCTTTACATTTAAGTTTCAATTGTTAACATGTAAACAATTGAAATTATTTAAAAATGTTATGTTTGTTTACATTTCATTACTGACAAATCGACTACAACTGTCACATTTTGTTTTTAAAGGTACATATTATGACATTTAATAAAGAACAAAAAAATATTATTAAATTGTGTCTACAGTAACTTAACAGTCTGTAAATAACATTACTTTTATTTGCAAAGCTTCAATTAACATTCTTAAAAGCTTTCTAACAAAGCTTTTGCTATATTCATCAATGTTGCCAGAAGAGATAAAGATAATACTGTAAAGTAACTATTAGGGTGGGTCGTAATATATTTCAAACACAAAATGGTTTTTTGGGTATTAAAAATGAGTGATCATAGAATTTCGTTATTGGCTCTAGCTTAAAGTTTTAAAAAAAAAAAATTTTAAATATCAATTTTTGGAAATAAAAATGGATCACAGAATTTCGATATTTTGGCTCTAGCTATCATAATTAACGAGAAAATTGAATTTTAAGTTTTTATAGAAAAAGATTTTTGAAATTTGTGATCACAGAATTTCGTTATTTTGGCTCTAGCAAGAATCGGTACACATTTGACCAAACTCTTCTGTCAAAACGCACTAAATGAGACAAAATCACTAAAACGCTCGTAAATCTGAAGATTATGAGAATTTTGAGTTTATAGTTATTGTAAATCCGTAATCAATTTGCCAAATTTCGTGATAATCGGTCCACATTTGACCTTAGCTCTCATATAAGTCCAAATGACGGAAACAGCTTAAATATAAAAGTTTTGTGATAATGTTTGTATGATGGCAAAATTAAATAAATGAAAAAGTACACCTTTGACCTTAGTGGTGAAGGGTACCATATGGTCGGGCTTGACCGACTATAGCACTTTCTTACTTGTTATACCCTTCAACACCATAGGTGGAAAGGGTATTATAAGTTTGTGCTGATGTTTGTAACGCATATAAATATTTGTCTTAGACCCACCTTTTAGTATACCAATAGACTTAGAATCACTTTCTGAGTCGATTTAGCGATGTCCGTCCGTCTGTCTGGCTGGCTGGCTGGACCCCCATGTAAACTTTGTAATCAAACTACAGGTCGCAATTCTAAAGATAATTTGATGAAATTTGGCACAGATAATTTTTTTGATAATGGGACCATGGCTATTGAAATTGGTCAAAATCGGTCCATTATTTATGGTACCTCCCATAGGTCCCACTTCCCGGAATTGCTATATTGGCCACAAATATCAATATTTTTTCATGAAATTTAAAACAGATACTGCTTATGTAAATTTAAATCACTGTACCAAATTGAAATCGGTCCACATTTGACCATAGCTCCCATACAAACTCTTCTTCAAAAACGCAATAAATGAGACAAAAAATCACTAAAACGCTCGTAAATCTAAAGATAATGAAAATTTTGAGTTTAGTTTTTGCATACATAATGTTTGTAACAACTGTAATCAATTTGCCAAATTTCGAGATAATCGGTCACATTTGACTCTAGCTCTCATATAAGTCCAAATGACGGAAACAGGTTGAATATATACGTTTTGAGAAAATATTTGTATGATGGCAAAATTTAGCAAATATTTGTCTTTATACACATTTGACCTTAGTGGTGAAGGGTATCGTATGGTCGGCTTGACCGACTATAGCACTTTCTTACTTGTTTTTTTAATAGTATTGGTTTTCAAAGCTATTATGGTTAATCACTTAAGAGATTTCAATTAACTTATTTGATTTTCGGCATCCGTTTGCTAAAAATCGGTTCAGATTCAAAAACCTGACAGACTAAACGCATGGGGTCAATGAGAGCCATTTTCAATAACTTATTTTTAAATTGATTAATATTGATTAAAACCCAAGGAGTTAAATGTAGTAGGTAGTTAGTCGGAATGAATAAAAAACAAGTAAGAATGTGCTAAAGTCGGGTCAAGTCCGACCATATGATACCCTTTACCACTGAGGTCTGAGTTTATACGGGAGCTATGGTCAAATGTTAACCGATTTTGCCCAATTTCAATTAACGACAAAATCGAGTTTCAAGTTTTTATAAAAAACAAGTAAGAAAGCGCTATAGTCGGTCAAGCCGACCATACGATACCCTTCACCACTAAGGTCAAAGGTGTTATTTTTCGTGTGTAAAGACAAATATTTGCTAAGTTTTGCCATCATACAAACATTTTCTCAAAACTTATATATTCAACCTGTTTCCGTCATTTGGACTTATATGAGAGCTAGGGTCAAATGTGGACCGATTATCTCGAAATTTAGCAGATTAATTACAGTTGTTACAAAAATTATGTATGCAAAAAATAGACTCAAAATTTCCATTATCTTTAGATTTACGAGCGTTTTAGTGATCTTTTGTCTCATTTAGTGCGTTTTTAAAGAAGAGTTTGTATGGGAACTATGGTCAAATGTGGACCGATTTCAACAAAATTTGGTACAGTGATTTTAGTTGACATAAGCAGTATTTGTTTTAAATTTCATGAAAAAATATTGATATTCGTGGCCAATATAGCAATTCCGGGAAGTTGGACCTATGGGAGGTACCATAAATAATGGACCAATTTTGACCAATTTCAATAGCCATGGTCCCATTATCAAAAAAATGATCTGTGCCAAATTTCATCAAATTATCTTTAGAATTGCGACCTGTAGTTTGATTACAAGGTTTACATGGGGGTCCAGCCAGCCAGACGGACGGACGGACGGACATCGCTAAATCGACTCAGAAAGTGATTCTAAGCCTATTGGTATACTAAAAGGTGGGTCTAAGACAAATATTTCTATGCGTTACAAACATCAGCACAAACTTATAATACCCTTTCCACCTATGGTGGTGAAGGATATAAATATAAAAAACAAAATATTTTTGGTATGAAAAATAAGTGATCACAGAATTTCGTTATTTTAACTCTAGCTATCATAATTAACGAGAAAATCGAGTTTAAATTTTTTAATAAAAAAATTTCAAAAAATTAAATTTTTGGTATGAAAAATGAGCGATCACAAAATTTCGTTATTTTGGCTCCAGCCGTCTTAATTAACGAGAAAATTGAGTTTAAAGTTTTTGATAAGAAAATTTAAAAAAAATCAATTTTTAGTCAAAAAAATTTGTGATCACAGAATTTCGTTATTTTGGCTCTAGCTATCATAATTAACGAGAAAATCGAGTTTAAAGTTTTTTATAAAAATATTTAAAAAAATCAATTTTTGGTCAAAAAAATTAGTGATCACACAATTTCGTTATTTTGGAAAATTGAAAGAGAGAAAATTGAGTTTAAAGTTTAAAAAAAAATAAATTTTTGGTATGAAAAATGAGTGGTCACAGAATTTCGTTATTTTGGCGCTAGCTATCATGATTAATATGAAAATCAAGTTTAAAGTTTTTCATATATAATATGAATATGTTTCATAATTCTTCGCCTTTTTTTTATTGTTAGGAAGTAAAGCAGATATTTTTAAAAGGTTTTATGATTGTTCACATTTTATTTACGGAATTATAAATATATGAGATCTCTAATAGGCTTATCAATTAAAAATTTCTGTAGACCTGATGAGTAATACTTTTTATAATTTTGTTCTGATAAAGGAATATCTAAAATAATGTCATTAATTAGTCTAGTATTTTATCAATGGGAATTACAAATGAGTCATAATTATTTTCTTTATAGGTCCACAATTTTACCCTTTATTTTAAGTGTAGAACCTATGATTTTTCTCACTTTTCATATTTTTTACTCTTCAAGATCGTTTATTGTATTAAATTGATTTTCAGCTTGACCATAAAATAATTCTAATATTGATTCCATATAAAACTATTTACTTTCAAATGTTAATCCCCTTGAATTTTAGGTGTTTTTCTTGGATTTTGTTTTTTATCTAAACTTAAATCTGCTAGAACTGATAAAGCGTGAGATAAGATAAAAACTTATCTGTAAAATTTTGTTTGGCTGATATTTTAAAAATACTTTAATAATAGAGTTTTAAGATGGAAATAAATTGTTTTTGAAACGAAGTTGCCATATTGAGAAAATAATTTTAGATTCGAGTGATCTGCAGCAGAACAGTCAATATTTAATTTAGTTAAAAAAGACAAATCGCTAACACTATATCTCCTAAAACAAAAGGGATAGAAATTTCGTGGGATCTTCAAAAGAAAATGTTACTAACATGATATCTCCAAAACTATAAGGGAAAAAAACAAAATTGGGTTTGGATCAGCTGCAAAAATAAGTGGACACTCTAGAAATCAAATTTATCGAAAAATAAATTGTTACTTTATTCGATTTTAAGTTAAAAAAGGACAAATTTGTAACATAATATCTTCTAAACCAAAAGTGATAAAAACAGCAATTAAATTGCCATGTATTTCGTACTTTTTGAAAACTCAGCCGTTAAAAAGGCGAAAAATTGCTAACATTATATCTCCGAAACTTTATGCGGTAGAAAGGTCAGCTTAGAATATTTAAGGCACATTTATTGGAACCATTTGATATAAAAACCAAATTTTGGAAACACGACCGTTTAGGAGCTAAAAAAAGGGAAAAGTTATTAATGTTATACCTCTGAAACTAAAAACGGTAGAAAGATCAGCTTAGAAAATTTAAGGCACATTTTTGATACTTTTTGGGACGATTAGGGTTAAACCTATTTTTGGGACTTTTTTGGATAATGCGTATGTTTTGATATAAAAACAAAATTTATACCGCAATCGATAAAAAGTTTTCAGATAATGCTAGTATCTATTTTCTTCTATCTTCTATATATATCTTCTATATATATATATATATATATATATATATATATATAAATAAAACAAGTACGAAAAGCTATATATCTTGACCGACTATATGATCCCTTTTACTACTAAGGTCAAATATGGACCAACAATTAATAAGTTTTCCTTAAGTCTAAGAGACATACATACATAAACTAAATATATGTTATTTTAAAAAAAATTTTGAGATTTAAGTAGATTTAAGTAGATTTATGTCATTTCCGGTTAAGGGCCTGATTTGGGAGCTATTGTCAATTGTGAATCGATTTTTAGCAAATTTCGGTTTTTGGTTAATATTTACAAAATATTTATCTGTGCAAAGTTTTAGTAATAAAATGCATTTATCTTTAGATGTATAAGTGCTTTTCTGCTTTTATGGGTTAAATACAAATTTTGAGAATGTGTCTGTATGGGAGATATAGGCAAATATGGACCGATTCCTACCAAATTAGGTACGCGTATCTATTTTGGTTGATATAAATGAGTGCCGAAACAAGCGGACCGATTTTTTCTTAAATTTTGACAGAATGTTAAGGTGTGGGCATGACGCCTCCCATTTAAGACAAATATTAAAAATTACAAATATAGATGAAAAAGCTTCGCATATTGATTACTATAGGATAGTTTTGCACTTTCTGAATTTTTTAAAAATTTACCAAGGAGGACCTGGAAATCGAAAAATGGGGATGGAATTACCTGAAATTAGCAGTTTATCAATTGAGAACGGCTGGATCGATCAAGACAGTTTTTTTCTAAAAGTTTGTCTTAGTCCAAGTTAGGATTCAACATAAAGATAAACTGACCATGCCCCATTTTCGCCGTTTTTTATTTATCTAAAATCAGAAAACGGCTGCAGGGATATTGGTAATTTATGACATTAATATAATAATATTTTGACTGGCGATTATTTTACAATTATTTGAATATTTTTCACGATTTTTTGATGGTTGTTTGACGATTGTTTGATAGTTGATTGATGATTGATTGACTTGTGACTGTTTGAAGATTTTGAATGGTTGTTTGATAATTGCTTCACGATTAACTGACATTTGTTTGACGTTTTTTACAAATGTTTGAAAATTTTTCATGATTATTTGATGGTTGTTTGACGATTGTTTGATAGTTGTTTGATGATTGATTAACTGATGACTTTTTGAAGATTTTCAGTGGTTGTTTGATAATTGTTTTACAATTAATTGTTTAACGTTTTGTTTTTGATGATATTTTGACGATATTTTGTTTATTGTTTGATGGTTGTTTGATGATTGACTGACGACTGCTCAATGATTTCTAATTACGACTGTTCAATGATTTTAATGATTGTTTCACGATTGGCTGGTGACTGTTTGATTAACTATTGACTGACGATTGCTGATGATTTTTGATGATTGTTCGATAACTGCTTGACAATTGATAAGTGATTGTTTGACAATTTTTTATTGATTGCTTGACGATTGTGTGAAGACTTTTAAGGATTTTTTGACGACAGTTTAATGATTGTTGTTTAATGATTATTTGACCATTGATAACGATTGACTGCCGATTATTTAATGATTGTAATCATGATTGACTGATAAGTGTTTATTAATTTTAAATGATTGTTCGATTGTTTGACGTTTTTTTATGATTTTTTGACTGTTCAATGATTTTAAAGATTGTTTCACTATTGACTGGTGACTGTTTGATTAACTATTGACTGACGACTGTTGATGATTTTTGAAGATTGTTCGATAATTGCTTGAATATTGATAAGCGATTGTTTAATGATTGCTTGACGACTGTGTTAAGATTGTGTGAAGACGTTTGAGAATTTTTTGACGACAGTTTAATGATCGATGTTTGACGATTTTCTATTTTTTAATTGCTGACGACCGTTTGATGATAGTTTGACCATTGATAACGATTGACTGCCAATTAATTAATGATTGTTAACGATGATTGACTGACGACTATTTATTAATTTTTGATGATTGTTTGATAATTGTTTTACGATTGACTAGCAATTGTTGGACGATTCTTTAATGGCTGTTTGGTGATTGTTTTATAATTGACTGACGACTATTTGTTGATTTTTTGAAGATTGATATTGAATATCTGTCTATCTGATATTGAATATCTGTCTAATATTTGTATAAATAATTTCTTGAAAATTCGGTAAATTGCCATGGAATCAGCATTATCAGATGATTTCACATGGAATATTAGAAAAAAACTTTTATGGGTAAAGTGTTGCAATCATATAAGATTTTAATCTGAAGTGAATGCGTACCGTACCGACCGTATTCTGCAGTGTTTCAGAATAAACACTTTATTTTTTGTAACACTTTTTATTTTGCTAGCCGGTGATTTCGCCAAACACTTCCAGTGATTCTTGGTTCCACCGCAGCTGATGAGCTAAATGCGACGATCATTGCCGGAAAGTATAAGGGAACAGATGTACTGATAACACGCATTTCCTTCAAATCTTCGGAAATGCCTTTCGTATTAAAAGGACTACAATTTCCAATCCGGTTTGCTTTTCAAGTTCATGGAATAATTTTTACTCATATTTTTTACATGGTGTAAAAAATCCAACTGCTTTATTTCAATACATATCTCATTATTTCGGAAATTAAAGAAAAGGGGACTTAATAGGCTCCTCAATCATATGGCAACGCTATTCTTAACTTTAATTCTCACACACTTTAGCACTTAAAAGCACAAACAGAAAAATAAACAGAATACACTGACACACTTCATAATAAGAAAAACAAACTGAAAACGTAAAGTAAGTACAACATACACTCATTATATTTTGGACTTGCAAATGATAACAGATACTACGATTGTACATACAGACACCCATACCCATGCCCCCATACCCGATCTATGTATGTAATGAAAATTTGTATACAATTTATTCAATATAACAATAAAGTAGAACAAAATTATTGCATTTAGTCTTAAACTATTACTCAGTGCGCAAAGAGCTAAACGAGTTCCAAAAAAAATAGAATATTAAATCGAACTTTCGAAATCGAAAAAATCATAAAAACTTAATACCTAACGTACTTAAAGAAAAACTAGTCAAAAACTATGGAAAAATCACAGCCACCACCATATTCAGCAGCCCCAACTTATACACCCGCTCAGGTTTATCAGCCAGGACAACAGTATCCCCCTCCTCCACATATGCATCAGCCACCACCACAGCAAAGCACGGTTATCATACAAACAACAACGACACGTCCAAATCTAGTGGCGGTTGGTAATGGACCCTCACACGTTCAATGTCCCTCGTGCCATGCTGAAATCTTGACTTCTGTCAAACATGCTCCAAATGGTCGGACTCACTGCATAGCCCTACTTTTATGTCTCTTTGTGTAAGTATTACTGATTTTTTTAGGGTAAAAAGCAGGAAAGATTTATCTTTATGATTCATATTAACCAATTCTAAGAAAATTCAATTAAGTTCAGTTCTAGATCAGTTCTAGATCAGTTCTAGTTCAGTTCTAGTTCAGTTCTAGTTCAGTTCTAGTCCAGTTCTAGTTCAGTTCTAGTTCAGTTCTAGTTCAGTTCTAGTTCAGTTCTAGTTCAGTTCTAGTTCAGTTCTAGTTCAGTTCTAGTTCAGTTCTAGTTCAGTTCTAGTTCAGTTCTAGTTCAGTTCTAGTTCAAATCTAGTTCAAATCTAGTTCAAATCTAGTTCAGTTCTAGTTCAGTTCTAGTTCAGTTCTAGTTCAGTTCTAGTTCAGTTCTAGTTCAGTTCTAGTTCAGTTCTAGTTCAGTTCTAGTTCAGTTCTAGTTCAGTTCTAGTTCAGTTCTAGTTCAGTTCTAGTTCAGTTCTAGTTCAGTTCTAGTTCAGTTCTAGTTCAGTTCTAGTTCAGTTCTAGTTCAGTTCTAGTTCAGTTCTAGTTCAGTTCTAGTTCAGTTCTAGTTCAGTTCTAGTTCAGTTCTAGTTCAGTTCTAGTTCAGTTCTAGTTCAGTTCTAGTTCAGTTCTAGTTCAGTTCTAGTTCAGTTCTAGTTCAGTTCTAGTTCAGTTCTAGTTCAGTTCTAGTTCAGTTCTAGTTCAGTTCTAGTTCAGTTCTAGTTCAGTTCTAGTTCAGTTCTAGTTCAGTTCTAGTTCAGTTCTAGTTCAGTTCTAGTTCAGTTCTAGTTCAGTTCTAGTTCAGTTCTAGTTCAGTTCTAGTTCAGTTCTAGTTCAGTTCTAGTTCAGTTCTAGTTCAGTTCTAGTTCAGTTCTAGTTCAGTTCTAGTTCAGTTCTAGTTCAGTTCTAGTTCAGTTCTAGTTCAGTTCTAGTTCAGTTCTAGTTCAGTTCTAGTTCAGTTCTAGTTCAGTTCTAGTTCAGTTCTAGTTCAGTTCTAGTTCAGTTCTAGTTCAGTTCTAGTTCAGTTCTAGTTCAGTTCTAGTTCAGTTCTAGTTCAGTTCTAGTTCAGTTCTAGTTCAGTTCTAGTTCAGTTCTAGTTCAGTTCTAGTTCAGTTCTAGTTCAGTTCTAGTTCAGTTCTAGTTCAGTTCTAGTTCAGTTCTAGTTCAGTTCTAGTTCAGTTCTAGTTCAGTTCTAGTTCAGTTCTAGTTCAGTTCTAGTTCAGTTCTAGTTCAGTTCTAGTTCAGTTCTAGTTCAGTTCTAGTTCAGTTCTAGTTCAGTTCTAGTTCAGTTCTAGTTCAGTTCTAGTTCAGTTCTAGTTCAGTTCTAGTTCAGTTCTAGTTCAGTTCTAGTTCAGTTCTAGTTCAGTTCTAGTTCAGTTCTAGTTCAGTTCTAGTTCAGTTCTAGTTCAGTTCTAGTTCAGTTCTAGTTCAGTTCTAGTTCAGTTCTAGTTCAGTTCTAGTTCAGTTCTAGTTCAGTTCTAGTTCAGTTCTAGTTCAGTTCTAGTTCAGTTCTAGTTCAGTTCTAGTTCAGTTCTAGTTCAGTTCTAGTTCAGTTCTAGTTCAGTTCTAGTTCAGTTCTAGTTCAGTTCTAGTTCAGTTCTAGTTCAGTTCTAGTTCAGTTCTAGTTCAGTTCTAGTTCAGTTCTAGTTCAGTTCTAGTTCAGTTCTAGTTCAGTTCTAGTTCAGTTCTAGTTCAGTTCTAGTTCAGTTCTAGTTCAGTTCTAGTTCAGTTCTAGTTCAGTTCTAGTTCAGTTCTAGTTCAGTTCTAGTTCAGTTCTAGTTCAGTTCTAGTTCAGTTCTAGTTCAGTTCTAGTTCAGTTCTAGTTCAGTTCTAGTTCAGTTCTAGTTCAGTTCTAGTTCAGTTCTAGTTCAGTTCTAGTTCAGTTCTAGTTCAGTTCTAGTTCAGTTCTAGTTCAGTTCTAGTTCAGTTCTAGTTCAGTTCTAGTTCAGTTCTAGTTCAGTTCTAGTTCAGTTCTAGTTCAGTTCTAGTTCAGTTCTAGTTCAGTTCTAGTTCAGTTCTAGTTCAGTTCTAGTTCAGTTCTAGTTCGGTTCAGTTCTAGTTCGGTTCAGTTCTAGTTCAGTTCTAGTTCAGTTCTAGTTCAGTTCTAATTCAGTTCTAATTCAATGCTGTTTCTGGACCAGTTTAGTTCTACTTCTTTAGTGGTAACGGGAAGTTATTGAAAGTCTATTAAAATACCTCAAGGTGTCTGTCGCACCTATATTTGTATGCCTTATAAACATCTGCCTGAAACCGAATATACCCCTTCCTTCCTACCTATGTATATACAAATACTGATTAAGGTTATAAAAATAGTTGTGACTGCTTGATTAGATATCGGTGGTAGCAAATTATTACTTTTCGTACTTAATAAAATATTTAGACGGTCAACAACAACAAATGGAAAACTTCATAAAAAAAACTTAAAACACTTGAGAAGTATAAATAGGTTTGAATTAATTGGAATTCTAATGAAAAAATTCAAAATAATAACAAAGTTATAAAATACATAATTAGTTATTGCACAGTGCATCGAAGTGTGTTTTATGTGAGCGAATATTGAGAATGGCTATGAAATGCCGATATTTTTCAAAACTCCCTTTCAGTCGATAATTATTAGTATCACCCAAAGTACTAACTTCCCATAATTGAAAAACAAAAAACTTTTTCCAATTTTTTTTGCAATCAATCTATATATTAATATACTTCCCTTTTTCAAAATTCACTTATTAGTTGGGATTCATATTCTTGGCTCTTTTTACCCCAATGTGCATAATGATAAAAATTTGTGACGTATTTGTTAACATTTTAGATAAATCGACAGTTGATAATTTTTTTTTTGTTTTCGACGACCCAAGACATTTAAATTTATAACAGTTTTTTTTTTTTTTTTTTTTTTTTTTTTGACGCAATATCGACTGGTATCTAAGTGTTACGAGTTTGTTTACATACATACAATTTTTATAATTACTTATTTAATGCTATGATATTTTTTAAGCAAACTACAATTTCGAAGAAATATTTTTTTTATTCATTAAACGCCTAGACACTTAAAATGACTCATCGGTGATGCGAAATATCCGGGGCAAAGTGCATTAAGCTGATAAAAACAAAATACAAAAACTTATTCTGTAGAACTGAACTATTAAATTAAATTTCTACAAATTGTTTACATTGTGTGTATGTATACCCTCCACCATCATAGATGGAAAGGGTATTATAAGTTTGTGCTGATGTATGTAACGCATAGAAATATTTGTCTTAGACCCACCTTTTAGTATACGAATAGGTTTAAAATCACTTTCTCAGACGATTTAGCGATGTCAGTCCGTCCGTCTGGCTGGCTGGACCCCTAATTTAAGATAATTATAGTGGGACCATGGCTATTGAAATTCGTCAAAATCGGTCCATTATTTATGGTACCTCCAATAGGTCTCACTTCCAGGAATTGATATTTTGGCCACAAATATCAATATTTTTTCATGAAATTTAAAGCAAATAATGCTTATGTAAACTAAAATCACTTTACAAAATTTCGTTGAAATCGGTTCACATTTGACCATAGCTCCCATACAAGCTCTTCTGTCAAAACGCACTAAATAAGACAAAAATCTCTAAGGCGCTCATAAATCTAAAGATAATGAGAATTTTGAGTTTATTTTTGCATGCATAATTTTTGTAAAAACTGTCATCAACTTGTCAAATCTCGAGATAATCGGTTCACATATGACCCTATCTCTCATATAAGTCTAAATGGCGGAAACAGCTAAAATATGTAAGTTTTGAGAAAATATTTGTATGACTGCAAAATTTTGCAAATATTTGCCTTTACACAGAAAAAAGAACACCTCTGACCTCAGTGTTAAGGGTATCGTATGGTCGGGCTCGACCGACTATAACACTTTCTTACTATAGTACTTTCTAATTGGGAGCTATGGTCAAATGTGGAGCGATTTCAACGACATTTGGTACAATGATTTAAGTTTACATAAGCAGTATTTTTTTAAACTTCATGAAAAAATATTGATATTTGTGGCCAATATATCGATTCCGGGAACTGGGACCTACGGGAGATACTATAAATAATGGACTGATTTTGACGAATTTCAATAGCCATGGTCCCGCTATCAAAAATATGATCTGTGCCAAATTTCATCAAATTATCTTTAGAATTTCGACCTATACTTTGATTACATAGTTAACATGGGGTCCAGCCAGCCAGACGGACGGACGGATAGACTGACATCGCTAAATCGACTCAGAACGTGATTCTAAGCCTATTGGTATACTAAAAGGTGGGTCTAAGATAAATAATTCTATGCGTTACATATATCAGCACAAACTTATAATACCCTACGGTGGTGAAGGGTATAAAAAGGGGAAAGTCGATATAATTATATTTACTAAACCAAAGTGTTTTGAAGATTAGAGTATTTTTAATCCACGCGTTCATTTTAAATCGACAAAAAGTTATACGTCGATCGAAATAAAACACATATTAAATATTTTTTCATGATATTTCTTTTTTGTTATAAAGTTTGACATTATGTGTGGAAACACTACATCATTTAAATGACCACACGCGAAATGTTGAAAGCATTGATTCGTTTGAGGTAATTTTCGACCATTTTTTGGCACATATTGGGCGGCATTTCAGCCGTAACATGACAAATGTTTTTAAGTGCTGAAAAGTTAAAGGTTTATCTGCATAAACACGGTCTCTCGCATAGCCACACAAAAATATCTAATGGTGTCAAATCACATGATCTTGGTAGCCAGTTAATATCGCCACAAGGAGAAATTATGCGGCCAGGAAATGTGTCTTGCAATAAAGCCATATTCTCTCGGATTGTGTGGCATGTGGCACCGTCTTGTTGAAACTACATATTCTCCAGGTCGTATTCTTTAATAATGTGCCGTCCTAATTCCTGAGAACGACGAGGTATCGACACATTCGGATCTTCGGCAACACTTTCTCTTATAGCAGCCATATTTATTAGTGGAACGAGCGAAACGATGATGCACAGGCCTTACAATATTTATAACCGCTCCAGTCTCTTCAAATTTCTTTACAATTTTGCCAATTGCTTGCGTAGTTGGACGATTATGTAAACCATAATCTCCTCTTAAAGCACGATATGGGGCTGTTACAGAATCACCATTTTTGTAGAATGTTTTGAAAATTTGTATGCGTTGTGTAATACTTAAGCGATCCATTTTCGTCAATGTCAGACTTTCAATTAAAAAGAAAAAAGTTTGACAGATGTCGAGTTCCAGTTCTATACTTTTAAAACCACGAAATGGATGAGCCGATACTATAGTTTTATTCACTGAGCCAAAGCTTATGCTGGGCTAAATAAAGTCAGATAAAGTTCTTTAAAAAAGACGTGTTGTGTGATTTTCACAACATCCGGGCCAAAATTTTATGTTGCCGAAAAAATACGATAAATCTAACATTAAATGTCTAATGAATTAGTACAATATTTCAATAAATTTCCATATTTTAAGTTTTAATTTAATTTACTACAACTAAAAATTTTATTCTGAAAAATTTACTTAAATTACTAAATTGTCAAGATAAAAATAATGAACAAATTTATAGCAACTGTATATCGATAGCCTATATTCAATAGCGTCTATCAACCAATTTTTTCAAAATCATTTTTTATTAAGAATTTTTTATAATAGTTACGTCTCTTTTAATACAAATCAGATGGAAGAAATCAATTTTACAACTTTGGCCTTAATATATTGTAGAAGAAATATTGACTTTTATTCAAATATTTTTGATATTAAACAATATTTGCCTCTTCCTAAAAATTGTATTTTTAGTTCATAGTCGGTATTGAATATAGGCACTCGATATGGAAAAATTTTACAGTCTTAAACAATTTTAAAACTTTAATATACCAACTAATTTTATTTTTTTCTTTCCAGTTGCTGGCCTTGTGTTTGCTTGCCCTATTGCATGGATTCTTGCCAGAGTGCCAATCATTATTGTCCAAATTGTAATGCCTATATTGGAACCTTTGATAACTGAAAACTGTGCATTGTTTCCTTATTTACTAATTTAAATAGTATTAAATTTTAAAACCAAATATTAACTAATATGTTCAATTCCTTTTAATGTACAAGTGTAAAAATGATTAAAAAAAGTTTTTGATAATCTATATTTAAAATAACTTTTATTAAAAGTTCACCTAAGAAGAAATCTTAAGATGTTCCTATAAAAACAAATAAATTTTAATTAAAAATCAAAATAATTTCAAATTACTTTAAGGACTAACTCAAAAATAACAAAATTTTGATAGGACCTAAAAAAAAATTTCAAAATATTCGACCTCTCTTCTTTTGAAAACATCTTAAAAAAAAAAGAATCAAAATACTTTACGGACTATTTCATACTTCGCAGTGGCATGTTATTAAAAAAAAATTACAAAACATTCTACTTATCTCCTTTAATGGTATGTACACACATCGCAACCTTTATAAGCAAACTGTCAAGTATTATTGTTGTTTGCATCATAATGGGTGTTTTTTTTTTTAGAGGTATAGAACTTCGAATTGAAATAAAACACAAGAAAATCGTTTTAATGTCCATCAATTTGGCTTTATTGGAAGGATAATTTTATACCATTAATGTTTAAATATGATTTCGGGCATGTAGCCGCCGCGGCTGGCTCGAATAAAGCCAATTCTACAGGTCCAATTTTCCACTACTTTTTCGAGCATATGGGTCGTATGTTGGCAATAACGCCACGAATGTTGGCTTCCAAGTCCCCTAACGTTTCTAGTTTGTTGGTGTAGATGAGCGACTTCACATATCCCCAAAGAAAATAATCCAGTGGTGTCAAATCGCACGATCTTGGTGGCCAATTGACAAGTCCATTCCGCGAAATTATGCGCTCATCGAATGTTTCCTTCAATAGATCAATTGTGACGTGCGCTGTGTGGCATGTAGCGCCGTCTTGTTGGAACCACAACTCATCCACATTCATGCCATCCAATTGGGGAACAAAATAGTCGGTTATCATGGCTCTATACCGGTCTCCATTTATGGTAACTGACTCTCCAGCATTATTTCGGAAGAAGTATGGCCCAATGACTTCACCAGCCCATAGAGCACACCAAACAGTCAGTTTTTGTGGATGTAATGGCGTCTCAAGGGTCTCATGTGGATTCTATTCACTCCAAATGCGGCAATTTTGCTTGTTGACGTAGCCATTCAACCAAAAATGAGCCTCATCACTGAACAAAATTTTGCGATGAAAATCAGCATCGAGATCAATCTCATTTTCGGCCCATACACCAAAATCACGACGCATTGCATGGTCTCGCGGCTTTAATTCTTGCACAAGCTGGATCTTGTAAGGTCGCCAGCCAAGATCTTTGCGCAAAATCTTCCATAAAGTTGATGGACAAAGCTCCAATTGCTGTGCACGGTGGCGAATCGATTCATTCGGGTCCTCTTCAACACTTTGCTCTACAGCGGCAATTGTTTCTTCGGTGCGCACTGTTCGACGTCGCTGCGGATGCGTATTATCACATAGAGTAAACGTAGTGCGAAAACAATCCATGGTTAACCGAATTAATTGCTCTGATGGACGATTATGTCGACCATAAAATGGACGGAGCTTGCGGTAAACTTCGCGAACTGAACCATTATTTTCGAAATAAATTTGCACGATTTGCAAGCGTTGTTCTTTTGTCAACCTGTTCATGATGAAATGGCAAACCAAACTAAATATTAATCACTTGACAGCTGACAAAATGGCCGCCAGTTAAAAAAGTGATGCCAACTTAAAGTTCTATACCTCAATAAAAAACACCCGATATTTATGGTATAGATTACTGTTGCATTCGTTGTTTCATCAACATCTAAATATTTAGAAATTTTGTGGTTGCTTTGATGGTGGTTGCAATGTCAATGTTTCAAGTTTTAATCTGTTAAGTTCATTTAAAACAAGCAAACTTATTTTTTCAACCGATTTCTCTCGCAAACAAAATTAATGTTGCTTTTAGGTTTTCATTGTTGGTTGCAGTGTGTGTATCCAAACATGTCATCTCAGTGGGAAACGTTTTGCATTATACATTAGGATACCGGTTATTTTTCAAAGTTATAATTTATATGAGAGCAACCTTCAGATTTGTTCGAAAGGCTAAAAAAATAGACCCTTGAAAATTTAAGATCAATTGGATGAGGGAAAAGCTTGCCCATGGTCCTCCCAAAATTTGCAAAATACCAGATTTTTTACTTTGATTGTCAACAACTTCATTAATACTTTAGAATAAAGAAATTCGATAGCAAGACAAGATTTAAAATTCTATGGCCTGTTAGTACTAAATGGCTAAGTTTTGTCAAAATATCGGATTTTTCAACAGGGACGCTACCAAAGTACAGCGACAGGGACAGCAGATGACCCCATATTTTTTGCTGCTCTTTGAACATTTCTCTTCAGTAAGGTTTGCCCTTTCATGATGGAAAGATATAGTAGACAACAACGAGTCGAAATTATTAAAATTTACTGCCGAAATTCGGACTCATCAGTGGCCTCAACGTTATGGTCGTCATAATCGTCCTAGCAGATTATGAGCTTCTAGTTGAAAAATTTGAGTTCACAGACAGAGTACAAAATGTTCCCGTGTCAGTGAGACAAAGAAGTGCCCGTAGGGTCGAGAATATTGCTGATGCTGAGGCTTCAGTTGAAAAAAGCCCAAACGAGTCTCTTACACGTCGTTCCCAAGCGTTGGGCATCTCTGTGACGTCGTTGTGGCGAATTTTCCAAAAAAAAACCCTTGGCTACGTCCAATTTATGGTCGTCATAATCGTCCTAGCAGATCAACAATTGAGCGTCTAGTTGAAAAATTTGAATCCACAGACGCAGTACAAAATGCTCCCGCACCAGTGAGACAAAGAAGGGCCCGTAGTGTCGAGAACATCGCTGCCGCTTTCTGAGGGTTCAGTTGAAGAAAGCCCAAATATGTCTCTCACACGTCGTTCTCAAGCCTTGAGCATCTCCGTGACGTCGTTGTGGCGAATTTTGCAAAAAAGCCTTAGCTTACATCCTTACAAGATCAAGTTGACGCAAGAACTGAAACCGCTTTTGAGCATCAAAAGCGTCGTATATACGTGAATCGGGATGAGCCACAACTTGAAATTGATTTGATCTTCAGCTATAAGGCTCACTTATGGTTGAATGACTTCGTCAATAAACATAAGCCACAAGCGAATGTCACGATAAATTTATTAAAAACCAATTTTGGAGAACGTATAATCTCACACAATGGTTCAGTCGATTGGCCGCCTCGGCGATTTGACGCCGTGAGACTATTTCATGTGGGGCTACGTAAAGTCTATGGTCTATGCTAATAAGACATCGACGATTAATGAAATTCGTACGAATATCAAACGTGAAACTATCATTCCACTTTCATAAAACAAACAAATAAGAGAATAAAACTCAGAAAAAATGTTGTCGATATCTTAAACCGTTTTGCCGTACTTACGATTTAATATCTTAGAATTTCGCGAAAAGTTATACCTCCCAAATTATTAAATTATCAAAGTCTTATAGTAGGAATTTTGTAAGTAAAATTTAATTATATCGGGTGGTTAAATTTCAAGGGCCGATGTTGATTTTGAATAAAACACAAACTATTTAGGAAATTATTGTAATTTTATTTTATTATGATATATTGGTATTACTCAATTATGTATGGAACAAAATATCGGCCAAATGGGCGCCGCGACCACGGCGGCACACCTCCATCCGATGGTCCAAATTTTCGATGACCCTGAGCCATAATGGAGGTTCTATGCCGTTAATGTGCCGAATTATCTCATCATTTAGCTCTTGAAATGTTGCTTGCTTATCGACGTACACCTTTTCTTTCAAATAACCCCAAAGAAAAAAGTCCAACGGTGTCAAATCACATGATCTTGGCGGCCAATTGACATCGCCATTACGTGAGATAACACGGCCATTGAATTTGTTGCGCAAAAGAGCCATTGTTTCGTTAGCTGTGTAGCAAGTGGCACCGTCCTGCTGAAACCACATATCGTCCACATCCATATCTTCCAATTCGGGCCATAAAAAGTTCGTTATCATCTCACGATAGCGAACACCATTCACAGTAACTGCCTGACCGGCCTCATTTTAGAAAAAATACGGCCCGATGATGCCGCTAGCCCATAAACTTTGTGGGTGCATTGGTTTTTCGACAATCACTCTTGGATTCTCATTCGCCCAAATGCGTCAATTCTGTTTATTGACGAATCCACTGAGGTGAAAATGTGCTTCATCACTGAAGATGATTTTCTTCGAAAATTGATCATCCAATGTTGCCATTTCTTGCCACCATTATGCCCATTCACGACGTTTGCAATGGTCAAGAGGCTTTAGTTGTTGAGCCAATTGCACCTTGTAAGCGTGTAAATGCAAGTCTTTATGCATAATGTTCATCAACGACGAACGTGAGAGGTGCAATTGTTGGGCACGACGACGAGTTGAGGTGGACGGCTCTTCAGTCACACTATCGCGAACAGCAGCAATATTTTCTGCAGTACGAGCATGCACTGGTGTTTTCACATCTTCTACAGACCCGGTTTGCTCGAATTTTTCCACGATTTTTGCGATTGTACGCATATTTGGACAATCAAATTGACCAAAAAAAACACGAAGTGCACGATATGCATTTTGATTTGAACGCCCATTTTCATAATAAATCTGGATAACTTTAACACGTTGTTGGATTGTGTATCTCTCCATGGTTCAAATTGAGTAAGTCTGAAATAGAGAAATGTCAAATAAAATTCGGAAAAAAACTTGGCGTTTAGGTGTGGTTTACATTCAACATCGGCCCTTACAATTTAACCACCCTTTGTTATATAGTTTTCATATTTCTAAAACAAAAATATAGCACTTATACTGAATTTAGCAGTTTTATTTACAAACATTTTCTATTAGTGTATTTAGTAGTTTTTCTTATCGAGCCTTTTCACACACTCCAAAAATCAATTTAAAGATTACTTGTTGGTCGACAGAACGTACCCTTCTATACCACATGGCATCAAAGTCCCAATTTATTTAAAAAGTGGAGCAGGTTTTCGTATAAAGTCGATGATAAACCGACATAGAAGAAAATGGTGGCCTGTTTCTTCGGCTACATGGGTCGTGTGGCCACAGTTCTACTTAAGCAACGTAGAATTCAATTCTGAGTGATACACGACAATTTGTTTGTCGGAAGTCTTTGTAGAAATGCGTAAAACTAACGTCCAATTTCGAATCATTTTTCATTATTAAAAATCAAACTCTCACACATCTCGTCATATCGGGTGTTTTTTATTGAGGTATAGAACTTTAAGTTGGCATCACTTTTTTAACTGGCGGCCATTTTGTCAGCTGTCAAGTGATTAATATTTAGTTTGGTTTGCCATTTCATAATGAACAGGTTGACAAAAGAACAACGCTTGCAAATCGTGCAAATTTATTTCGAAAATAATGGTTCAGTTCGCGAAGTTTACCGCAAGCTCCGTCCATTTTATGGTCGACATAATCGTCCATCAGAGCAATTAATTCGGTTAACCATGGATCGTCGCATCCGCAGCGACGTCGAACAGTGCGCACCGAAGAAACAATTGCCGCTGTAGAGCAGAGCAAAGTGTTGAAGAGGACCCGAATGAATCGATTCGCCACCGTGCACAGCAATTGGAGCTTTGTGCATCAACTTTATGGAAGATTTTGCGCAAAGATCTTGGCTTGCGACCTTACAAGATCCAGCTTGTGCAAGAATTAAAGCCGCGAGACCATGCAAGGCGTCGTGATTTTGGTGTATGGGCCGAAAATGAGATTGATCTCGATGCTGATTTTCATCGCAAAATTTTGTTCAGTGATGAGGCTCATTTTTGGTTGAATGGCTACGTCAACAAGCAAAATTGCCGCATTTGGAGTGAAGAGAATCCACATGAGACCCTTGAGATGCCATTACATCCACAAAAACTGACTGTTTGGTGTGCTCTATGGGCTGGTGGAGTCATTGGGCCATACTTCTTCCGAAATAATGCTGGAGAGTCAGTTACCATAAATGGAGACCGGTAACCGACTATTTTGTTCCCCAATTGGATGGCATGAATGTGGATGAGTTGTGGTTCCAACAAGACGGCGCTACATGCCACACAGCGCACGTCACAATTGATTTATTGAAGGAAACATTCGATGAGCGCATAATTTCGCGGAATGGACCTGTCAATTGGCCACCAAGATCGTGCGATTTGACACCACTGGATTATTTTCTTTGGGGATATGTGAAGTTGCTCGTCTACGCCAACAAACCAGAAACGTTAGGGGACTTGGAAGCCAACATTCGTGGCGTTATTGCCAACATACGGCCCCATATGCTCGAAAAAGTAGTTGAAAATTGGACCTGTAGCATTGGCTTTATTCGAGCCAGCCGCGGCGGCCACATGCCCGAAATCATATTTAAACATTAATGGCATAAAATTATCCTTCCAATAAAGCCAAATTGATGGACATTAAAACGATTTTCTTGTGTTTTATTTCAATTCGAAGTTCTATACCTCTAAAATAAACACCCTTTATATATATATATAATTCCCCGACAACATTCCAATTGGAACAAGGGGTACTTCTCTCAGACAATGAGCTGCATCCGATTCTATTTTTAGACTCATTGAAAGGGACCTACGTTTTTACGCCGGCTCCGAACGGCGAATGCATTAGTTAGAGAAGTTTTACATAGCCTAATACTCAATAACCAGTGGCTAGCTGAGTTATGAGGTGAACCACCGCTTTTTTGAAAATTTATTTTTTCAAGTGTGTCTGGCCGGGGATTGAACTTGGACCTCTGGTATGCTAGGCGGATGACTAACCTGCTATACCACGGCGGTTCATCTCGTCAAGCAAATGAATTTTCGATCAGTCAAAACAACGAACTAATGACTCATTCTTCGTATAGTCAAAGGTCGAAGAAACAGCTGAATGAAGCGTTCAAAAAATGTCTCTAAAGAATTGAAAAAACTTCTTTGGTAAATCGTTTGGTCAAATGCAAAAGTATATTGATCATCAAGAGGAATATTTCGAAAGTAAAATGTTTGGTATTAGATGGAAAGACCAAGTAAAGGAAAATCTTTCAAAGCTTAGCCTTAATAAGTTCAAAACTTTGATCTTTTAAACCAATTATTGGAAGTAGAATTTAAAAAAAATTTTGACCACATACATATGGAACCAATTATTTTGATTCTTATTATGGAATAAAAATATAATGGTGTAAATGCGTATACACTATTGTTTTATAAAAATGGCGATATGGCTCGTCATGGCACAACTACCTCAAAATTAAAAAATCCGTTCGCCTTAAGGCTTTAAAATATAATTTTTTATTTATATAACCAATAAAATCTAATATTATTCATAAATCCTTTTCACAAATTGTAGTTTTGGTTCCTCCAGAAAACGCAAACTCACTTGATTTACAAATATCAACTTCTTATAGGGAAAATCGGTGAAAAATTCGAAATTTCGAACAATATTTATCACTAGAACTTTTAAGGCAACTTGAGCATAACGCCAGCCTAAAATTAAAGGCAAAATAATTGAAAACATTCAAAAATTAAGAATATCACAAACTTACCCACACAATTCCGCGAACCCTTAGAAAATGGTATGTAAGCATAAGGATTTCGCTTTGCGATGTTATCCGGCAAGAAATTATCTGGATTAAATTGTTCGGCATTTTTACCCCACAGATCTTGGCGACGATGTAAATGAAATATTGAAATTATTATTTGAAAATCTCTAGGTAATTTGATGTCTTCGTTTAGCTGACAGCTTTCTAGGGTCTCGCGACCTATTATGGGTATGGGCGGTGCTAAACGTAAAGTTTCTTCTATGACCATATTTAAGTAAGGCATTTGCTCCAAATGTTCATAGTTTACCAAATCCGTGTTAAGTGGAATAATTTGTATTATTTCCTGAAATAGTTTCAGCTGGACTTCGGGATGCATGGCTAGCATGACTATGGTGGAGTAGATGGTGGTGGAAATGGTCTCGAAAGACTAAGAAGATAATGTATTTATAACTTTATTAATGAATTCAAATTTTTACCCTTTTCAATTTTGGAAAATATGCAAGTAAATATTTTTAATGTAGAAACAAATAGGTATATATAAATATTCTTGATATATAATAATAACTACCATCTTTAACTTTATTATAACTTATTCATAACTTACTTATATCTTGCTTATAACTTACTTATAACTTTCTTATAACTTACCTATAACTTACTTATAACTTACCTATAACATACTTATAATATCTACTCTTTACAACTTACCCCTATTATCATGGTATAGGTCTCTGTTATAGTATCTTCCAATTTAAAAATTCCCTGCTGTTGATATTTAACCGCTCGGTCCAGAACAAAAACTTCTTCCATATCCATTTTCGAGTTTATTTTCCGGCTTATTAACTAAATCGAAATTTGTATATAACAATTTTATAACTGAGTGCTTATGTATTCAATATTTACTTACACTTGACACAAAACTTTTCAGATTGTGAATAATTTTATAGTAATTCGGGGTACGTATTAGAAATGATAGATTTACAAAGGTCAATATAATTCCAGAGACAAATTTTCTTAATAGCCTGATAAAATTTAAAATAATGTTTTATTAGAAAAAACTAAATAATTATAATTCTAATACTCATTGTAATTGTTTGCCAGATTTTCATTAATGTTTTCACCTTCTAACAATACGGGTCCCATAGTGGTGCCTGAAATTGAAATGGAAGCGTGGTCCCAAGACAGAAAACACAAAGAATTCAAAAAATTAGACATGGATGTTATAATAGCTCAAGTAATAGTTTAGTTAGAGTTAAGTCGTCATGGTCTAGTCATAGTCTAGTCATAGTCTAGTCATAGTCTAGTCATAGTCTAGTCATAGTCTAGTCATAGTCTAGTCATAGTCTAGTCATAGTCTAGTCATAGTCTAGTCATAGTCTAGTCATAGTCTAGTCATAGTCTAGTCATAGTCTAGTCATAGTCTAGTCATAGTCTAGTCATAGTCTAGTCATAGTCTAGTCATAGTCTAGTCATAGTCTAGTCATAGTCTAGTCATAGTCTAGTCATAGTCTAGTCATAGTCTAGTCATAGTCTAGTCATAGTCTAGTCATAGTCTAGTCATAGTCTAGTCATAGTCTAGTCATAGTCTAGTCATAGTCTAGTCATAGTCTAGTCATAGTCTAGTCATAGTCTAGTCATAGTCTAGTCATAGTCTAGTCATAGTCTAGTCATAGTCTAGTCATAGTCTAGTCATAGTCTAGTCATAGTCTAGTCATAGTCTAGTCATAGTCTAGTCATAGTCTAGTCATAGTCTAGTCATAGTCTAGTCATAGTCTAGTCATAGTCTAGTCATAGTCTAGTCATAGTCTAGTCATAGTCTAGTCATAGTCTAGTCATAGTCTAGTCATAGTCTAGTCATAGTCTAGTCATAGTCTAGTCATAGTCTAGTCATAGTCTAGTCATAGTCTAGTCATAGTCTAGTCATAGTCTAGTCATAGTCTAGTCATAGTCTAGTCATAGTCTAGTCATAGTCTAGTCATAGTCTAGTCATAGTCTAGTCATAGTCTAGTCATAGTCTAGTCATAGTCTAGTCATAGTCTAGTCATAGTCTAGTCATAGTCTAGTCATAGTCTAGTCATAGTCTAGTCATAGTCTAGTCATAGTCTAGTCATAGTCTAGTCATAGTCTAGTCATAGTCTAGTCATAGTCTAGTCATAGTCTAGTCATAGTCTAGTCATAGTCTAGTCATAGTCTAGTCATAGTCTAGTCATAGTCTAGTCATAGTCTAGTCATAGTCTAGTCATAGTCTAGTCATAGTCTAGTCATAGTCTAGTCATAGTCTAGTCATAGTCTAGTCATAGTCTAGTCATAGTCTAGTCATAGTCTAGTCATAGTCTAGTCATAGTCTAGTCATAGTCTAGTCATAGTCTAGTCATAGTCTAGTCATAGTCTAGTCATAGTCTAGTCATAGTCTAGTCATAGTCTAGTCATAGTCTAGTCATAGTCTAGTCATAGTCTAGTCATAGTCTAGTCATAGTCTAGTCATAGTCTAGTCATAGTCTAGTCATAGTCTAGTCATAGTCTAGTCATAGTCTAGTCATAGTCTAGTCATAGTCTAGTCATAGTCTAGTCATAGTCTAGTCATAGTCTAGTCATAGTCTAGTCATAGTCTAGTCATAGTCTAGTCATAGTCTAGTCATAGTCTAGTCATAGTCTAGTCATAGTCTAGTCATAGTCTAGTCATAGTCTAGTCATAGTCTAGTCATAGTCTAGTCATAGTCTAGTCATAGTCTAGTCATAGTCTAGTCATAGTCTAGTCATAGTCTAGTCATAGTCTAGTCATAGTCTAGTCATAGTCTAGTCATAGTCTAGTCATAGTCTAGTCATAGTCTAGTCATAGTCTAGTCATAGTCTAGTCATAGTCTAGTCATAGTCTAGTCATAGTCTAGTCATAGTCTAGTCATAGTCTAGTCATAGTCTAGTCATAGTCTAGTCATAGTCTAGTCATAGTCTAGTCATAGTCTAGTCATAGTCTAGTCATAGTCTAGTCATAGTCTAGTCATAGTCTAGTCATAGTCTAGTCATAGTCTAGTCATAGTCTAGTCATAGTCTAGTCATAGTCTAGTCATAGTCTAGTCATAGTCTAGTCATAGTCTAGTCATAGTCTAGTCATAGTCTAGTCATAGTCTAGTCATAGTCTAGTCATAGTCTAGTCATAGTCTAGTCATAGTCTAGTCATAGTCTAGTCATAGTCTAGTCATAGTCTAGTCATAGTCTAGTCATAGTCTAGTCATAGTCTAGTCATAGTCTAGTCATAGTCTAGTCATAGTCTAGTCATAGTCTAGTCATAGTCTAGTCATAGTCTAGTCATAGTCTAGTCATAGTCTAGTCATAGTCTAGTCATAGTCTAGTCATAGTCTAGTCATAGTCTAGTCATAGTCTAGTCATAGTCTAGTCATAGTCTAGTCATAGTCTAGTCATAGTCTAGTCATAGTCTAGTCATAGTCTAGTCATAGTCTAGTCATAGTCTAGTCATAGTCTAGTCATAGTCTAGTCATAGTCTAGTCATAGTCTAGTCATAGTCTAGTCATAGTCTAGTCATAGTCTAGTCATAGTCTAGTCATAGTCTAGTCATAGTCTAGTCATAGTCTAGTCATAGTCTAGTCATAGTCTAGTCATAGTCTAGTCATAGTCTAGTCATAGTCTAGTCATAGTCTAGTCATAGTCTAGTCATAGTCTAGTCATAGTCTAGTCATAGTCTAGTCATAGTCTAGTCATAGTCTAGTCATAGTCTAGTCATAGTCTAGTCATAGTCTAGTCATAGTCTAGTCATAGTCTAGTCATAGTCTAGTCATAGTCTAGTCATAGTCTAGTCATAGTCTAGTCATAGTCTAGTCATAGTCTAGTCATAGTCTAGTCATAGTCTAGTCATAGTCTAGTCATAGTCTAGTCATAGTCTAGTCATAGTCTAGTCATAGTCTAGTCATAGTCTAGTCATAGTCTAGTCATAGTCTAGTCATAGTCTAGTCATAGTCTAGTCATAGTCTAGTCATAGTCTAGTCATAGTCTAGTCATAGTCTAGTCATAGTCTAGTCATAGTCTAGTCATAGTCTAGTCATAGTCTAGTCATAGTCTAGTCATAGTCTAGTCATAGTCTAGTCATAGTCTAGTCATAGTCTAGTCATAGTCTAGTCATAGTCTAGTCATAGTCTAGTCATAGTCTAGTCATAGTCTAGTCATAGTCTAGTCATAGTCTAGTCATAGTCTAGTCATAGTCTAGTCATAGTCTAGTCATAGTCTAGTCATAGTCTAGTCATAGTCTAGTCATAGTCTAGTCATAGTCTAGTCATAGTCTAGTCATAGTCTAGTCATAGTCTAGTCATAGTCTAGTCATAGTCTAGTCATAGTCTAGTCATAGTCTAGTCATAGTCTAGTCATAGTCTAGTCATAGTCTAGTCATAGTCTAGTCATAGTCTAGTCATAGTCTAGTCATAGTCTAGTCATAGTCTAGTCATAGTCTAGTCATAGTCTAGTCATAGTCTAGTCATAGTCTAGTCATAGTCTAGTCATAGTCTAGTCATAGTCTAGTCATAGTCTAGTCATAGTCTAGTCATAGTCTAGTCATAGTCTAGTCATAGTCTAGTCATAGTCTAGTCATAGTCTAGTCATAGTCTAGTCATAGTCTAGTCATAGTCTAGTCATAGTCTAGTCATAGTCTAGTCATAGTCTAGTCATAGTCTAGTCATAGTCTAGTCATAGTCTAGTCATAGTCTAGTCATAGTCTAGTCATAGTCTAGTCATAGTCTAGTCATAGTCTAGTCATAGTCTAGTCATAGTCTAGTCATAGTCTAGTCATAGTCTAGTCATAGTCTAGTCATAGTCTAGTCATAGTCTAGTCATAGTCTAGTCATAGTCTAGTCATAGTCTAGTCATAGTCTAGTCATAGTCTAGTCATAGTCTAGTCATAGTCTAGTCATAGTCTAGTCATAGTCTAGTCATAGTCTAGTCATAGTCTAGTCATAGTCTAGTCATAGTCTAGTCATAGTCTAGTCATAGTCTAGTCATAGTCTAGTCATAGTCTAGTCATAGTCTAGTCATAGTCTAGTCATAGTCTAGTCATAGTCTAGTCATAGTCTAGTCATAGTCTAGTCATAGTCTAGTCATAGTCTAGTCATAGTCTAGTCATAGTCTAGTCATAGTCTAGTCATAGTCTAGTCATAGTCTAGTCATAGTCTAGTCATAGTCTAGTCATAGTCTAGTCATAGTCTAGTCATAGTCTAGTCATAGTCTAGTCATAGTCTAGTCATAGTCTAGTCATAGTCTAGTCATAGTCTAGTCATAGTCTAGTCATAGTCTAGTCATAGTCTAGTCATAGTCTAGTCATAGTCTAGTCATAGTCTAGTCATAGTCTAGTCATAGTCTAGTCATAGTCTAGTCATAGTCTAGTCATAGTCTAGTCATAGTCTAGTCATAGTCTAGTCGTAGATATTAGTTATCTAATTGTAGTAGCAAAGTCGTAGTGTAGTCTTAGTCAAACCGTAGTCGGGTCGTAGTCAAGTTATAGTCTAATCGTAGTCTGGTCGTAATCTACATAGTCATAGTCGTTCCTTAATCGTTACCTGGCTATAGTTTAGCCGTATTCTAGTTGAAGCCTAGTCATGGTCTATTTATTTAGTCGTAGTCTAGTCTAAAGTCTACTCATATGGTCATATACGGACCTATTATCAAATTTTTGAACTCGTACAGAATTACAAACTATTGTCAACTTACCCACAGACATTTCTAAAGTTTCCTGCTTCATCTTAGTAAATACCGCATGTTCCTTATCCTGATCTAAAATTTCCAAATATTTGCAAATATTATCCGAACATTTATTAAAATTTGGCATAAATTGTTTAACGATTTGAGGAGCAAATGAAGGATTCAATAATTTACGATTATGACGCCATTTGAAGTCTTGGAAAAATGATTAAGTAAAAATTAAACTGAAATTATTAATTCCGATAACTCGTTAACCTACATTTACTGGTAATGATGCCATCCGGTAAGGCAGCATTCATGAATCCATAAATAACATCGGCCTTATTCAGGAACTCATCGGAGTTCAGAATGCGTTTAATAATCTCAGTATCGATGGTAATTAAAAGAGGCACCTCAGCGAACCATGTTAAATAGGACTGAGCATCGAACTGGATGAAATATTCCCCAATGACACTAAGAAATCCTTTATTTAGAAAAGTGGTTATCAATTTATCTTATATCTCCTTAAGAATAATGTTTACGAATTTACTTACTCTCGAGCGGCACAAACTTATACAGTATCCCCACAAACGGTAGACCATAGACCGTCGGTATATATTGTTTTATATTTCGAAAACTGCTCAACTTTTTGCTGGTATTATAAATTATTAATAACGCAATTATTGCGAAACCACATATAAAATATATATTATTACGACAAGTTATACCAAAAAGTATGTAAAAATTACTAAAAAGTATTTTTGCTATATCAAACATTTTGAATTTTTCTAAAAATGAGCTTTCAATTAAATTTTATTAACTTTTATATAAATTTTGCTTAAAAGTTTATTTGAATGACCTTTGACATAAAGAATTAAAGAGGTAAAAAAATGAATATTCTTTGAACAAAAAGTGTAATTAAGAAATGTCAATTAAATAATTATGATGCATTTTTATTATAATAATAATAATTTAAAGTGCATTCACTGGGAATAATTTAAATTTTCGAAAATTCGATGCATTTTAAAATCATTTCATTGGTACATATTACAGTGTCCCAAAAAATTTAAAGTCTTTGCACAAAAAAACGTACCCCCCAAATTTGTTACATTTGAAAAATTTTTTTTCAAAAATTTATCTTTTATAGGAAATTTTTCAAAAATTTACTTTTTATTGGAAATTTTTTAAAAATTTACTTTTTATAGGAAATTTTTCAAAAATTTACTTTTTATAGGAAATTTTT
>OW121744.1:50094875-50264875 GCA_933228675.1 Stomorhina lunata
TGCTTCCGACATTTCCACTTATATGAGAGCCAGGGTCAAATGTGGACCGATTATCTCAAAATGTGGCAAATTGATTACAGTTGTTACAAACATTATGTATGTAAAAAATAAACTTAAAATTCCCATTATCTTCAGATTAACGAGCTTTTTAGTTATTATACCCTTCACAATCGTAGGTGGAAAGGGTATTATAAGTTTATGCTGATGTTTGTAACGCATAGAAATATTTGTCTTAGACCCATCTTTTAGTATACCAATAGACTTAGAATCACTTTCTGAGTCGATTTAGCGATATCCGTCCGTCCGTCCGTCCGTCTGGCTGGACGGCTGGCTGGACCCCCATGTAAACCTTGTAATCAAACTACAGGTCGCAATTCTAAAGATAATTTGATGAAATTTGGCACAGATAATTTTTTTGATAATGGGACCATGGCTATTGAAATTGGTCAAAATCGGTCCATTATTTATGGTACCTCCCATAAGTCCCACTTCCCGGAATTGCTATATTGGCCACAAATATCAATATTTTCTTATGAAATTTAAAACAGATACTGCTTATGTAAACTTAAATCACTGTACAAAATTTCGTTGAAATCGGTCGGTTTGACCATAGCTCCCATACAAACTCTTCTTCAAAAACGCACTAAATGCGACAAAAAATCACTAAAACGCTCGTAAATCTAAAGATAATGAAAATTTTGAGTTTTTTTTTGCATACATAATTTTTGTAACAACTGTAATCAATTTGCCAAATTTAGAGATAATCGGTCCACATTTGACCGTAGCTCTCATATAAGTCCAAATGACGGAAACAGGTTGAATATATACGTTTTGAGAAAATGTTTGTATGATGGCAAAATTTAGCAAATATTTGTCTTTATACAGGAAAAATAACACCTTTGACCTTAGTGGTGAAGGGTATCGTATGGTCGGCTTGACCGACTATTGCGCTTTCTTACTTGTTTTTGACTCATTTGGTGCGTTTTGACAAAAGAGTTTGTATAGGAGCTATGATCGAAAGTGGACCGATTTGAAACGAAATTTGGTACAGTTATTTTGGTTACACAAGCAGTATCTGATTTAAAGTTCATGAACAAATATTGATATTTGTAGCCAAAATATCAATTCCGGGAAGTGGGACCTATGGGAGGTACCATAAATAATGAACCGATTTTGACGAATTTCAATAGCCATGGTCCCACTATCAAAAAAATTATCTGTGCAAAATTTCATGAAATTATCCTAAGAATTGCCACCTATAGTTTGATTACAAGGTTTACATGGGGCTCCAGCCAGCCAGTCAGACTGACGGACGGACTGACATCGCTAAATCGACTCTGAAAGTGATTCTAAGTCTATAAGAATACTAAAAAGTGGGTCTAAGCCAAATATTTCTATACGTTACCTTCATCAGCACAAACTTATAATACTCTTTCCACCTATTGTGGTGAAGGGTATAAAAATAAAATTAAATATGTAAATAAATCTGAAGTCAAAAAACTGTCCCAATAAAAATTTGATTTTGTTTTATTTGATTTCTATAACGGTAAGTATCACAATGAAAATATTTTCGGTTTTGCCTAAATTTTAATCACAAAGAATTAATTTATTTAGAAACAAGTAAGAAAGTGCTATAGTCGGTCAAGTCCGACCATATGATACCCTTTATCACTATGGTAAAAGGTGTTCTTTTTCTTGTATAAAGACAAGCATTTGCTAATTTTTTCCATCATACAAACATTTTCTCAAAACTTATATATTTAAGCTGTTTTTGTCATTTTGACTTATATGAGGGCTAGGGTCAAATGTGGACCGATTATCTTGAAATTTAGCAAATTTATTACAGTTTATACAAAAATTACGTATGCGAAAATTAAACTCAAAATTCTCATTATCTTTAGATTTATGAGCCTTTTTCTCTTGGTTTTCGTGTCATTTAGTGCGCTTTGACAGAAGAGTTTGTATGGGAGCTATGGCCAAATGTGGACCGATTTCAACGAAATTTGGTACAGTGATTTAGGTTTACATAAGGAGTATTTATTTTAAATTTCATGAAAAAATATTTATATTTGTGGCCAATATATCAATTCCGGGAAGTGGGACCTATGGGAGGTACCCTAAATAATGTACCGATTTAGACGAATTTCAATAGCCATGGTCCTACTACCAGATGAATTATATGTGCCAAATTCATCAAATTATCTTTAGAATTGCGTTCCGTACTTTGAGTACATGGGGGTCCGGACGGACAGACGAACTGACATCTTTTAATCGACTCAGAGAGCGATTCTAAGTCGACCAATATTTCTATGCATTACATACATCAGCACAAACTTATTTGTTATTTGCTTAAAAAAAAATTGTATGTGATAAAAGGGCCAATGTCAACATTGGCCCTTTTAGCATTAACAGTTTTAGAGTGACATTGGCCCTTAAGTTTTTTATGAAGCTGTTCTGGGATGAGTTAAAGATTAGCTGTTGGAACAAAATAAATGGGAGTAAAAAGAGGAATCGAATGCAATGACTAACTCAAAACATACGAAAACTTACATTGGCCCTTTTAGCACCAAGCCACAAAATTAATATAATACAAATGACAACTAAAGTAGCTTTATTTTAATTCATCAAAATTATAAATCTATGAAGTAGTTTATATACATATATATTATTCCCCGAGAACATTCCAATTGAAGTTTTACATAGTCTAATACTCAATTACCAGTGGCTAGTCAAGTTATGAGGTGAACCGCTTTTTGAAAAATTTTTAATTAATTTTTCTCTGGTATGCTAGCGAATGTTATCTAAAGTTATCTCATTTTAAAATGCAAAAGCTGACCCAAATCGCCGCATCGATCGAAATGTAAGATATTTCAGAATCATTTGTATAGCATACTTTTGGGACAATCTAAAAAGGTTCACTACATTGTAACTTATTTGTCAAAAGTTCTCTGATAGTAAAATAATTTAATTTAAACTGAATGTTTTGACCTAAATTTCAGATATCATATTTTATTAAACTTTTTTCGAAATAAATTGTTTTAAAAATCCCTAAGGTATGTTATACAATATTTGCTTAAAAGGTAAGTTTTCGATCGATATCTTAACTCCCAGTGGAGCATAGGTCCTCAAGTTTAATTACAGTAGCTTTTAAAGTTTACAAGTTACACAAAAATTAGTATGGGATGCAAAACTCTCCATAAAAAAGTTCTATTGACTAAGGGGTACCGACATCAGTTATTCACTTCAAAAAACAGTCATAAACCAATTGTTTTTAGAAAATGTTGAGTAGGATTAGCTCAGAGTAACGAACGAGATATAAATATTCTTAATTTCTTAGCAAAAAAGCGTTTACATACTTTCAAAACCATATTCATAAATAAATTTATTTAAATAAATATTTGCTATTTAATTAAAATTTAAGACCTATTTATTATGACCCCCTAGATAAGTCCCACAATTGTTGCAGTAATGACGAGCACTTTTGCAATTGTCGAAACAATATGGCAGACAGCAGCAACACCTGAAACAAAGAAATTCAATAAAAATTTTCAAAATTTATTTAATATTTCCTACATACGTGGTAAAACACAAAACTACGGCAACTATATGAGTCATCATACTGCTTTCATACTCGCAACGAGTCATCTGGCTGATATGGCAAGACGGACAATAGGCTAAATGGGAACGAGCTCCGAACTGGGCGGGTTGAATGCCTCAAGAAGGAGATAATTATTTAATTGTTTTTATTTCAACATTAAGATATCTGACCAATTTTAGTTCAGTTCTAGTTCAGTTCTAGTTCAGTTCTAGTTCAGTTCTAGTTCAGTTCTAGTTCAGTTCTAGTTCAGTTCTAGTTCAGTTCTAGTTCAGTTCTAGTTCAGTTCTAGTTCAGTTCTAGTTCAGTTCTAGTTCAGTTCTAGTTCAGTTCTAGTTCAGTTCTAGTTCAGTTCTAGTTCAGTTCTAGTTCAGTTCTAGTTCAGTTCTAGTTCAGTTCTAGTTCAGTTCTAGTTCAGTTCTAGTTCAGTTCTAGTTCAGTTCTAGTTCAGCTCTAGTTCAGTTCTAGTTCAGTTCTAGTTCAGTTCTAGTTCAGTTTTGGTTCAGTTCTAGTTCAGTTCTAGTTCAGTTCTAGTTCAGTTCTAGTTCAGTTCTAGTTCAGTTCTAGTTCAGTTCTAGTTCAGTTCTAGTTCAGTTCTAATTCAGTTCTAGTTCAGTTCTATTTCAGTTCTATTTCAGTTCTAGTTCAGTTCTAGTTCAGTTCTAGTTCAGTTCTAGTTCAGTTCTAGTTCAGTTCTAGTTCAGTTCTAGTTCAGTTCTAGTTCAGTTCTAGTTCAGTTCTAGTTCAGTTCTAGTTCAGTTCTAGTTCAGTTCTAGTTCAGTTCTAGTTCAGTTCTAGTTCAGTTCTAGTTCAGTTCTAGTTCAGTTCTAGTTCAGTTCTAGTTCAGTTCTAGTTCAGTTCTAGTTCAGTTCTAGTTCAGTTCTAGTTCAGTTCTAGTTCAGATCTAGTTCAGATCTAGTTCAGTTCTAGTTCAGTTCTAGTTCAGTTCTAGTTCAGTTCTAGTTCAGTTCTAGTTCAGTTCTAGTTCAGTTCTAGTTCAGTTCTAGTTCAGTTCTAGTTCAGTTCTAGTTCAGTTCTAGTTCAGTTCTAGTTCAGTTCTAGTTCAGTTCTAGTTCAGTTCTAGTTCAGTTCTAGTTCAGTTCTAGTTCAGTTCTAGTTCAGTTCTAGTTCAGTTCTAGTTCAGTTCTAGTTCAGTTCTAGTTCAGTTCTAGTTCAGTTCTAGTTCAGTTCTAGTTCAGTTCTAGTTCAGTTCTAGTTCAGTTCTAGTTCAGTTCTAGTTCAGTTCTAGTTCAGTTCTAGTTCAGTTCTAGTTCAGTTCTAGTTCAGTTCTAGTTCAGTTCTAGTTCAGTTCTAGTTCAGTTCTAGTTCAGTTCTAGTTCAGTTCTAGTTCAGTTCTAGTTCAGTTCTAGTTCAGTTCTAGTTCAGTTCTAGTTCAGTTCTAGTTCAGTTCTAGTTCAGTTCTAGTTCAGTTCTAGTTCAGTTCTAGTTCAGTTCTAGTTCAGTTCTAGTTCAGTTCTAGTTCAGTTCTAGTTCAGTTCTAGTTCAGTTCTAGTTCAGTTCTAGTTCAGTTCTAGTTCAGTTCTAGTTCAGTTCTAGTTCAGTTCTAGTTCAGTTCTAGTTCAGTTCTAGTTCAGTTCTAGTTCAGTTCTAGTTCAGTTCTAGTTCAGTTCTAGTTCAGTTCTAGTTCAGTTCTAGTTCAGTTCTAGTTCAGTTCTAGTTCAGTTCTAGTTCAGTTCTAGTTCAGTTCTAGTTCAGTTCTAGTTCAGTTCTAGTTCAGTTCTAGTTCAGTTCTAGTTCAGTTCTAGTTCAGTTCTAGTTCAGTTCTAGTTCAGTTCTAGTTCAGTTCTAGTTCAGTTCTAGTTCAGTTCTAGTTCAGTTCTAGTTCAGTTCTAGTTCAGTTCTAGTTCAGTTCTAGTTCAGTTCTAGTTCAGTTCTAGTTCAGTTCTAGTTCAGTTCTAGTTCAGTTCTAGTTCAGTTCTAGTTCAGTTCTAGTTCAGTTCTAGTTCAGTTCTAGTTCAGTTCTAGTTCAGTTCTAGTTCAGTTCTAGTTCAGTTCTAGTTCAGTTCTAGTTCAGTTCTAGTTCAGTTCTAGTTCAGTTCTAGTTCAGTTCTAGTTCAGTTCTAGTTCAGTTCTAGTTCAGTTCTAGTTCAGTTCTAGTTCAGTTCTAGTTCAGTTCTAGTTCAGTTCTAGTTCAGTTCTAGTTCAGTTCTAGTTCAGTTCTAGTTCAGTTCTAGTTCAGTTCTAGTTCAGTTCTAGTTCAGTTCTAGTTCAGTTCTAGTTCAGTTCTAGTTCAGTTCTAGTTCAGTTCTAGTTCAGTTCTAGTTCAGTTCTAGTTCAGTTCTAGTTCAGTTCTAGTTCAGTTCTAGTTCAGTTCTAGTTCAGTTCTAGTTCAGTTCTAGTTCAGTTCTAGTTCAGTTCTAGTTCAGTTCTAGTTCAGTTCTAGTTCAGTTCTAGTTCAGTTCTAGTTCAGTTCTAGTTCAGTTCTAGTTCAGTTCTAGTTCAGTTCTAGTTCAGTTCTAGTTCAGTTCTAGTTCAGTTCTAGTTCAGTTCTAGTTCAGTTCTAGTTCAGTTCTAGTTCAGTTCTAGTTCAGTTCTAGTTCAGTTCTAGTTCAGTTCTAGTTCAGTTCTAGTTCAGTTCTAGTTCAGTTCTAGTTCAGTTCTAGTTCAGTTCTAGTTCAGTTCTAGTTCAGTTCTAGTTCAGTTCTAGTTCAGTTCTAGTTCAGTTCTAGTTCAGTTCTAGTTCAGTTCTAGTTCAGTTCTAGTTCAGTTCTAGTTCAGTTCTAGTTCAGTTCTAGTTCAGTTCTAGTTCAGTTCTAGTTCAGTTCTAGTTCAGTTCTAGTTCAGTTCTAGTTCAGTTCTAGTTCAGTTCTAGTTCAGTTCTAGTTCAGTTCTAGTTCAGTTCTAGTTCAGTTCTAGTTCAGTTCTAGTTCAGTTCTAGTTCAGTTCTAGTTCAGTTCTAGTTCAGTTCTAGTTCAGTTCTAGTTCAGTTCTAGTTCAGTTCTAGTTCAGTTCTAGTTCAGTTCTAGTTCAGTTCTAGTTCAGTTCTAGTTCAGTTCTAGTTCAGTTCTAGTTCAGTTCTAGTTCAGTTCTAGTTCAGTTCTAGTTCAGTTCTAGTTCAGTTCTAGTTCAGTTCTAGTTCAGTTCTAGTTCAGTTCTAGTTCAGTTCTAGTTCAGTTCTAGTTCAGTTCTAGTTCAGTTCTAGTTCAGTTCTAGTTCAGTTCTAGTTCAGTTCTAGTTCAGTTCTAGTTCAGTTCTAGTTCAGTTCTAGTTCAGTTCTAGTTCAGTTCTAGTTCAGTTCTAGTTCAGTTCTAGTTCAGTTCTAGTTCAGTTCTAGTTCAGTTCTAGTTCAGTTCTAGTTCAGTTCTAGTTCAGTTCTAGTTCAGTTCTAGTTCAGTTCTAGTTCAGTTCTAGTTCAGTTCTAGTTCAGTTCTAGTTCAGTTCTAGTTCAGTTCTAGTTCAGTTCTAGTTCAGTTCTAGTTCAGTTCTAGTTCAGTTCTAGTTCAGTTCTAGTTCAGTTCTAGTTCAGTTCTAGTTCAGTTCTAGTTCAGTTCTAGTTCAGTTCTAGTTCAGTTCTAGTTCAGTTCTAGTTCAGTTCTAGTTCAGTTCTAGTTCAGTTCTAGTTCAGTTCTAGTTCAGTTCTAGTTCAGTTCTAGTTCAGTTCTAGTTCAGTTCTAGTTCAGTTCTAGTTCAGTTCTAGTTCAGTTCTAGTTCAGTTCTAGTTCAGTTCTAGTTCAGTTCTAGTTCAGTTCTAGTTCAGTTCTAGTTCAGTTCTAGTTCAGTTCTAGTTCAGTTCTAGTTCAGTTCTAGTTCAGTTCTAGTTCAGTTCTAGTTCAGTTCTAGTTCAGTTCTAGTTCAGTTCTAGTTCAGTTCTAGTTCAGTTCTAGTTCAGTTCTAGTTCAGTTCTAGTTCAGTTCTAGTTCAGTTCTAGTTCAGTTCTAGTTCAGTTCTAGTTCAGTTCTAGTTCAGTTCTAGTTCAGTTCTAGTTCAGTTCTAGTTCAGTTCTAGTTCAGTTCTAGTTCAGTTCTAGTTCAGTTCTAGTTCAGTTCTAGTTCAGTTCTAGTTCAGTTCTAGTTCTAGTTCAGTTCTAGTTCAGTTCTAGTTCAGTTCTAGTTCAGTTCTAGTTCAGTTCTAGTTCAGTTCTAGTTCAGTTCTAGTTCAGTTCTAGTTCAGTTCTAGTTCAGTTCTAGTTCAGTTCTAGTTCAGTTCTAGTTCAGTTCTAGTTCAGTTCTAGTTCAGTTCTAGTTCAGTTCTAGTTCAGTTCTAGTTCAGTTCTAGTTCAGTTCTAGTTCAGTTCTAGTTCAGTTCTAGTTCAGTTCTAGTTCAGTTCTAGTTCAGTTCTAGTTCAGTTCTAGTTCAGTTCTAGTTCAGTTCTAGTTCAGTTCTAGTTCAGTTCTAGTTCAGTTCTAGTTCAGTTCTAGTTCAGTTCTAGTTCAGTTCTAGTTCAGTTCTAGTTCAGTTCTAGTTCAGTTCTAGTTCAGTTCTAGTTCAGTTCTAGTTCAGTTCTAGTTCAGTTCTAGTTCAGTTCTAGTTCAGTTCTAGTTCAGTTCTAGTTCAGTTCTAGTTCAGTTCTAGTTCAGTTCTAGTTCAGTTCTAGTTCAGTTCTAGTTCAGTTCTAGTTCAGTTCTAGTTCAGTTCTAGTTCAGTTCTAGTTCAGTTCTAGTTCAGTTCTAGTTCAGTTCTAGTTCAGTTCTAGTTCAGTTCTAGTTCAGTTCTAGTTCAGTTCTAGTTCAGTTCTAGTTCAGTTCTAGTTCAGTTCTAGTTCAGTTCTAGTTCAGTTCTAGTTCAGTTCTAGTTCAGTTCTAGTTCAGTTCTAGTTCAGTTCTAGTTCAGTTCTAGTTCAGTTCTAGTTCAGTTCTAGTTCAGTTCTAGTTCAGTTCTAGTTCAGTTCTAGTTCAGTTCTAGTTCAGTTCTAGTTCAGTTCTAGTTCAGTTCTAGTTCAGTTCTAGTTCAGTTCTAGTTCAGTTCTAGTTCAGTTCTAGTTCAGTTCTAGTTCAGTTCTAGTTCAGTTCTAGTTCAGTTCTAGTTCAGTTCTAGTTCAGTTCTAGTTCAGTTCTAGTTCAGTTCTAGTTCAGTTCTAGTTCAGTTCTAGTTCAGTTCTAGTTCAGTTCTAGTTCAGTTCTAGTTCAGTTCTAGTTCAGTTCTAGTTCAGTTCTAGTTCAGTTCTAGTTCAGTTCTAGTTCAGTTCTAGTTCAGTTCTAGTTCAGTTCTAGTTCAGTTCTAGTTCAGTTCTAGTTCAGTTCTAGTTCAGTTCTAGTTCAGTTCTAGTTCAGTTCTAGTTCAGTTCTAGTTCAGTTCTAGTTCAGTTCTAGTTCAGTTCTAGTTCAGTTCTAGTTCAGTTCTAGTTCAGTTCTAGTTCAGTTCTAGTTCAGTTCTAGTTCAGTTCTAGTTCAGTTCTAGTTCAGTTCTAGTTCAGTTCTAGTTCAGTTCTAGTTCAGTTCTAGTTCAGTTCTAGTTCAGTTCTAGTTCAGTTCTAGTTCAGTTCTAGTTCAGTTCTAGTTCAGTTCTAGTTCAGTTCTAGTTCAGTTCTAGTTCAGTTCTAGTTCAGTTCTAGTTCAGTTCTAGTTCAGTTCTAGTTCAGTTCTAGTTCAGTTCTAGTTCAGTTCTAGTTCAGTTCTAGTTCAGTTCTAGTTCAGTTCTAGTTCAGTTCTAGTTCAGTTCTAGTTCAGTTCTAGTTCAGTTCTAGTTTAGTTCTAGTTCAGTTCTAGTTCAGTTCTAGTTCAGTTCTAGTTCAGTTCTAGTTCAGTTCTAGTTCAGTTCTAGTTCAGTTCTAGTTCAGTTCTAGTTCAGTTCTAGTTCAGTTCTAGTTCAGTTCTAGTTCAGTTCTAGTTCAGTTCTAGTTCAGTTCTAGTTCAGTTCTAGTTCTGTTTCACTGTTAAACGGTTGTGTTTTTTGAAAGTGCTACACTAAACTAAAAAATTGTGCCTTTAGAAACTAAAAATATCTAAATAAAATATATCAAAAAAATCGTTACAGTTTTCTGATTAAAGTGATTAAAAAATAATTTAAAAAATCGCATTAACTAAGTGTTATTTGCTTAATAATTCTTTGCATACTAAATCACAAAAACAAAAACCCCAGTACTTATAAATAAAAAATCTATTTTATTTCCAAAAATTTTTTAATATGAGTGAACCAATAATTCTCTGTAGCCAATGTAAAAGAGAAATTACTACAACAAAGTACGTAAAATGTTACAATTGCAATTCCAACTATCATTTTACAACATGTGCTACTGTTTCGGAAATCACGTACCAGAATATGTATGGTGAGAGAAAAACATCTTGGAAATGTCATAATTGCAGAACTCCGAGATCAAAATCTCCTAATACAATGTACCAGACATCCTCTCATGACGACAACACCAGCAATAAACAGGCGCGGTCGGAGGATGGTGATGAAGAAAAAGCCGAAAATGAGAAGGCTAAAAAGTACAAGGAAATGTCGTTGACCTCTGTTAATGCTCAACTGTATGCCGTACAATCTGATGTCACAGAGTTGAAGAGTGATCTGAAGGAAGTTAAGAAAACAATTGAACAAATTGCAGCTAATGTTAACTCCTCAAATACTCAAATTAAAAATGAGATTCAAAACGCGCTCACTACAATAACGACTACTCTTACTTCTCTTGTAGCCCAAGTAAAAGAGCTTAATGATAAAGATATGAGAAGGGAGACCCAAATTAATACATTGGAACATCGTATTAATAAATTAGAGCAACAAATGCTTAACAAAAATATTGAGATTAAAAACATCACAAACAAACAAATCTCTGCATATGATGTAATAGAAACAATTGGTAAAGCTGTCAATGTTGAAATAAGAGAAAATGATATAAATAGAGCTTATCGTCTAAAAAAACTAGATAGTAAGATAATTGTTGAATTCTCTTCATTGCATAAAAAGATTGAGCTTATGAGCAAAATTGAAAAACATAAAATTGACTCAAATATCATCAACAACAATGAAGACCAAAACAATGTTCGTTACATTTATATAAACGATGAGTTAACTTTTAATAATCGCCAGCTTTTATGGCAAACAAAAACAAAAGCAAAAGAAGCTAAATGGAAATATGTTTGGGTTCGCAATGGAAATATTTTCGCCAAAAAAAATGAAAACTCCCCCCTTTTTAACATTAAAAACACTGCAGATATTGAAAATATACAGATTTCACAAAATTAAAAATTTTTTCTTTTACATAAATAAATAAATAAATAAATAAATAAATATGAATATTAACAATCAACAAACAATTAATGATTTTAATCAAATAAACAAAAAAAATTTAAGTTATCCCTTGTCCTTAATATATCTGAACATTCGCTCACTTAGAAAAAATTTTTCACCATTTCTCATTGCGATCAATAATATAATAAACCAAATCAAAATAATTGTTTTGGTTGAAACCAATATAACCGATGATGAGAATAATTTTTACAAAATAAACGGATTCAATTCCACATTTCTTAATCGAAAAGGGAGAGGTGGTGGTATTGTTGTGTATATCTCAGAAAGCTTAGTATTTAATAATGTTACTCTTAACACAGAATCATTGGAAATAATACAAATAGATAGTATCATAAACAAAAAGCCAATATCTCTTCTCGCCATTTACCGCCCTCCTCACGAGAGAGTCCCCTTATTCATTACCGAACTAGATAACATTATTAACAGTATAAAGAGAAACCAAGAGATGATTATAGTGGGAGATGTCAACATAGATATTCTTAAAGAAAACATCACAACAACAACATATCAGAGCATGATTACTAGCAATGGACTCCAATGTATAATCACTGAGAGCACGCGCAATGATTTAAAAAGAAACACAAATACATGCATAGATCATTTACTGGTGAGAGCAAACTCAAGAAAAATACAAACCTACGCAGCGATAATTGCAACAAACATCTCCGATCATTATACAATATTCTGCTCTTTGCACGAAGATATAAATAATAATGAAAGAGAAAATGTTATAACTCAGGGTTCGCAATTTAACAAACATAAAATAAACAAACAAATACGGGAAACAAATTGGAACTCGGTGTTAAGTGAAGAAACAGATATAAACAATATATACAATAATTTCCAAGATACCTTTAGTAAAATATACAAAACATCAAACATGAAATCAAAACCAGTGAAAAAAAGATCATTAAACCCATGGATTAATGATGAAATAGTAAAATATTGTGACAATAGGGATAAACTTTATAAAAAATGGAAAAATAATCCAAAAAACTTAATATATGAAAAAGAATTTAAAAAATTTCGAAATCTTTTAAATAAAAAAATCAATTATGAAAAAAATACATACTATAAAAATAAATTTTATGAAAATAGAAATGATTTAAGAGGAACATGGCAACTAATTAATGAAATTATTGGTAAAAAATCAACGAATATTGACACTCTTATACTAAAAAACTTTAAAAATGAAGATATTAGTGAAATAATTAACAAATTTGCACTAAATTTTAAAGCAAATGTTAATAAAATAATACACGTATGTAATATTAAAACACTAGAAAATATATATGAAACAGTCCAAAATTCTCTATATATTGAATATGCTAATGAAGAAGAAGTATACAATATTTTAAAATCACTAAACATTAGAAAAGGAGCAGGTGCAGATAATATTCGTCCGAAAGATCTAAAATTTAATGCTAGTTTCCTTTCACCGATTATCACAAAAATCATAAATCTAAGCCTTGAACAATCAAAAGTACCAAATCTACTAAAAACATCACTAATTAGACCGATATATAAAAATGGGAAACAATCAGATGTAAACAACTACAGACCCATCGCAATACTGCCAATTATAGATAAAATTCTAGAGGAGATAATAGTTAGAAGACTTACATTATATCTACAAAAATTTAAAATCATAAGTAGCAATCAGTATGGATTCCAAAAAGGAAAGAATATAAACCAATTACTAGGAAACTTCGCAACCTACATCAACCAATGCCTAAGTAACAATATGCACGTACTAGCTCTTTTCATAGACTTTAGTAAAGCATTTGATACCCTCTCGCATAGTAAAATTCTTGAAAAGCTCGAAAACATCGGTGTTAGAGGAAATATCTTAAACTGGTTTAAAAGCTACTTAGAAAATCGATCTTATTGTGTAAAAGTTAACAACAATCTCAGCACCAAAATCATATATGATTGTGGTGTACCACAAGGATCGAAGATTGGGCCAATTTTATATATCATATACGCAAACGATATGTTAAAATGCTTAAAAGATAGCAAAACATTTGCCTACGCAGATGATACCGCAATAATCATATCCGGTAACAGCATTGCAGAGGCAACAGAAAAGATGCAAAAACAATTGGATATCGCCACAAAATGGTGCCATGATAATGGATTAATCATAAACGCTAACAAAACTAAAATAATGCACATTAAGCCACCTCATCTACTAAATACAAACATAAATTTAAAATTTCATAACACTCAATGTCTACACAACAATTCTTCAAGTCCTAACAACTTCAACGATACTTGTTCGACATTTATTGAAACTGTAGAGACATACAAATATCTGGGTGTAATCGTCGATAACAACTTTAAGTGGAAGCCGCATTTGGAGAATCTACAAAAAAAATTAAGGAAATCCTCTTACATGCTGTGTCACCTAAGCTACACTGCATCTTATGAAGTCATTAGACAAGCTTATTATTCCTTAGTTGAATCATACATTCGTCATGGGATCACCGCATGGGGAAAAGTTAAATATAGCAGCACGTTACAGAAAACCCAAAACCAAATTTTAAAAATATTGTGGAAAAAATTACACCTCTACACATATAACAACACTAATAACATTCAAAATTTAAACTATCAACAAATCAACATTAATAACAACAACATGCAACTAAACACAGTCTATAATGATAGAAATCATACATCACGAAATGCCAACATAAACCTCAACAAACTTGCTACTGACTTAAAGGTCCTTAATGTCAAAAGTATTTACTATGCAACCATCACAAAAGAATTTTACAACGACTCCCGATTTTTGCAACCAATTAATCATGCATATAACACAAGAAGACGTTCTGAAGGAAGGTATAAAGTGGACCGATTTACTAACGAATACGGTAGAAGTACCCTACAAGTCGCTTTACCAACTATTTTCAACAAAATTCATCCTAATATAATAAACACAAAAAACAATTATAAAAGAAATAAACTTATTAAAAATTTTTTGATTAGTTTGCAATGAAGAAATTTAAATTTAAAAAATTAAAAAAAATCAAATTTTAAAATATCTTGTAATCAAATATAATTTTAAAATGAAATTTTGAAGATATAATATATAAATAATACAAATGTAAAATATTGAAATATGTATAATATTCCGCAGACAAGCCAAAAGCTTTGTGGACTTAACATAAGAAATATTTGTAAAAAAATCTTTTAAATAAATATAAATCTTTAAAAAAAAAAAAAAAAAAAAAAGTTCAGTTCTAGTTCAGTTCTAGTTCAGTTCTAGTTCAGTTCTAGTTCAGTTCTAGTTCAGTTCTAGTTCAGTTCTAGTTCAGTTCTAGTTCAGTTCTAGTTCAGTTCTAGTCTTATCAAATCAAATCCAATTCAGTTTGATTTCATTCCAAATTTTCCAATAAAAATTAAAATTGTTGTACTATCTTACTAATGACTGGTTGTTGTATGGTAAAAACTTGTTGTGACATGCTCGGTTGTGCTTGCTCAAGCAAATGTTGCTGCTGCTGTAGATGTTCCGCATGTTCTTTAGATGCATAGGAAAGCCTCTCCAAATCCGGATATGCTGGTAGCTGCCCTGTACTATCACTGGGAATTGGCAATGTTTCACCTGGCAAACGATTGTCCATCATATTTATTAGTTCTTGTTTGGTGGTCATATTTGGACTAATTAATTTATATTGTCGTCTGCCTTTTGGACGTTTTGAAAAATTGTATTTTCGCTCTAGTTTGTGACAAGCGTGCGCGAACAATTAAACTGAATTTTACATGTGTGATGTTATAATGCGACGATAGCATGCGATTTGTGTTCAATGATTTTTATAAATAAATACATTTTTTTGTGGTTTTAATGGAAATTAATTTAGAAATATATATTTCTTTTTAATTAAATGGAAGAGTAGACAGAAAAATACACTCTATTTCTGGGAACTACATACTCCATAACTCGAATAGAAAATAACTTATAATTAGAAGATTAAAGATATAAAAATGGACATATTTATGAAAAAGTATTATCCGATGTAATTTTTTTTTACATTTACCCCTTTTTTATAAACGTTTAATAAAGTTATTAAAGGCTTATTGTACGAAAAAAACATGAACCGAAGAATAATATGTTTCTATTTGTTCCACTGGAGTCTTTTCCAGTATTTGCATAGTGTGAAGATCTAATCAGTGGTAGATTAACCTAGTCTAAAGTCACATTGGTAAGTCCCAATTACACATTTTTAATTGGCACATTTTCATTGTCGTCCACTTCACAAAAAACACAGAGATTTCAATAGTCGGGCGTACGTTCTTTTAACCATACGGCCTTAAAAAGCTCAGTTGGCAAACCATCGGCGCAAGTAACTTCCCAGTGGTAAATGAAGCAGGAGGAAACGAAGCTCTTAGATAATAACTAATGAAGCTAACATGACATTTTAAGCGATCATATAGGTACTTAGAGTGTAATTTGTGTGTAAAATAAGCATCGTCGCTTACATTATAAGCGTGAGCGCATGATTAATAGCAAGAGCACGAGAGCGCTAAAGCAGGAGAGTGCTTCATTGATAGGTAACTTCGTCGCTTTCTTTTAAATCCAGAGCATACGATTTAAAGCAACGTTGTCGCTAACATTTTAATCGAGAGCATACCAATTATTTAGACAAGTATATATTAAATTTCAGGGAGCAAAAAGGCAAAGGTGTCATCACTAAGGGCTACTAAATATCGCTTAGATCAACGATTACGTCATGGTCACTTTTACCACTGGGTTTATTATTATCAGTTGAGTTTTTGCAACTTTAACCTCATTTTGGTTGGGTGGTGGACATAAAACGCCGCCATCATTGATTTATACAAGCGCTTCATTTGGTCGCTTTCGTCTGATACCAACAATTTGCTACAGTGATCCAATCATGATTTCAGTACGCTATCTGTATCTATCGCGAGGTTTCCTTGTCGCCCTTATTAGAAAAGATATGATTATGTATAACCATTCGTTTGGTGTTAAGCTATTTAATTTTCACTACGCAATGGTAATATTTACCTTTTCTTAACGACTTAATATAGGTTATTTAGAAATATTCAACCAAAGCGATAAAACATCGTCTTACAACCAGTTCATTACGAGGTCTCAGCTAACAACGATTCGAGATTAAGAACTTCAGCTTATACTACATACGGCATAAAATACTGCAGGATAAAACCCCTATCTCTCATTCGTCTAATTACAAGGCAAAATTATATTCCTATGCGATAAAATCTTTGGCTCCCTATCGTCTAACTACTGATCTACAGTTCGACGAAATAAATACTTTGGATCTGGCTCTGCTAACTACAAGGTAAAATAATAATAATAATTCGCAAGATAAAATATTTGACTCTCGATCTATGGCATTTTATTCCACATGATAAATACTTCGGCTCTCGACCAACTACGGTATTATAAAATGACAAACGGACTTTCTAACTACTAGGAAGTATTTTGGATTCTGCTTCTATCTTAAGCTTTAAAATTTCGAATGCTTTTATAGATATAGTGTCTATATTCTAGACTAAATGAGAATTATATGTACCTACTGCTACTTTAGCTAAGACATGTTATGCAAATGGATTGGACTATATATAGACCTACGACTGGACTATATAAAGATCTACGATTGGACTATTAAAAGATTTACGATTGGACTATATAAAGATCTACGATTGGGCTATATAAAAACCAAGGATTGGACTTTATAAAGATCTACAATAGGACTTTATAAAGACCACGGATTACACCATATAAAGACCAAGTATTGGACTATATAAAGACCTACGATTGGACTATATAAAGACCAAAGATTGGACTATATAAAGACCAAGAATTGGACTATGTAAAGACTTACTCTTGGACTATATAAAGACCAAGGATTAGACTATATCAAGACCTTCGATTGGACTATACAAATATCTACGATTGGACTATATAAATACAATGGATTGAACCTATAATTGGACTATATAAAGATCTACGATTGGACTTTATAAAGACCAAGAATTGGGCTTTATAAAGACTAACAATTGGACTATATAAAGACCAAGGACTGGACTATAAAAGGCCTAAGGATTAGACTATATAAAGACCAAGGATTGGACTACATAAAGACCTACGATTAGACTACGTAAAGCCCAAGGATAGGACTATATAAAGACCTACGATTAGACTATATAAAGATATACGATTGGAATATTTAAAGATCCGCGATTGGACGATATAAAGACCAGGAATTGGACTTTATAAAGACCTACGATTGGACTTTATAAAAACCAAGAATTGGACTATGTAAAGACCATGGATTGGGCTGTAAAAAGACTTAGGATTGCACTATATAAAGACCAAGGAATGGACTATATAAAGACTTACGATTAGACTATATAAACTCCAATTATTGGACTATAAAAAGACTAAGGATTTGACCATATAAAGACCCACGGTTGGACTATATAAAGATCAATTATTAGACCTTCGATTGGCCTTTACAAGAATCTATGATGGGACTATATAAATACAAAGGATTGAACTATATAAACCTACGATTGGTCTATACAAAGATATACGATTGGACTATTTAAAGATCTGCGATTGGACAATTTAAAGATCTAAGATTGGACTATATAAAGACCAAGGATTGGACTTTTTAAAGATTTACGATTAGACTCTATAAAGACCAAGAATTGGACTATGTAAAGACTAAGGATTGGACCATAAAAAGACTTAGGATTGGACTATATAAAGACCAAGGAATGGACTATATAAATACCAACGATTAGACTATATAAACCCCAAGAATTGGACTATAAAAAGACTAAGGATTGGACTATATACAGACCAAGGATTGGACTATATTAAGACCAACGATTGGACTATATAAAGGCCAAGAATTGGACTATATAAAGACTATACAAAAATCAACGATTGGACTATTTAAAGATCTGCGATTGAACAATATAAAGATCTACGATTGGACTATATAAAGACCAAGGATTGGACTTTATAAAGACTAAGAATTGGACTATGTAAAGACCAAGGATTGGACTATAAAAAGACTAAGGATTGGACTATATAAAGTCCAAGGATTGGACTATATAAAGAACTACGATTAGACTATATAAAGACCACGGATTGCACTATAAAAAAACTAAGGATTGGACTATATAAAGACCTACGATTAGACTATATAAAAATCTGCGGTTGGACTATATGAAGATCTACGTTTGGACTATATAAGTACCAAGGATTGGACTATATAAAGACCTTCGATTGGACTATAAAAATTCTACGATTGGACTACATAAATACAAAGGATTAAACTATATAAAAACCTACGATTGGACTATATCAAGATCTACTATTAGACTATATAAAAACCTATAAAAATAGTAAGAAAAGTGTTCGAAAATGATCCCATGGATACTCGTAGCATAGCACACAGAATATTAAAATATGCTCGGCCTTTTACCTAACCTAACAAACTAAGAAGTTCCTTACTACATTAGCCTAAATATGCATACGCATTGAATAAGCAAAATATACTAAATGAAAGACAGCTTTGATGAACCTGGACAGACTAGGCATACCTCAGCTGAAAATTAAATATCAATACAATATTATTTACATAGGGTATCATATAATCGAACTTGACTTCAAGTAATTACTTGTAACAAAATTCAAATTTTTATAAAAATTGTATAATGTATTTCATTAAATTTTATCGACTTAAAACAGCGGACCCTAGAGTAATTTCTCCTGATTGAAAAACTCTATCATCTGGAATCACACATTTAATATCCATAATGAAAAATTCACTTAAAAAAGTTCTCGTATATAGCTATCAAATTGCGAAAAATTCAAAAGTATCTCAAGCTTAAAGCCAAAAAAAAGCTTTTCCCATTATTAAATTGCTAACATTTTAATAACTTTATCATAATTTTAATGTGTTGGTGCTACTTTATCTAGATCTTAATAAATTTGTTAAACTAATAACAGAGTAATGTTTGTTTGTAAAAGGTTGAATTCGGGAAAATTAAGAGATAGGCCGGGGGTTAAGCTTTACTTTGAATTAAGCAAAAAATGAATGTGATGATGACATTTTTAACATAAAAGTTTAAAAAAGAATGATATATATAAATATTTCTTAAAAGTGCGAACAATAATTCCTTTAAATAAATTATTTTATATTTACCCCTTACCTTTTGGACCACCAAAGCCGACCGGGTGTCACCCAATATAATGTAAACTTTTTCGTTTATTTAATATAATGAGTAAAATATTTGATTGCGGTTGTTTGTTTATTTATTTGTATTACTCATTTATCTGATGCGAAGTCAAAGCAAATTTTCTACCACAGACCCAAAACAGTCGACAACGAAACTCAGAAGTGAGTGAAAATCAAACGAAATAGAAAAAAAAAACTAATAGGTATTTGGAAAAACAAAAGCCAGCGAAAAACTATTAAAATTATTTCTAAAATAAAAGTTAAAACGAAATAATAAAAAAAAATATATAATAAACAATACTTTTAAAAACCGAACTTTTCAACAAAACTCAATTTAAATAAATGGAAAAACAAAATCCCATTAATCGCGCCAATAACTACAATGCCGCCCCGCCTATGGGTGCCGGTACTACAACCTCGAGTGGTGTTACTGTTTTCGATTCATCGAATAATAATGCTCCACCCCCACCTTCGTACGACCAGGCCATGGGTAATCCTAACCCAATCGCTTCAACAACACGTACGTATACTATGACTAATGGCTGGAATATGCCTGGCATGGGTGCCTCCAATACAGCATATAATCCGCCAACAACACATACTACTACAACAACTTATACCACAAATAGAGCTCAAGTACCACCAGCACAACCGAGTGTTTTCGTTCCACCACCAGTCGTCATAATACAGCGTAAGTTTTTTTTTTACCTACTATAATTCTTTGCGACCTACGATTGGACTATACAAAGATCTACGATTTGACTATATAAAAATTTAACTATATAAAGACCTACTATTGGACTATATAAAGATCTATGATTGGACTTTATAAAGACCTATAGTTGGACTATATAAAGATCTACCATTAGACTTTATAAAGACCAAGGATTGGGCCATGTAAATATCTACGATTAGACTATATAAAAATCTACGATAGGACTATATAAGGATCTACGATTGGACTATATCAAGACCAAAAATTAAACTATATAAAGACCTACTATTGGAATAAAAAGATCTACGATTGGACTATATAAAGATCTATAGTTGGACTATATAAAGATCTACGGTTGGACTACATACAAATTTACGATTGGACTATATAAAGACCTACGAAGGAACTATATAAAGACCAAGGATTGGACAATATAAAGATCTACGATTGGACTATATAAAGATCTACGATTGGACTATACAAAGACCAAGGATTGGACTATATTAAGACCTACGATTGGACTATATAAAGACAAAGGATTGGACTATATAAAGAACTACGATTGGACTATATAAAGATCTACGATTGGACTATATGAAGATCTACGATAGGACTATATAAAAATCTTCGATTGAACTATATAAAGACCTACGATTGGACAATGTAAAGATCTACGATTGGACTATATAAAGACCAAGGATTGGACTATATAAAGAACTACGATTGGATAATGTAAAGATCTAGGATTGGACTATATAAAGATCTACGGTTTTACTATATAAACCCTACTATTGGACTATATATAGACCAACGATTGGACTATATAAATACCAAGGACTGGACTACATTAAGATCTTCGATTGGCCTATATAAACCCCTATGATAAGACTATATAAAGATCTACTATTGGACTGTATAAAGACCAACGATTTTACTATATATAGATCTACGATTGGACTATATAAAGATCTACGATTGGCCTATATAAAGATATACGATAGAACTATATAAAAATCTTCGATTGGACTAATAAAGACCAAGGATTGGACTATATAAAGATCTACGGTTTTACTATATAAAGACTATATATAGGACTATATATAGACCAACGATTGGACTATATAAATACCAAGGACTGGACTACATAAAGATCTACCATTGGCCTATATAAACCCCTATGATAAGACTATATAAAGATCTACTATTGGACTGTATAAAGACCAACGATTTTACTATATAAAGATCTACGATTGGACTATACAAAAACCTACGATTAGACTATATAAGAATCTACTATTTGCAATACATAGACCCACGATTTTGCTATATAAAGGCCTACTATTGGACTATATAAAGACAAACGATTGGACTATATAAAGACAAACGATTGGACTATATAAAGACCCACGATTAGACTATATAAAGGCCTACTACTGGACTATATAAAGACATACGTTTAGACTATATAAAAGCCTATTATTGGACTATATAAAGACCCTCTATTGGACTATATAAAGACCCACGATTAGACTATATAAAGGCCTACTACTGGACTATATAAAGACATACGTTTAGACTATATAAAAGCCTACTATTGGACTATATGAAGACCCTCTATTGGACTATATAAAGACCCATGATTAGACTATATAAAGGCTTACTCTTGGACTATATAGAGACATACTATCAAACTATATAAACCAACGATTGGACTATATAAAGACCGACGATTGGAGTTTATAAAGACCTTAGATTGGACTATATAAAGACCGACGATTGGACTTTATAAAGACCTTATATTGGACTATATAAAGACCTACGATTGGACTTTATAAACCAACGATTGGACTATATAAAGACCTGCTATTGGACTATATAAAGACTGACGATTGGACTATATAAAGACCTACCATTGGACTATATAAATACATAAGATTATACTACACAACTATTCTGAATGCAAATTATGAGCGACTCACACATAACTTATGTGACTTGAAATTTTCAGGATCGATAATTTTATTATCTATCTAACTTAGATCCGATTGATGTGTAAGAAATAACGTAAACAGTCTAATGTTTTTTTTTTAACCAATTCAATTTTCTATTATTTTACTATCAATATTACGTCTCAGACCAGAGGACTTTCCCTACTATAATCTGTGTTTTTATATGATTGCTACGATAGATTGATTACTCGATGACTCATGTTCAATTTGTATCGCAATTCGCATTTAAATATAGGGCGCAAATAAATTTATACTTATGAAATGTGTCTCAAATTAATAATATAATTAAATACGTCACACATAATTAATTAGGGGATTCACAAGATGTATTGACGTGTTATATTGTCATTAAGGCATATTTTTCCAATGTTATGAAATAGTTCTTATCTTGCCATTGTTTTGTTGGGAACTTAAAAATAATATCATTTGTGAGATATCTATGTCTTAATATAGCATTATAGCACACCTTATGAATCCCCCTATTAAGAATATTAAAATAATTAATATACTTCAGTAGTTAATTTTATTAAATGTGTACTTAGTCTACTCTTGAGTTTAACTTTGGCGGTTGGGGGATTTGGTTTTTCAATTATCTTTAGTCTGAAAGTAAATTAAAAACATACTCGTAAAGCTTTTCTATGAATATATCAACGATTCATTAAAAGCAAAGCCTATTTTTGTTATGATATAATATAAATAAGCTAATTATTATCACCCATGTGACTATACAAGTTAGGGTATTCCAATAAAATTAAATTGAGCTTTGAGATTCATTCGATTATGGTAATGCGCTAAAGTATGTATTAGATAGAATACCTTCTTAAATGGCCTATATTTACAACATGTAAAGGTCAAAGCCGAACATATTTTAGAACTTTATGCGCTTCGATCTTGTGCTCATATTTTCCAATTTCGAAGGCCAAGCTTTTAAAGATCTGCTTCTACTTAGTATTTTGTTTAAAGTCTGATGTCTTATTTCACGAGTTCCGTTTGAAGACAACTGCAATGCGCTGCCATTACAGATGGGTTTAGACCTGGGAATTTACCCAACGCTGGGTATTTACCCATTTGTACCCACTTTTATACCCGGGTTTTTATCTAATTTCGGGTAAATACTCATCTGAATAACAAATACTCGTTGTTACGTAGAGTAACAGAAATGTAAACATTTTCGAACTTATTTTGAACACAATAAAAATTCTTAATAAAAACCGCTTATCAGCGTGATTATGTCAAATAGAAAATGCCATAAATTTTTCATTAGAAGGTACTCAAGACGATATACCTTCAACTTCAACGGGAATTATGAAATCTACTCGATATGAGTTTTCATCGGATAAGGATAGCGACAGCGATTACGATTAAATTCAAAAATTATTTCATTTGTTATTAAAAAATCTAATTCAAAATTAAGTTCTTTTAGTTTATTTAAATTTTTCTTTATTCTGATTTATACCCACATTTTGGGTAAATACCCAAGTGCTTGGGTAAATACCTGGGTATTTACCTTTAAATACCCAATTTGGGTATTTATACTTGTCCCATCACTAGTTGCCATTGCATGCAAATATCGTTGAAATCAGCAATTGAGTTGTTCGTTAGAAGTAATCGGTTGCTAATTGTTGAGATAGTAGCTTTGTGATGTCAAACTTGGTTTGCGCATCCGTCTGTATGTTCCGCGACACACTCAAATGTGTTTTCTTTGAGCGCACATCCAATTAACTTAAGTGAAGACACTCATCTACAATATGGTCGCTTTGTAGATTTCAAGGTGTAACTACTGACTATAGAGTTGCCACGAAGGTCGTATTTTTCTCAGTAGTGGCATTGCGGCACTTCTCATCATACCAAGAGTTTTTAGGAAGATAAGTTTGAAACCCTAGTATAGATTTTGCAGCCATTTTCATGGAGTGAGTTCTTACCTTCGCTGCAACACGGTGATGATGTTCATCAAACCAAACGCACATCTAATTAACTTGATGAGTGAGTGGGTTCAGTCAACTTAGTACAATAAGCTCTATCTAATTTTTTGTTATCATATATATATAATTCCCCGACAACATTCCAACTGGAACCAGGGGTATTTCTCTCAGACAATGAGCTGCATCCGATTCTATTTTTAGACTCATTGAAGGGGACCTAAGTTTTAACGGCGACTCCGAACGGCAAATGCATTAAATAGAGAAGTTTTACATAGCCTAATACTCAATAACAAGTGGCTAGCTGAGTTATGAGGTGAACCGACGCTTTTTCAAAAATTCATTTTTTCCAAGTGGGTCTGACCGGGGATTGAACTGGTATGCTAGGCGGATGATTTACCTGCTATACCACGGCGGTTCACGGCGGTTTGTCATTATATCAGCGAATACCCAGTCGCCTTGTGGATTTGGAAAGATTGTAGCTCTGTGACGTGAAAGTCCCTTTGCACTTCCGTCTGTATGTTCGGTGAGAAACCTAAATGTGTTTTCACCTGATGTCCATATTGTCGATTCGAACGCACATCCAATAAACTTGATCAGTTTCTTAAATTAACTATAATATGATCTTCCTGCGACCATGTCGCTTTGTAGATTTAAAGGTCGTCGTTACACCAAGGAGACTTAACTTTCTAATATCGGGTGGTTAAATTTCGGCCCTTGAATTTGTTGATTTGAATTTGTTGATTTTGAATAAAACACAAACTATTTAGGAAATTATTGTAATTTTATTTTATTATGATATATTGGTATTGCTCAATTATGTATGGAACAAAATATCGGCCAGCTGCGACTACGGCGGTCCACCTCCATCCGATAGTCCAAATTTTCGATAACCCTGAGGCATAATGGAGGTTCTTTGCCGTTAATGTGCCGAATTATCTCATCCTTTAGCTCTTGAATTGTTGCTGGCTTATCGACGTACACCTTTTTTTCAAATAACCCCAAAGAAAAAAGTCAAACGGTGTCAAATCACATGATCTTGGCGGCCAATTGACTTTGCCATTACATGAGATAACACTGCCATTGGATTTGTTGAGCAAAAGAGCCATTGTTTCGTTAGCTGTGTGGCAAGTGGTACCGTCCTGCTGAAACCACATATCGTCCACATCCATATCTTCCAATTCGGGCCATAAAAAGTTCGTTATCATCTCACGATAGCGAACGCCATTCACAGTAATTGCTTGACCGGCCTCATTTTGGAAAAAATACGGCCCGATGTTGCCGCCAGTCCATAAACCGCACCGAACAGTCACTCTTTGTGGGTGCATTGGTTTTTCGACAATCACTCTTGGATTCTCATTCCCCAAATGCGGCAATTCTGTTTTATTGAATCCACTGAGGTGAAAATGTGCCTCATCACTGAAGATGATTTTCTTCAAAAATTGATCAGCCACTGTTGCCATTTCTTGCCACCATTCTGCCCATTCACGACGTTTGGAATGGTCTTGAGCCAATTGCACCTTGTAAGCGTGTAAATGCAAGTCTTTATGCATACGACGAGCGTGAGAGGTGCAATTTTTGGGCACGACGTAGAGTTGAGGTGGACGGCTCTTCAGCCACACTAACGCGAACAGCAGCAATATTTTCTACAGTACGAGCTGTACGAGCATGCACTGGTGTTCTCACATCTTCTACAGACCCGTTTGCTCGAATTTTTTCACGATTTTTGCGATTGTACGCACATTTGGACGATCAAATTGATTTGAACGCCCATGCATTTTGATTTGAACGCCCATTTTCATAATAAATCTGGATAACTTTAACACGTTGTTGGATTGTGTATCTCTCCATGGTTCAAATTGAGTAAGTCTGAAATAGAGAAATGTCAAATAAAGTTCGGAAAAAAACTTGGCGTTTAGGTGTGGTTCACATTCAACATCGGCCCTTACAATTTAACCACCCTTTAGTAGACTTAAAGTAACTTTCCCGTCTTGACATTATTTTGACGTCATGATTGGCGTAGCCGTCTTTAACTTCCTCTAGTCGATCATAAAAGTCTTTTTGAAATCATCTTCTATCTCCTGTTTGTAGCGTTAGCAGAAATCTAGCTCAGATAAAAGTAATTAGCATTAACGCTTATTGTCGCAAGCCTTTCGTTTACTGGAGTTAACCTTGAGACCAGATTCCGCACTCTTTTATTTAAAAATTTCGGATGTTCCAGTTGCTGATTCTTAGATCATGGTCCTTTAGGGGGACAGCTCTTATTTTTATTTTTTTCATTTTCACAGTAGTTCTTTTTTATAGGAGTGGGTTACCAAACCGACTCCCTTACCAATTTTTGTATCTGCACATGTTCGCTCACTTCATTTAATAGGCGTTAAACGTAGTTCCCCAGGTGATACCATGAGGAGATCTTCGTCCACAGTTGAGATAAATGTTAGACTAAGATAATTCTGGGCTTTGAATAATATTTAGCATTAATATTAATTGTATAAACAGAAATCACGGTGCCAAATTTCGTTGAATTTGGTTAATATTTGACCATATCTCCCATGCCACTGCTCAAAAAGGAGTCTTCTTTCTGCGCCACATGCTGCAGTAAACTTGATCCAAATTAGCTGTTTGGAGATTGTCATTTTAAACCATCTCTTTGAGGTAACCCCATAAAAAAATGGGCTACCATGGGAGTTAGATCAGGCGACCTCGGTGGCCTTGGAATGTCCCTAAAAGGAACTGATTATTTTTTAAAGGAAATTTTCCCGAAGAAACTTCATGTGTGTAAAACCAACAATGGATAAGCTCGCAGGTTTGGCAAAAAGAATTTCGTAGTCGTATGTCGATAATTTTCTCCGTTGACATTCGTCAGTTGGCCTCGAGAATTTTCGAAATAAAAATGTTCCAATAATCTCATGCGTGGATAAAGTACACCAAACAGTTAACCTGGGGCAATGCAAAAGTTTTTGATAAACGAGTTCAAGATTGATTCAGGGGTACCGTAAGGCTCTGTTCTTTCTCCTACTCTATTTCTTATCTTTATAAATAACCTTCTACTTTCAACTTCCAATCCTATCTTCTCCTTTCCAGATGATAGTAACATTCGCCATTCATATTCGTTTCAGAATGGGGTCGTGCGAACAGAGTTGATTTTAGTGGAACACTTAATATTGTATGCTTACGCATAAACGCACGGCAAAACATGTTACTTTATCTCTATTAATGGGCGGTATAAATATTTAGGAATCAGATGTTCTGGGCATGAGAATTCAATGTGATGTCCATTGGACAAATCACATTTTTCAAGTGTCGAAAGAATCATTCAAATGCCTCGGTTTTCTAAAACAGTGTAAGAGGTACTTAACTTCATCTGATCTCCGTACTATTTACACCACCTACATCCGAGCGAAAATGGAATACAACACTTATGTATGAGCCGGTGCTTCAAAGCCTATTTTGAATCTTTTCGACTGAGTACAGGAGAGAGCGAAAGTGCTCATCAGTGACTGTAGTGTATCCAACTCTATTGATCCACTGCAGCACCGACGCAATGTGGCTTGCGTCACACTGTTCTATCGAAATCAGGGAACTCGAAGTTTTCCTAGTCAGTTGCAATATAGGGAAGTTCAAATCAAATATCCACAAACACTTTTACACCTATCACCCCTCCCCTAACCTATTTTCCTAGTTCCAACACAATGCATTGCATAAGTAGGGGTCAACAAAAAGAAATCAAAGTCACTTTCTTTCAGTTCTTGAAAGATTTGAATTTTTAAAGAATGGAGCTTTAGATCTTTTTTTTTGAAATTTCTAAGCGCTCTTGACAGTCCCAGTTAGACAACTGTTTTTCGTATTGAAAGAGCCAGTAAACTGCTTTCAATCACGTTCATTGTTTTCGAAATTTTGAAGATCGACTAGACCCAGGCCGTGGGACACTGATAGCCCTTCATGTAAATAAGTATTTCAATTCTACCAATTACAAATTTATATTTTCCAGAACCACCTATGTTACCACTTGGACCGGAGCCGGTATATTTGACCTGTCCAGCCTGTAATATACAAAAGCTAACACGCATTGAATTTGAACCAAGTTCGAGAACACATTTAATGGCAGCTCTATTGTGTTTGGTCGGGTAAGTAGCAAAACGGTTAAGATTTAAACATAAATATCGGGTGTTTTTTATTGAGGTATAGAACTTTAAGTAGGCATCACTTTTTTAACTGGCGGCCATTTTTTCAGCTGTCAAGTGATTAATATTTAGTTTGGTTTGCCATTTCATCATGAACAGGTTGACAAAAGAACAACGCTTGCAAATCGTGCAAATTTATTTCGAAAATAATGGTTCAGTTCGCGAAGTTTACCGCAAGCTCCGTCCATTTTATGGTCGACATAATCGTCCATCAGAGCAATTAATTCGGTTAACCATGGATCGTTTTCGCACTACGTTTACTCTATGTGATAATACGCATCCGCAGCGACGTCGAACAGTGCGCACCGAAGAAACAATTGCCGCTGTAGAGCAAAGTATTGAAGAGGACCCGAATGAATCGATTCGCCACCGTGCACAGCAATTGGAGCTTTGTCCATCAACTTTATGGAAGATTTTGCGCAAAGATCTTGGCTGGCGACCTTACAAGATCCAGCTTGTGCAAGAATTAAAGCCGCGAGACCATGCAATGCGTCGTGATTTTGGTGTATGGGCCGAAAATGAGATTGATCTCGATGCTGATTTTCATCGCAAAATTTTGTTCAGTGATGAGGCTCATTTTTGGTTGAATGGCTACGTCAACAAGCAAAATTGCCGCATTTGGAGTGAAGAGAATCCACATGAGACCCTTGAGACGCCATTACATCCACAAAAACTGATTGTTTGGTCTGCTCTATGGGCTGGTGGAGTCATTGGGCCATACTTCTTCCGAAATAATGCTGGAGAGTCAGTTACCATAAATGGAGACCGGTATAGAGCCATGATAACCGACTATTTTGTTCCCCAATTGGATGGCATGAATGTGGATGAGTTGTGGTTCCAACAAGACGGCGCTACATGCCACACAGCGCACGTCACAATTGATTTATTGAAGGAAACATTCGATGAGCGCGTAATTTCGCGGAATGGACGTGTCAATTGGCCACCAAGATCGTGCGATTTGACACCACTGGATTATTTTCTTTGGGGATATGTGAAGTCGCTCGTCTACGCCAACAAACCAAGCCAACATTCGTGGCGTTATTGCCAACATACGGCCCCATATGCTCGAAAAAGTAGTTGAAAATTGGACCTGTAGAATTGGCTTTATTCGCGCCAGCCGCGGCGGCCGCATGCCCGAAATCATATTTAAACATTAATGGCATAAAATTATCCTTCCAATAAAGCCAAATTGATGGACATTAAAACGATTTTCTTGTGTTTTATTTCAATTCGAAGTTCTATACCTCTAAAAAAACACCCATTATTACCCTAAAATACTTAAAATTATTATTTTAGAAATATTTATGTAAATATTTAGATTTTGAAATATAAAGATCTATTTAAGAATATTTATATTAAATGCATATGTTTAAATAAAATAAATATTTTATGAAAAAAAAAAACGCAAATTCAGTTCATCGAGACAATAAACAAATATTTATTTTGAACATGTGTTATCTCATATTTCGAAATATTGTGTATCTTAGATAAAATGTTAGATAAGATTCGGTAGAATTTTTATATTTTTGTGTATTTTACTTTTTATCATAATTATTTGTTATTAGATTTTATCTGTAAGTACAAGTACATACTAACTTATACCTTTTAATTTATTTTTATAGTTTATGGTGCTGCGTCTGTTTGCCCTATTGCGCCGGTAGTTGTATGAATACCCATCATTATTGCGGAAATTGTGGCAAATTTTTGGGAACTTATGGCAATTCCTTATAGAAACCGTTAAGCAAACCAAAAGTTCTAAATTTGTTAATTAAGCCAATTATGTAAATATTCAATAGCTAGTATTTAATACGATGATATCAAAAAATTGTTAAAAATTACAAATTTACCCCCTAAATCATAAACAAATTATAATATTATCAAAGGCTTATAATACGAATATTGTATGGAAAATTTGATTTATAAAATTGTATTAACATTATTTTTAATTTCCGAATTAGGGATTTAATATTTTGATATCAAAGCCAGCCTATCTTCTTCAACATTTTGTTCATTCTGTTATTGAACAGAAATGTTAAGAATAACATTAAGTAATTAAAGGTTTGAAGATTCGATAAGCAAATAAATGGTTTGCAACAAGAAATTGAAAAACTTAATTTCAAAACATTTGAAAATTAATTTTAATGCATTTAATACCTTTTTCCCAACTAAATCCAAAGATTTGTAAATATTTTGTCAAATAAATATATGTATGTATATATATAAATATTTTAAAATATTTTTGTTAAATTATATCAGTTTTAAATAAAAGTAAATAAGAAAGATCAAATATGGAAAAATATTTTTATTTATAAAAAAAATTTCTATAGAAAAATATTTTTAACGAAAATTTTTCTATAGAAAATTAAAAAAAAAGTTTTCTATAGAAAACAGTTTAAAGAAAATTTTTCTATAGAAAAATATTTCTAAAGAAAATTTTTCTATAGAAAAATATTTCTAAATTTTTCTATAGAAAAATATTTCTAAAGAAAATTTTTCTATAGAAAAATATTTCTAATTTCAAAACATTTAAAAATTAATTTTAATGAATTTAATACCTTTTTCCCAACTAAATCCAAAGATTTGTATATGTAAATATTTTGTCAAATAAATATATATATATATAAATATTTTAAAAAATTTCTAAAGAAAATTTTTCTATAGAAAAATATTTCTAAAGAAAATTTTTCTATAGAAAAATATTTTTATAAAAAAATATTTCTATAGAAAAATAATTCTAAAGAAAATTTTTCAATCGAAAAATATTTCTAAACAAAATTTTTCGATAAAAAAATATTTCCAGAGAAAATTTTTTCATAGAAAAATATTTCTAGAAAAAGTTTTTCTATAGAAAAATATTTCTAAAGAAAATTTTTTATAGAAAAATATTTCTAAAGAAAATTTTTCTATAGAAAAATATTTCTAAAGAAAATTTTTCTCTAGAAAAATATTTCTAAAGAAAATTTTTTTATAGAAAAATATTTCTAAAGAAAATTTTTCTATAGAAAAATATTTCTAAAGAAAATTTTTCTATAGAAAAATATTTCTAAAGAAAATTTTTCTATAGAAAAAAATAATTCTAAAGAAAATTTTTCCATAGAAAAAAACATTTCTAAAGAAAATTTTTCTATATAAAAAAATAATTCTAAAGAAAATTTTTCTATAAAGAAAATAATTCTAAAGAAAATTTTTCTATAGAAAAAATAATTCTAAAGAAAATTTTTCTATAGAAAAATATTTCTAAAGAAAATTTTTCTATAGAAAAATATTTCTAAAGAAAATTTTTCTATAGAAAAATATTTATAAAGAAAATTTCTCTATAGAAAAATATTTCTAAAGAAAATTTTTCTATAGCAAAATATTTCTAAAGAAAATTTTTCTATAGAAAAATATTTCTAAAGAAAATTTTTCTATAGAAAAATATTTCTAAAGAAAAGTTTTCTATAGAAAAATATTTCTAAAGAAAAGTTTTCTATAGAAAAATATTTCTAAAGAAAATTTTTCTATAGAAAAATATTTCTAAAGAAAATTTCTCCATAGAAAAATATTTCTAAAGAAAATTTTTCTATAGCAAAATATTTCTAAAGAAAATTTTTCTATAGCAAAATATTTCTAAAGAAAATTTTTCTATAGAAAAATATTTCTAAAGAAAATTTTTCTATAGAAAAATATTTCTAAAGAAAATTTTTCTATAGAAAAAAATAATTCTAAAGAAAATTTTTCCATAGAAAAAAACATTTCTAAAGAAAATTTTTCTATATAAAAAAATAATTCTAAAGAAAATTTTTCTATAAAAAAAAATAATTCCAAAGAAAATTTTTCTATAGAAAAAATAATTCTAAAGAAAATTTTTCTATAGAAAAAATAATTCTAAAGAAAATTTTTCTATAGAAAAATATTTCTAAAGAAAATTTTTCTATAGAAAAATATTTCTAAAGAAAATTTTTCTATAGAAAAATATTTATAAAGAAAATTTTTCTATAGAAAAATATTTCTAAAGAAAATTTTTCTATAGCAAAATATTTCTAAAGAAAATTTTTCTATAGAAAAATATTTCTAAAGAAAATTTATCTTAGAAAACTATTTCTAAAGAAAATTTTTCTATAGAAAACTATTTCTAAAGAAAATTTTTCTATAGAAAAATATTTCTAAAGAAAATTTTTCTATAGAAAAATATTTCTAAAGAAAATTTTTCTATAGAAAAATATTTCTAAAGAAAAATTTTCTATAGAAAAATATTTCTAAAGAAAATTTTTCTATAGAAAAATATTTCTAAAGAAAATTTTTCTATAGAAAAATATTTCTAAAGAAAATTTTTCTATAGAAAAATATTTCTAAAGAAAATTTTTCTATAGAAAAATATTTCTAAAGAAAATTTTTCTATAGAAAAATATTTTTATAAAAAAATATTTCTATAGAAAAATAATTCTAAAGAAAATTTTTCAATCGAAAAATATTTCTAAACAAAATTTTTCGATAAAAAAATATTTCTAAAGAAAATTTTTTCATAGAAAAATATTTCTAGAAAAAGTTTTTCTATAGAAAAATATTTCTAAAGAAAATGTTTTTATAGAAAAATATTTCTAAAGAAAATTTTTCTATAGAAAAATATTTCTAAAGAAAATTTTTCTATAGAAAAATATTTCTAAAGAAAATTTTTCTATAGAAAAATATTGCTAAAGAAAATTTTTCCATAGAAAAAAATAATTCTAAAGAAAATTTTTCTGTAGAAAAAAATTTCTTAAGAAAATTTTTCTATAGAAAAATATTTCTAAAGAAAATTTTTTATAGAAAAATATTTCTTAGGAAAATTTTTCTATAGAAAAATATTTCTACAGAAAATTTTTCTATAGAAAAATATTTCTAAAGAAAATTTTTCTGTAGAAAAATATTTCCAACGAAAATTTTTCTATAGAAAAATATTTCTAACGAAAATTTTTCTATAGAAAAATATTTCTAAAGAAAAATTTTCTATAGAAAAATATTTCTAAAGAAAATTTTCCTATAGAAAAATATTTCTAAAGAAAATTTTTCTATAGAAAAATATTTCTTAAGAAAATTTTTCTATACAAAAATATTTCTAAAGAAAAATTTTGTATAGAAAAATATTTCTAAAGAAAATTTTTCTATAGAAATATATTTCTAAAGAAAATTTTTCTATAGAAAAATGTTTCCAAAGAAGATTTTTCTATAGAAAAATATTTCTAAAGTAAATTTTTCTATAGAAAAATATTTCTAAAGAAAATTTTTCTATAGAAAAATATTTCTAAAGAAAATTTTTCTATAGAAAAATATTTCTAAAGAAAATTTTTCTATAGAAAAATATTTCTAAAGAAAATTTTTCTATTGAAAAATATTTCTAAAGAAAATTTTTCTATAGAAAAATATTTCTAAAGAAAATTTTTCTATAGAAAAATATTTCTAAAGAAAATTTTTCTATAGAAAAATATTTCTAAAAAAAATTTTTCTATAGAAAAATATTTCTAAAGAAAAGTTTTCTATAGAAAAATATTTCTAAAGAAAATTTTTCTATAGAAAAATATTTCTAAAGAAAAGCTTTCTATAGAAAAATATTTCTATCGAAAATTTTTCTATAGAAAAATATTTCTAAAGAAAATTGTTCTATAAAAAAAATATTTCTAAAGAAAATTTTTCTATAGAAAAATATTTCTATAGAAATTTTTTTTTTTTAGAAAAATTGTTCTATAGAAAAATTTGTCTCGAAAATTTTTCTATAGAAAAATATTTTTGTTCGGGAACAAAATTGGGCGAGTTTAATGTAACATTGGACTGGTTTGGGTACTTTTGTTATCGTACGAGAAAATAGCTATTTTGTGACTTTTTATTGTTCTGTCCCACTGTGCATTGTGTCATACTTACCACTATTCTTCACACTTTGTATATGTATTTTTTGTAAAAATCGATAAACAGCTTTAAAAATTGGATTTATTGTCTCAACTGATAACAAAAGTTTTTAACATAAACGAAAATCGAACAACTCAAAATTAATTGTTAAATCAATTTAGTATTTTTACACCTGCTAACGAGAAAGAACATACCAACAATTTCAAAAGTTTGTCCAAATATTTATATTAAAAGTGATTAATTAAGTAAAAACAAACAAAAATGAGCGAAGAGCCTACAAAAAGTATTTATCCCGCTGCCCCTTTAGAGGAGAGTACAACTGCTACACAACAACAACCTTTATTACAGCCAACCGCTGCTGCACGAGGTCCCCAACCACCCTCGTATGACCAGGCAACTGGAGCCAACATACCCACAACATCAACTTCAACAGGACCAACTGTTGTGGTAGTAACCGGTTAGTAGAATTGACTGAAGATCATTAGGAAATTATTTAAAATCGTTTTCTCTTAAGACCCTGTTACACCCTATGGACCACAACCCATCGATGTTTTGTGTCCCTATTGCCATAATTTTTGCCGAACTCGTTTACGCCATAAGCCCACCTCCCGAACGCATTTGATCGCTTTGTTACTCTGTTTGTTTCAGTAAGTTTTGTATTTATAAATTTTTATCAGTGTATTTTTTTCGGAGAACTATTAGTCACACATGATTACTCTTTATTTGTTAACTCTTAAAATGTATTTTTGTATTTGATTTATTTTCTTACATTTTTTTAGGTTGTATTGCTGCGTCTGTCTGCCCTATTGTATTGGAAGTTGCATGAATACGAATCATTATTGTGGCATGTGTGATAAATACTTGGGAACTTATGTGCGATAGAATTAAGATCAAAAAAGTATTAACTTAAGTAAAAATATATTAAATCTAACACTTCAAAAATTGGGTTTTTCTAAGTATAACAGATGTTTTCCTAAAAAATTAAGAAATTTTTGAAAATTTTCCTAAAAAAATAAGAAATTTTTGAAAAATTTCCTCTGAAAATGGGAAAGTTTTGAAAAATTTCCTATGAAAATGGGAAATTTTTCTATAAAAATAGGAAATTTTTGAAAAATTTTCTATAAAAATAGGAAATTTTTGAAAAATTTTCTATAAAAATAGGAAATTTTTAAAAAATTTCCTATAAAAATAGGAAATTTTTAAAAAATTTCCTATAAAAGTAGGAAACTTTTGAAAAATTTCCTATAAAAATAGGAAAATTTTGAAAAATTTCCTATAAAAATAGGAAAATTTTGAAAAATTTCCTATAAAAATAGGAAAATTTTGAAAAATTTCCTATAAAAATAGGAAATTTTTGAAAAATTTCCTATAAAAATAGGAAAATTTTGAAAAATTTCCTATAAAAATAGGAAATTTTTGAAAAATTTCCTATAAAAATAGGAAATTTTTGAAAAATTTCCTATAAAAATAGGAAATTTTTGAAAAATTTCCTATAAAAATAGGAAATTTTTGAAAAATTTCCTATAAAAATAGGAAATTTTTGAAAATTTTTCTATAAAAATAGGAAATTTTTAAAAAATTTCCTATAAAAATAGGAAATTTTTAAAAAATTTCCTATAAAAATAGGAAAATTTTGAAAAATTTCCTATAAAAATAGGAAAATTTTAAAAAATTTCCTATAAAAATAGGAAAATTTTGAAAAATTTCCAATAAAAATAGGAAAATTTTGAAAAATTTCCTATAAAAATAGGAAATTTTTGAAAAATTTCCTATAAAAATAGGAAATTTTTGAAAAATTTCCTATAAAAATAGGAAATTTTTGAAGAATTTCCTATAAAAATAGGAAATTTTTGAAAAATTTCCTATAAAAATAGGAAATTTTTGAAAAATTTCCTATAAAAATAGGAAATTTTTGAAAAATTTCCTATAAAAATAGGAAATTTTTGAAAAATTTCCCATAAAAATAGGAAATTTTTGAAAAATTTCCCATAAAAATAGGAATTTTTTGAAAAATTTCCTATAAAAATAGGAAATTTTTGAAAAATTTCCTATAAAAATAGGAAATTTTTGAAAAATTTCCTATAAAAATAGGAATTTTTAGAAAAATTTCCTATAAAAATAGGAAATTTTTGAAAAATTTCCTATCAAAATAGGAAATTTTTGAAAAATTTCCTATAAAAATAAGAAATTTTTGAAAAATTTCCTAAAAAAAATAAGAAATTTTTGAAAAATTTCCTAAAAAAAATAGGAAATTTTTGAAAAATTTCCTAAAAAAAAATAGGACATTTTTGAAAAATTTCCTAAAAAAAATAGGAAATTTTTGAAAAATTTCCTATAAAAATAAGATATTTTTGAAAAATTTCCTATAAAAAAAGGAAATTTTTGAAAAATTTCCTAAAAAAAATAGGAAATTTTTGAAAAATTTCCTAAAAAAAATAGGAAATTTTTGAAAAATTTCCTTTAAAAATAGTTAATTTTTGAAAAATTTTCTGTAAAAATAGTTCATTTTTGAAAAATTTCCAAAAATAAGAAGGAAGTTTTTGGAAAATTATTTAAAAAAGGAAAGAATAAAGAATTGTTTGGATATCTGATCAATAAGTGTGCGCGGTTTATCAATTTTAATAAATCACCTGAAGTTAGACAACATAACTCAAACAATTGCCTAACTTCCGTTACAATTAATTTATCTTTAAAATACTTTTTGTTTAGTATAAGCTGCATTCCATCGTAATATTTAGTAAAAATATTAAAATAATTCGAATCATTGGTATTTGGTTGAATGTCTTAAACACGTCATGGTTTCCCTTTACTATCCCCTTTTTAAAGAAGGTGGTCAAGGTCACAGCCAAGCTCTCTCAGTTTTTATCTAGTGACAAAGGATATATGCGTTCTTCAATGTTGTGAGCCCTATATGTTACAAATAATTCGATTATCCTAAAAGTATGCTAGAAAAATAGGAAATTTTTGAAAAATTTCCTATAAAAATAGGAAATTTTTGAAAAATTTCCTATAAAAATAGGAAATTTTTGAAAAATTTCCTATAAAAATAGGAAATTTTTGAAAAATTTCCTATAAAAATAGGAAATTTTTGAAAAATTTCCCATAAAAATAGGAAATTTTTGAAAAATTTCCTATAAAAATAGGAAATTTTTGAAAAATTTCCTATAAAAATAGGAAATTTTTGATAAGTTTCCTATAAAAATAGGAAATTTTTGAAAAGTTTCCTATAAAAATAGGAAATTTTTGAAAAATTTCCTATAAAAATAGGAAATTTTTGAAAAATTTCCTATAAAAATAGGAAATTTTTGAAAAATTTCCTATAAAAATAGGAAATTTTTGAAAAATTTCCTATAAAAATAGGAAATTTTTGAAAAATTTCCTATAAAAATAGGAAATTTTTGAAAAATTTCCTATAAAAATAGGAAATTTTTGAAAAATTTCCTATAAAAATAGGAAATTTTTGAAAAATTTCCTATAAAAATAGGAAATTTTTGAAAAATTTCCTATAAAAATAGGAAATTTTTGAAAAATTTCCTATAAAAATAGGAAATTTTTGAAAAATTTCCTATAAAAATAGGAAATTTTTGAAAAATTTCCTATAAAAATAGGAAATTTTTGAAAAATTTCCTATAAAAATAGGAAATTTTTGAAAAATTTCCTATAAAAATAGGAAATTTTTGAAAAATTTCCTATAAAAATAGGAAATTTTTGAAGAATTTCCTATAAAAATAGGAAATTTTTGAAAAATTTCCTATAAAAATAGGAAATTTTTGAAAAATTTCCTATAAAAATAGGAAATTTTTGAAAAATTTCCTATAAAAATAGGAAATTTTTGAAAAATTTCCTATAAAAATAGGAAATTTTTGAAAAATTTCCCATAAAAATAGGAAATTTTTGAAAAATTTCCCATAAAAATAGGAATTTTTTGAAAAATTTCCTATAAAAATAGGAAATTTTTGAAAAATTTCCTATAAAAATAGGAAATTTTTGAAAAATTTCCTATAAAAATAGGAAATTTTTGAAAAATTTCCTATAAAAATAGGAAATTTTTGAAAAATTTTCCATAAAAATAGGAAATTTTTGAAAAATTTCCTATAAAAATAGGAAATTTTTGAAAAATTTCCTATAAAAATAGAAAATTTTTGAAAAATTTCCTATAAAAAAAGGAAATTTTTGAAAAATTTCCTATAAAAATAGGAAATTTTTGAAAAATTTCCTATAAAAATAGGAAATTTTAGAAAAATTTCCTATAAAAATAGGAAATTTTTGAAAAATTTCCTATAAAAATAGGAAATTTTTGAAAAATTTCCTATAAAAATAGGAATTTTTAGAAAAATTTCCTATAAAAATAGGAAATTTTTGAAAAATTTCCTATCAAAATAGGAAATTTTTGAAAAATTTCCTATAAAAATAAGAAATTTTTGAAAAATTTCCTAAAAAAAATAAGAAATTTTTGAAAAATTTCCTAAAAAAAATAGGAAATTTTTGAAAAATTTCCTAAAAAAAAATAGGACATTTTTGAAAAATTTCCTAAAAAAAATAGGAAATTTTTGAAAAATTTCCTATAAAAATAAGATATTTTTGAAAAATTTCCTATAAAAAAAGGAAATTTTTGAAAAATTTCCTAAAAAAAATAGGAAATTTTTGAAAAATTTCCTAAAAAAAATAGGAAATTTTTGAAAAATTTCCTTTAAAAATAGTTAATTTTTGAAAAATTTTCTGTAAAAATAGTTCATTTTTGAAAAATTTCCAAAAATAAGAAGGAAGTTTTTGGAAAATTATTTAAAAAAGGAAAGAATAAAGAATTGTTTGGATATCTGATCAATAAGTGTGCGCGGTTTATCAATTTTAATAAATCACCTGAAGTTAGACAACATAACTCAAACAATTGCCTAACTTCCGTTACAATTAATTTATCTTTAAAATACTTTTTGTTTAGTATAAGCTGCATTCCATCGTAATATTTAGTAAAAATATTAAAATAATTCGAATCATTGGTATTTGGTTGAATGTCTTAAACACGTCATGGTTTCCCTTTACTATCCCCTTTTTAAAGAAGGTGGTCAAGGTCACAGCCAAGCTCTCTCAGTTTTTATCTAGTGACAAAGGATATATGCGTTCTTCAATGTTGTGAGCCCTATATGTTACAAATAATTCGATTATCCTAAAAGTATGCTAGAAAAATAGGAAATTTTTGAAAAATTTCCTATAAAAATAGGAAATTTTTGAAAAATTTCCTATAAAAATAGGAAATTTTTGAAAAATTTCCTATAAAAATAGGAAATTTTTGAAAAATTTCCTATAAAAATAGGAAATTTTTGAAAAATTTCCTATAAAAATAGGAAATTTTTGAAAAATTTCCCATAAAAATAGGAAATTTTTGAAAAATTTCCTATAAAAATAGGAAATTTTTGAAAAATTTCCTATAAAAATAGGAAATTTTTGAAAAATTTCCTATAAAAATAGGAAATTTTTGATAAGTTTCCTATAAAAATAGGAAATTTTTGAAAAGTTTCCTATAAAAATAGGAAATTTTTGAAAAATTTCCTATAAAAATAGGAAATTTTTGAAAAATTTCCTATAAAAATAGGAAATTTTTGAAAAATTTCCTATAAAAATAGGAAATTTTTGAAAAATTTCCTATAAAAATAGGAAATTTTTGAAAAATTTCCTATAAAAATAGGAAATTTTTGAAAAATTTCCTATAAAAATAGGAAATTTTTGAAAAATTTCCTATAAAAATAGGAAATTTTTGAAAAATTTCCTATAAAAATAGGAAATTTTTGAAAAATTTCCTATAAAAATAGGAAATTTTTGAAAAATTTCCTATAAAAATAGGAAATTTTTGAAAAATTTCCTATAAAAATAGGAAATTTTTGAAAAATTTCCTATAAAAATAGGAAATTTTTGAAAAATTTCCTATAAAAATAGGAAATTTTTGAAAAATTTCCTATAAAAATAGGAAATTCTTGAAAAATTTCCTATAAAAATAGGAAATTTTTGAAAAATTTCCTATAAAAATAGGAAATTTTTGAAGAATTTCCTATAAAAATAGGAAATTTTTGAAAAATTTCCTATAAAAATAGGAAATTTTTGAAAAATTTCCTATAAAAATAGGAAATTTTTGAAAAATTTCCTATAAAAATAGGAAATTTTTGAAAAATTTCCCATAAAAATAGGAAATTTTTGAAAAATTTCCCATAAAAATAGGAATTTTTTGAAAAATTTCCTATAAAAATAGGAAATTTTTGAAAAATTTCCTATAAAAATAGGAAATTTTTGAAAAATTTCCTATAAAAATAGGAAATTTTTGAAAAATTTCCTATAAAAATAGGAAATTTTTGAAAAATTTTCCATAAAAATAGGAAATTTTTGAAAAATTTCCTATAAAAATAGGAAATTTTTGAAAAATTTCCTATAAAAATAGAAAATTTTTGAAAAATTTCCTATAAAAAAAGGAAATTTTTGAAAAATTTCCTATAAAAATAGGAAATTTTTGAAAAATTTCCTATAAAAATAGGAAATTTTAGAAAAATTTCCTATAAAAATAGGAAATTTTTGAAAAATTTCCTATAAAAATAGGAAATTTTTGAAAAATTTCCTATAAAAATAGGAATTTTTAGAAAAATTTCCTATAAAAATAGGAAATTTTTGAAAAATTTCCTATCAAAATAGGAAATTTTTGAAAAATTTCCTATAAAAATAAGAAATTTTTGAAAAATTTCCTAAAAAAAATAAGAAATTTTTGAAAAATTTCCTAAAAAAAATAGGAAATTTTTGAAAAATTTCCTAAAAAAAAATAGGACATTTTTGAAAAATTTCCTAAAAAAAATAGGAAATTTTTGAAAAATTTCCTATAAAAATAAGATATTTTTGAAAAATTTCCTATAAAAAAAGGAAATTTTTGAAAAATTTCCTAAAAAAAATAGGAAATTTTTGAAAAATTTCCTAAAAAAAATAGGAAATTTTTGAAAAATTTCCTTTAAAAATAGTTAATTTTTGAAAAATTTTCTGTAAAAATAGTTCATTTTTGAAAAATTTCCAAAAATAAGAAGGAAGTTTTTGGAAAATTATTTAAAAAAGGAAAGAATAAAGAATTGTTTGGATATCTGATCAATAAGTGTGCGCGGTTTATCAATTTTAATAAATCACCTGAAGTTAGACAACATAACTCAAACAATTGCCTAACTTCCGTTACAATTAATTTATCTTTAAAATACTTTTTGTTTAGTATAAGCTGCATTCCATCGTAATATTTAGTAAAAATATTAAAATAATTCGAATCATTGGTATTTGGTTGAATGTCTTAAACACGTCATGGTTTCCCTTTACTATCCCCTTTTTAAAGAAGGTGGTCAAGGTCACAGCCAAGCTCTCTCAGTTTTTATCTAGTGACAAAGGATATATGCGTTCTTCAATGTTGTGAGCCCTATATGTTACAAATAATTCGATTATCCTAAAAGTATGCTAGAAAAATAGGAAATTTTTGAAAAATTTCCTATAAAAATAGGAAATTTTTGAAAAATTTCCTATAAAAATAGGAAATTTTTGAAAAATTTCCTATAAAAATAGGAAATTTTTGAAAAATTTCCTATAAAAATAGGAAATTTTTGAAAAATTTCCTATAAAAATAGGAAATTTTTGAAAAATTTCCCATAAAAATAGGAAATTTTTGAAAAATTTCCTATAAAAATAGGAAATTTTTGAAAAATTTCCTATAAAAATAGGAAATTTTTGAAAAATTTCCTATAAAAATAGGAAATTTTTGATAAGTTTCCTATAAAAATAGGAAATTTTTGAAAAGTTTCCTATAAAAATAGGAAATTTTTGAAAAATTTCCTATAAAAATAGGAAATTTTTGAAAAATTTCCTATAAAAATAGGAAATTTTTGAAAAATTTCCTATAAAAATAGGAAATTTTTGAAAAATTTCCTATAAAAATAGGAAATTTTTGAAAAATTTCCTATAAAAATAGGAAATTTTTGAAAAATTTCCTATAAAAATAGGAAATTTTTGAAAAATTTCCTATAAAAATAGGAAATTTTTGAAAAATTTCCTATAAAAATAGGAAATTTTTGAAAAATTTCCTATAAAAATAGGAAATTTTTGAAAAATTTCCTATAAAAATAGGAAATTTTTGAAAAATTTCCTATAAAAATAGGAAATTTTTGAAGAATTTCCTATAAAAATAGGAAATTTTTGAAAAATTTCCTATAAAAATAGGAAATTTTTGAAAAATTTCCTATAAAAATAGGAAATTTTTGAAAAATTTCCTATAAAAATAGGAAATTTTTGAAAAATTTCCCATAAAAATAGGAAATTTTTGAAAAATTTCCCATAAAAATAGGAATTTTTTGAAAAATTTCCTATAAAAATAGGAAATTTTTGAAAAATTTCCTATAAAAATAGGAAATTTTTGAAAAATTTCCTATAAAAATAGGAAATTTTTGAAAAATTTCCTATAAAAATAGGAAATTTTTGAAAAATTTTCCATAAAAATAGGAAATTTTTGAAAAATTTCCTATAAAAATAGGAAATTTTTGAAAAATTTCCTATAAAAATAGAAAATTTTTGAAAAATTTCCTATAAAAAAAGGAAATTTTTGAAAAATTTCCTATAAAAATAGGAAATTTTTGAAAAATTTCCTATAAAAATAGGAAATTTTAGAAAAATTTCCTATAAAAATAGGAAATTTTTGAAAAATTTCCTATAAAAATAGGAATTTTTAGAAAAATTTCCTATAAAAATAGGAAATTTTTGAAAAATTTCCTATCAAAATAGGAAATTTTTGAAAAATTTCCTATAAAAATAAGAAATTTTTGAAAAATTTCCTAAAAAAAATAAGAAATTTTTGAAAAATTTCCTAAAAAAAATAGGAAATTTTTGAAAAATTTCCTAAAAAAAAATAGGACATTTTTGAAAAATTTCCTAAAAAAAATAGGAAATTTTTGAAAAATTTCCTATAAAAATAAGATATTTTTGAAAAATTTCCTATAAAAAAAGGAAATTTTTGAAAAATTTCCTAAAAAAAATAGGAAATTTTTGAAAAATTTCCTAAAAAAAATAGGAAATTTTTGAAAAATTTCCTTTAAAAATAGTTAATTTTTGAAAAATTTTCTGTAAAAATAGTTCATTTTTGAAAAATTTCCAAAAATAAGAAGGAAGTTTTTGGAAAATTATTTAAAAAAGGAAAGAATAAAGAATTGTTTGGATATCTGATCAATAAGTGTGCGCGGTTTATCAATTTTAATAAATCACCTGAAGTTAGACAACATAACTCAAACAATTGCCTAACTTCCGTTACAATTAATTTATCTTTAAAATACTTTTTGTTTAGTATAAGCTGCATTCCATCGTAATATTTAGTAAAAATATTAAAATAATTCGAATCATTGGTATTTGGTTGAATGTCTTAAACACGTCATGGTTTCCCTTTACTATCCCCTTTTTAAAGAAGGTGGTCAAGGTCACAGCCAAGCTCTCTCAGTTTTTATCTAGTGACAAAGGATATATGCGTTCTTCAATGTTGTGAGCCCTATATGTTACAAATAATTCGATTATCCTAAAAGTATGCTACACAAATATTTTAAAAAAAACTTACATTTCGAAACGCCGATTTGGTCCATGTTCTTATATTTCGAAGCGCCGATTTGGTAAATGTTTTTCATTAGTTTCTTTAAAATTGACTCCTAAATAACAACTATTAACGAAAATACCCCAATTTTTTACTAAAGCAAGCTGAGGCGTGAACGAGGCTTATATCAGTCCAATAATTTGATAACAATAAACATGAAAGATGGTTATACATTTAATTGTTTCACATGCTAAACAGAAAATTCTCATAATAAGGTAATTAAAAAATAAATTAGAAATTACTTTTTTAATAAATCCATTTATAAATAAACGCAAACAAGCGAGATTTAAGCAAACATTGAGAATTCGTTGGAAGAATGAAGTCGGTTCAAATATTCAAAATCTTGGTGATAATTAATTTTATTCCAGTCTCACTATCAGAGGTGGGTTTTTACAATTAACCTTCCGAATTATATATAACTAAGAGTAAATTAACCTCAATAATTATTTTAGAAACGTTGGTCCATGGATATTATCGATATGAAAAGTGTGTCCAGTAACGAAGATTGGATAAAAGTAAATTTCGTAGCGGAGCGTATAAGTCGTGGCAAATTTGGTTTCACAGGAACTATGGACTTCTACGCGGACTTATATGATGACTACAATGTTGGAGCCATCCTTCTTAGAAGTCAATTTAAAAATGGACCCTTTTACCCAACACCTATGACCATTGAAAATATTACCTTATCCGAAGCAATGAATTCATTTTATCGAGATGTTATACTGCCCTCTATACAAAACTGCAGTACAAATGCTCCCTATGTAGGAGAATCGGAAGAAGAAAAGTTTGTCGTCCCACTAGTACAAAGGAGCCTTGAAATTAACAAATGCGATGTAGTTACTGATAACTTGCCCAATGTATTTATGGAAGGATACTACATTTTCAGACTTGGTATTTATGGGGAAAATTATGTTTACGCGCAAGCCCTATTTTATATAGAAAATGAAAAATAATAAAAAAGAAACATTGATTCATGAACGAATTATAAAATTATCAAAGGTTTATAGCACGAATTTTGTAAGGACAAAATAAGTTTTTCTATAGAAAAAATAAGTTTTTCTATAGAAAAAATAAGTTTTTTTATAGAAAAAATAAGTTTTTTTATAGAAAAAAATAAGTTTTTCTATAGAAAAAATAAGTTTTTCTATAGAAAAAATATGTTTTTCTATAGAAAAAATAAGTTTTTCTATAGAGAAAATAAGTTTTTCTATTGAAAAAGTAACTTTTTCTATAGAAAAAGTAAATTTTTCTATACAAAAAGTAAATTTTTCTATAGAAAAAGTAAATTTTTCTATAGAAAAAGTAAATTTTTCTATAGAAAAAGTAAATTTTTCTATAGAAAAAGTAAATTTTTCTATAGAAAAAGTAAATTTTTCTATAGAAAAAGTAAATTTTTCTATAGAAAAAGTAAATTTTTCTATAGAAAAAGTAAATTTTTCTATAGAAAAAGTAAATTTTTCTATAGAAAAAGTAAATTTTTCTATAGAAAAAGTAAATTTTTCTATAGAAAAAGTAAATTTTTCTATAGAAAAAGTAAATTTTTCTATAGAAAAAGTAAATTTTTCTATAGAAAAAGTAAATTTTTCTATAGAAAAAATAAGTTTTTCTATAGAAAAAATAAGTTTTTCTATAGAAAAAATAAGTTTTTCTATAGAAAAAATAAGTTTTTCTATAGAAAAAATAAGTTTTTCTATAGAAAAAATAAGTTTTTCTATAGACAAAATAAGTTTTTCTATAGACAAAATAAGTTTTTCTATAGACAAAATAAGTTTTTCTATAGACAAAATAAGTTTTTCTATAGACAAAATAAGTTTTTCTATAGAAAAAATAAGTTTTTCTATAGAAAAAATAAGTTTTTCCATAGAAAAAATAAGTTTTTCTATAGAAAAAATAAGTTTTTCTATAGAAAAAATAAGTTTTTCTATAGAAAAAATAAGTCTTTCTATAGAAAAAATAAGTTTTTCTATAGAAAAAATAAGTTTTTCTATAGACAAAATAAGTTTTTATATAGAAAAAATAAGTTTTTCTATAGAAAAAATAAGTTTTTCTATAGAAAAAATAAGTTTTTCTATAGAAAAAATAAGTTTTTCTATAGAAAAAATAAGTTTTTCTATAGAAAAAATAAGTTTTTCTATAGAAAAAATAAATTTTTCTATAGAAAAAATAAGTTTTTCTATAGAAAAAATAAGTTTTTCTATAGAAAAAATAAGTTTTTCTATAGAAAAAATAAGTTTTTCTATAGAAAAAATAAGTTTTTCTATAGAAAAAGTAAATTTTTCTATAGAAAAAGTAAATTTTTCTATAGAAAAAGTAAATTTTTCTATAGAAAAAGTAAATTTTTCTATAGAAAAAGTAAATTTTTCTATAGAAAAAGTAAATTTTTCTATAGAAAAAGTAAATTTTTCTATAGAAAAAGTAAATTTTTCTATAGAAAAAGTAAATTTTTCTATAGAAAAAGTAAATTTTTCTATAGAAAAAGTAAATTTTTCTATAGAAAAAGTAAATTTTTCTATAGAAAAAGTAAATTTTTCTATAGAAAAAGTAAATTTTTCTATAGAAAAAGTAAATTTTTCTATAGAAAAAGTAAATTTTTCTATAGAAAAAGTAAAATTTTCTATAGAAAAGTAAATTTTTCTATAGAAAAAGTAAATTTTTCTATAGAAAAAGTAAATTTTTCTATAGAAAAAGTAAATTTTTCTATAGAAAAAGTAAATTTTTCTATAGAAAAAGTAAATTTTTCTATAGAAAAAGTAAATTTTTCTATAGAAAAAGTAAATTTTTCTATAGAAAAAGTAAATTTTTCTATAGAAAAAGTAAATTTTTCTATAGAAAAAGTAAATTTTTCTATAGAAAAAGTAAATTTTTCTATAGAAAAAGTAAATTTTTCTATAGAAAAAGTAAATTTTTCTATAGAAAAAGTAAATTTTTCTATAGAAAAAGTAAATTTTTCTATAGAAAAAGTAAATTTTTCTATAGAAAAAGTAAATTTTTCTATAGAAAAAGTAAATTTTTCTATAGAAAAAGTAAATTTTTCTATAGAAAAAGTAAATTTTTCTATAGAAAAAGTAAATTTTTCTATAGAAAAAGTAAATTTTTCTATAGAAAAAGTAAATTTTTCTATAGAAAAAGTAAATTTTTCTATAGAAAAAGTAAATTTTTCTATAGAAAAAGTAAATTTTTCTATAGAAAAAGTAAATTTTTCTATAGAAAAAGTAAATTTTTCTATAGAAAAAGTAAATTTTTCTATAGAAAAAGTAAATTTTTCTATAGAAAAAGTAAATTTTTCTATAGAAAAAGTAAATTTTTCTATAGAAAAAGTAAATTTTTCTATAGAAAAAGTAAATTTTTTTATAGAAAAAGTAAATTTTTCTATAGAAAAAGTAAATTTTTCTATAGAAAAAGTAAATTTTTCTATAGAAAAAGTAAATTTTTCTATAGAAAAAGTAAATTTTTCTATAGAAAAAGTAAATTTTTCTATAGAAAAAGTAAATTTTTCTATAGAAAAAGTAAATTTTTCTATAGAAAAAGTAAATTTTTCTATAGAAAAAGTAAATTTTTCTATAGAAAAAGTAAATTTTTCTATAGAAAAAGTAAATTTTTCTATAGAAAAAGTAAATTTTTCTATAGAAAAAGTAAATTTTTCTATAGAAAAAGTAAATTTTTCTATAGAAAAAGTAAATTTTTCTATAGAAAAAGTAAATTTTTCTATAGAAAAAGTAAATTTTTCTATAGAAAAAGTAAATTTTTCTATAGAAAAAGTAAATTTTTCTATAGAAAAAGTAAATTTTTCTATAGAAAAAATAAGTTTTTCTATAGAAAAAATAAGTTTTTCTATAGAAAAAATAAGTTTTTCTATAGACAAAATAAGTTTTTCTATAGACAAAATAAGTGTTTCTATAGACAAAATAAGTTTTTCTATAGACAAAATAAGTTTTTCTATAGAAAAAATAAGTTTTTCTATAGAAAAAATAAGTTTTTCTATAGAAAAAATAAGTTTTTCTATAGAAAAAATAAGTTTTTCTATAGAAAAAATAAGTTTTTCTATAGAAAAAATAAGTTTTTCTATAGAAAAAATAAGTTTTTCTATAGAAAAAATAAGTTTTTCTATAGAAAAAATAAGTTTTTCTATAGAAAAAATAAGTTTTTCTATAGAAAAAATAAGTTTTTCTATAGAAAAAATAAGTTTTTCTATAGAAAAAATAAGTTTTTCTATAGAAAAAATAAGTTTTTCTATAGAAAAAATAAGTTTTTCTATAGAAAAAATAAGTTTTTCTATAGAAAAAATAAGTTTTTCTATAGAAAAAATAAGTTTTTCTATAGAAAAAATAAGTTTTTCTATAGAAAAAATAAGTTTTTCTATAGAAAAAATAATTTTTTCTATAGACAAAATAAGTTCTATAGAAAAAATAAGGAAAAAACTATGATGGATAAGTTCGTCTAACTGAATCGATCATATGGTCATAGGTGAAATGGAAATGAGTGTTAATATAATTCTCGTTTTCAATTTCGCTTAAGAATTCAGTTAAATAGATGATCTTAACTACTGGCATCTAACAGTTGGTGACACAGTGTGCTGATGAAGTCCGTAGCGGGACAGAAAATGCAGCATTCCACACTGCTAAGTGTCACATAGTTTTTTCAGTATTCCTAACATTTATTCATCTAATTTAAAAATCATAAATTAAAAAAATAATTTATGACATGAACCTGAGCCCGACTCGAAGCCACGACCATCAACATAAATTCTGGTTCAACTAAAATAAATTTCTTTCAAAAATAAGTTTCTCTACAGAACAAATTTGTTTAATTATTTCTATCAAAATGAATCCATATATTTATTCATCAGTTGTAAGCAATACAACTTTTAAACAACTTTCCATAGTATGCCTTTAGGCGTTGAATTAATTACATTAGAAAATAATTATGCCACACAAAACAAAAACAAGAGTTTTAAAAAATTTCCTATAAAAATAAGAAAATTTTGAAAAATTTCCTATAAAAATATAACATTTTTGAAAAGTTCTCCATAAAAATAAGAAATTTTTGAAAAATTTCTTATAAAAACAGATATTTTTTAAAAATGTCCTATAAAAATTAAATTTTTTTGAAAAATTTCCTATAAAAATAGGAATTTTTGAAAAATATCCTATAAAAATAAGAAAATTTTTGAAAAATTTCCTATAAAAATAGGAAATTTTTGAAAAATTTCCTATAAAAATAGTAAATTTCTGAAAAATTTCCAATAAAAACAGTAAATTTTTGAAAAATTTCCTATAAAAATAGTAAATTTTTGAAAAATTTCCTATAAAAATAGTAAATTTTTGAAAAATTTCCTATAAAAATAGTAAATTTTTGAAAAATTTCCTATAAAAATAAGATATTTTTCTTGTAAAAATAAGAATTTTTATTAATTTCCTATATAAAAATGTATACCTTTTCAAAGCTATATTTAAAGAAAGTGTATTTCGTTTTATTTTGTTTTTGTCTAAATGTATATATATTTTTTTGGTTGAGTGTACATAAAGTCAGGGTTTCCGAAATGTTGTTTCCGTTTATCCTATAGAGTGACTTTATAGACGATGTTTTAAGTCAGAGTAAAAAAATCTGATATATGACAAGTATTAGGAAATTGCATGCATTATATCTTTGAAATTATCTTACATGTTATCAAAAATAAAACTCATTACTACTAATAAGTTGTTAATAGTTAAATTACATGAATAAATAACATAATAAGTGTTAACTAATTAACAAATAATTTATAAATATACGAGACTTACAATAATTGAGCAGACAGACCATATTAATCCATTTAAAGAAATTAATTCAAATGCTTTTAATCTGGGTGATAATACCTTTCCTTTCGAATACATTAGCGGGAAAAGAGGTGAGTTTTTCTTGAAAACTTATTTTTATTTGTAAGATATAACTAAAATTTGATTTCTTTAGCAAAAATGGACATACGAAATAATAGATATTGCGGGAGTATCATCTAACCCCAATTGGGTGTCTATAGACTATAGCGTGGAACGCATCAGTCGTGGCAAATATGGTTTTAGCGGTATTTTGGATATTAAAGAGGATATATATGATGACTACAGGGTAGGAGCAAAATTTGAAAGGAGTATATTTAGATCTGGTCCCTTTACCCCGTTACCAATGTCAATCGACAATGTAACATTTTCGGAAGGCGTAAATACTATATACAAAGAAGTTCTAATGCCCGCAATGCAGAACTGCAGCCGAAATGCTCCCTTTATTGAGGAAGATGAAACATTTGTGGGACCTCTAACCAAACGTACCATTGAACTCAGCAAATGCGATGTTTTGACTGAAAATTTGCCCAATGTTTTAATGGACGGTTACTACAAGTTTACAATTGGTATTTACGGCAAGAATTATGTTTATGTGGAGACATTATCGTTAGTAGAAAATCCCAGATGGTAATTGGGTGTTTGTTCTCTGCCTATAGAATTTCTTTGAAGTCAATAAGTAAATTTTAATGGATCTAATTGTGTTTTTAAGTATCTTAATTAAAAATTAATTTACAACCTTAAAGTTTTTCCAGTACAGTTTCTTCTTACTTTAACAGAAATAAATATTTCGGAATCCGATAATATATTAGAAATTTTTTTTATAGGAAATTTTTCAAAAATTTTCTATTTTTATAGGAAATTTTTCAAAAATTTCCTATTTTTATTGGAAATTTTCCTATTTTTATACCAAATTTTTCAAAAATTTCCTATTTTTATAGGAAATTTTTCAAAAATTTCCTATTTTTATAGGAAATTTTTCAAAAATTTCCTATTTTTATAGGAAATTTTTCAAAAATTTCCTATTTTTATAGGAAATTTTTCAAAAATTTCCTATTTTTATAGGAAATTTTTCAAAAATTTCCTATTTTTATAGGAAATTTTTCAAAAATTTCCTATTTTTATAGGAAATTTTTCAAAAATTTCCTATTTTTATAGGAAATTTTTCAAAAATTTCCTATTTTTATAGGAAATTTTTCAAAAATTTTCTATTTTTATAGGAAATTTTTCAAAATTTTCCTATTTTTACAGGAAATTTTTCAAAAATTTCCTATTTTTATAGGAAACTTTTCAAAAATTTCCTATTTTTATAGGAAACTTTTCAAAAATTTCCTATTTTTATAGGAAACTTTTCAAAAATTTCCTATTTTTATAGGAAACTTTTCAAAAATTTCCTATTTTTATAGGAAACTTTTCAAAAATTTCCTATTTTTATAGGAAATTTTTCAAAAATTTCCTATTTTTATAGGAAATTTTTCAAAAATTTCCTATTTTTATAGGAAATTTTTCAAAAATTTCCTATTTTTATAGGAAATTTTTCAAAAATTTCCAATTTTTATAGGAAATTTTTCAAAAATTTCATATTTTTATAGGAAATTTAAAAAAAAAATTCTACTTTTATACGAAATTTTTTAAAAATTTCCTATTTTTATAGAAATTTAAATTTTTTTTTTTTTATTTTTATGGGACATTTTTCAAAAGGTTCTCATTTTTAAAAATTTTCCCTTGAAATTTCTTTAAAGTCATTAAATCTGGCAACACTTAAATCTCATTACAATGCAGATACATTTCACACAGATACACAAATACTATAGCAAATAAGAAGATACCTGAAAACCACGCAAAATTTCAAAAAACAAAACAATAAATAAAACCGGAGTTATTTGCTTTGCAAACATGTTCCAAACCTATTAAATCAGCGTCACTGAATTTTTTCAACTAAAAACAAAAGCAGCAAAATAAACAAAATTCACTAAAAACCAGCTAAAGAAGAAAAAGCAAACAAATAAAATTTAATTATTAAAAACAAAAAAATAATGTTAATGCCCAACAACAAAAAAAGCTCGATTTGAAAACGAAATTCGAACTTTGTATCTTTAGTTGTGAATCCGCTGTGTCTGTGATTAGATCGCTATTATTACATATTAAAACGAAAAAAAAATTGTATTAAAAAATTATAAAAAAAAAACTAGTGCTAATTTTTATTATACAAACATAATATATTCTTAATCCATAACGTTTATAACTTTATCAAAATGGATCAAAAACACGCCATGTTATATCCCGACACCAGTTCAATTCCCGTAGATCAGCGCAGCTCGGCTGCTGCTGCCATTGGTCTACCGGTAGAACCTCCTCCTACCTATGACGCCGCCACTAGGGAAGTTGGTCCCTCAGCTCCCTTGGGTTGGGCTTCAAATATTCCCGACATTAATCAACCAACCAGTTCTCAGTATAATCCTCACTTAAGTCGACATCATGTACCGGTTATCGTAGAACAAACAAATTTTCCATTGCCAACAAATCAACAGCAAAATCCAAATGATGGAGTAACACCAATTACTGGTGAGTAAGACCATTCCAATACACTTTTAATTGGTTTGAAAAATTTTGTTTATTAAACTACTTATGCAATTGTGTTACATAAATTACTTACGCTGCACAGTGCTTTGAAAGAGAAAATTGTTTTCACAAAATTTTCTACAACAATTTACGTCCCAAGCCTCAATTTTCTATGGAAAATAATGTCTATGGAAAATAATGTTCGTAGCAAATTATGTCCGAAAACAAAATTTTCTATATAAAATTATGTCCCAAATATAATTTTCTACAGAAAATTTGGTCACAAAAATATTTTTTTACCGAAAATTTTGTCCCAAACATACTTTTCTATACAAAATGTTGACCAAAAACAATTTTCTATAGAAAATTTTGTCCCTAACTCAATTTTTTTTATAAACATTTTGTCCCAAACTTTATTTTCTATACAAAAATTTTGTCCCAAACTTAATATTCTATAGAAAATTTTGCCCCAAAACATAATTTTCTATTGAAAATCTTATCCCAAACTTTATTTTCTATAAAAAATTTTGTCCCAAACTTAATTTACTAAAGAAAATTTTGTCCCAAACTTAATTTTCAATGGAAAATTTTGTCCCAAACATAATTTCTCATTGAATATTTTGTGCAAACAAAATTTTCTCTAGAAAATTTTGCCTCAAACTTAAATTTCTATAGAAAATTTTGTCTTAAACTTAAGTTTCTATAGAAAATTTTGTCCCAAACTTAATTTTCTATAGAAAATTTTGTCCCAAACTTAATTTTCTATAGAAAATTTTGTCCCAAACTTAATTTTCTATAGAAAATTTTGTCACAAACTTAATTTTCTATAGAAAATTTAGCCCAAACTTAATTTTCTATAGAAAATTTGGTCCCAAACTTAATTTTTCATTGAAAATTTTGTTTCAAACTAAAATTTTTATAGCAAATTTTGTCTCAAACTTAAATTTCTGTAGAAAGTTTTGTCTCAATCTTAATTTTTCAAAGAAAATTTTGTCCCAAACCTTATTTTTTATAGAAAATTTTGTCCCAGATTTAATTGTCTATAAAAAATTTTGTGCCAAACCTAATTTTCAATAGAAAATTTTGTGCCAAACTTAATTTTCTATAGAAAATTTTGTCCTAAACTTAATTTTCTATAGAAAATTTTGTCCCAAACTTAATTTTCTATATAAAATTTTGTCCCAAACTTAATTTTCTATAGAAAATTTTGTCCCAAACTTAATTTTCTATAGAAAATTTTGTCCCAAACTTAATTTTCTATAGAAAATGTTGTCCCAAACTTGATTTTCTATAGAAAATTTTGTCCCAAACTTGATTTTCTATAGAAAATTTTGTCCCAAACCTAATTTTCTATAGAAAATTTTGTCGCAAACTTAATTTTCTATAGAAAATTTTGTCTCAAACTTAATTTTCTATAGAAAATTTTGTCCCAAACTTAATTTTCTGTAGAAAATTTTGTCCCAAACTTAATTTTCTATAGAAAATTTTGTCCCAAACTTAATTTTCTATTGAAAATTTTGTCCCAAACTTAATTTTCTATAGAAAATTTTGTCCCAAACTTGATTTTCTATAGAAAATTTTGTCCCAAACTTAATTTTCTATAGAAAATTTTGTCCCAAACTTAATTTTCTATAGAAAATTTTGTCACAAACTTAATTTTCTATAGAAAATTTTGCCCAAACTTAATTTTCTATAGAAAATTTGGTCCCAAACTTAATTTTTCATTGAAAATTTTGTGCCAAACAAAATTTCCTATAGAAAATTTTGTCTCAAACTAAAATTTCTATAGCAAATTTTGTCTCAAACTTAAATTTCTGTAGAAAGTTTTGTCTCAATCTTAATTTTTCAAAGAAAATTTTGTCCCAAACCTTATTTTTTATAGAAAATTTTGTCCCAAACTTGATTTTCTATAGAAAATTTTGTCCCAAACTTAATTTTCTATAGAAAATTTTGTCCCAAACTTAATTTTCTATAGAAAATTTTGTCACAAACTTAATTTTCTATAGAAAATTTTGCCCAAACTTAATTTTCTATAGAAAATTTGGTCCCAAACTTAATTTTTCATTGAAAATTTTGTGCCAAACAAAATTTCCTAAAGAAAATTTTGTCTCAAACTAAAATTTCTATAGCAAATTTTGTCTCAAACTTAAATTTCTGTAGAAAGTTTTGTCCCAAACTTAATTTTCTATAGAAAATTTTGTCCCAAACTTAATTTTCTATAGAAAATTTTGTCCCAAACTTAATTTTCTATAGAAAATTTTATCACAAACTTAATTTTCCATAGAAAATTTTGTCCCAAACTTAATTTTCTATAGAAAATTTTGTCCCAAACTTAATTTTCTATAGAAAATTTTGTCCCAAACACAATTTTGTATAGAAAATTTTGTCCCAAACACAATTTTGTATAGAAAATTTTATCCCAAACTTAATTTTCTATAGAAAATTTGGGCCCAAACTTAATTTTCTATAGAAAATTTTGTCCCAAACTTAATTTTCTATAAAAAATTTTGTCCCAAAATTAATTTTCTGTAGAAAATTTTGTCCCAAACTTTATTTTCTATAGAATTAAAATTTTAAACAAGTTTTAATAAAATATAAAACTCTAAACAATGAGTCATTTTAGTTAAAGTTTATGATAAGACATACTTAAATCTTAGGGCAGCATCTTAGCGATGACTTCAATGACGTCTTAAATATAATGTCTATTAACTTATCAGTAGAAATTTAGCAAGTCATTTCTTGTCATAAGTTTTAAAAGAAAATTTTATTTTTAGCTAAAATCTTCTTATCTGGCAGCTCTTATTTATTTATTATTAACAACATTTTTTTTATTAGCGAAATATCTTTTATAAAATTGTTTTATTTGGTCTGTTTTTTAAATTGTTTTAAAAATTATTTTTTCTTGCCAGCAAAATTAACTGAAGCGCGACTTATGGCCGTTAAGTAGAGATTTCGAAATATGGGTTTACTTTTTAAAGTTTATATTGAAATTGTTATATACTCGTACATTAAACAAACTATAAAAGCTTAAAGTCTTTAGCTGTTCAAGATATACATAAGTACATACAGATGTAACAATGTTACATAAATTGTACGAAGGTATTTTATTTTTAAGGAAATAATTTTAAAATTTTACAACTTAAACAAAATACTTTTATCATGACCTTTAGATCTTAAATTTTGGGAATTTTATGAAGGCAAATTAAGTTTGGTACATGATTTTTAAAACAAAATTTATTTTGGAACAAAACTTTTTCTAAAGAAAATTAACTATGGAACAAAAACAAAAATATTCTATAGAAAATTAAGTTTGGGACAAAATTTTCTATAGAACATTAAGTTTGGAACAAAATTTTCTGTAGAAAATTATTTTGGGACAAAATTTTCTATAGAAAATTGTATTTGGGACAAAATTTTCTGTAGAAAATTATTTTGGGACAAAATTTTCTATGGAAAATTAAGCTTAGGACAAAATTTTCTATAGAAAATTCTGTTTGGGACAAAATTTTCTCTAGAAAATTCTGTTTGGGACAAAATTTTCTATAGAAAATTCTGTTTGGGACAAAATTTTCTATAGAAAATTGTGTTTGTGACAAAATTTTCTATAGAAAATTGTGTTTGTGACAAAATTTTCTATAGAAAATTGTGTTTGTGACAAAATTTTCTATAGAAAATTGTGTTTGTGACAAAATTTTCTATAGAAAATTGTGTTTGTGACAAAATTTTCTATAGAAAATTTTGTTTGTGAAAAACTTTTCTACAGAAAATTGTGTTTGGGACAAAATTTTCTATAGAAAATTCAGTCTGGGACAAAATTTTCTATAGAAAACTGTGTTTGTGACAAAATTTTCTATAGAAAATTGTGTTTGTGACAAAATTTTCTATAGAAAATTGTGTTTGGGACAAAATTTTCTATAGAAAATTGTGTATGGGACAAAATTTTTAATAAAAATTAGATTTTGGAACAAAATTTTTTTTAGAAATTTAAGTTTGGGACAAAATAATTTATAAAAAAATATGTTTGGTACAAAATTTTCTATATAAAATTAAGTTTGGGACAAAATTTTCTACATAAAATAAAGCTTAGGACAAAATTTTCTATAGAATTATGGTTGGGACAACATTTTTTATATTGTCCAAACAGAATTTTCTATAGAAAGTATTGTTACACAAAATTTTCTTTAGAAAAAAATAATTTTGGGACAAATTTTCTATATAAAATTTATTTTGGGACAAAATTTTATAGAAAATTAAGTTTAAATTTTGTACAGAAAATTATGTTTGGGACAAAATTTTCTATAGAAAATTGTGTTAAAGAACAAAATTTTCTATAGAAAATTTGGTTTGGGACAAAATTTTCTATAAAAATTATATTTGGGACAAAATTTTCTATGGAAAAGTAGGTTTGGGACAAAATTTCGTATAGAAAATTATGTACGAAACTTAATGTTAATCTTTGTAATCTTAAAGATATAAATAAATATATAAATTTTTATTTTAAAGTTCAACCCACAGCCAATATATCAACAAAACTTGGACCCAATCCTTCAGCTGTAACATGTCCTACTTGTGGTGCTAGTAAAACTACAAATATGATCTACACACCAAATACGAAGACCCATGTAACTGCTCTGGTCCTTTGCCTATTGGGGTAAGATCAAATAATCTAATAAATAAGTTTTGACTCAAAACCTTTATTTGTTCTAAAAACAGATGGTGCTGTTGTGCTTGTATCGTTCCCTATTGCATGAATAGCTGTCGCACTGGTAATCACTATTGCTCCAATTGTAATGCCTTTTTGGGGGCCTACCAACCAGGAGGTCAGAGAAGACGTCACAGAAGAAGATAAGAAAATTTAAAATGTTTGAAACAAAATTTCTATAATTTATAGAAATTTTAAAAGTAATTAAGAAATTATCAAGGACTAGAGTAAATATTTTTGTTTGTAAATAACTTGAGTCTGTTATTAGTTATTGTAAGATTATATTTATATATAAAATATTTAAAAATTATTATAAATCTTTTATCTGTAAACATATTTTTATATAAATATTTATCATGTATTTCACTTTTAACTATAAATTCTTTTTGGTTCCATAAATGGATTTGTCACATGAGTGGGAGTCCCTTGAACAATTAACACTTATTTTGTGTGAACAAAATTAACTTTATGAAAAAATTTCTATAGATAATTAAATTTTGCTCAAGGTTTAAGACATAATTTTTCAATGAATATAACATTCGAGATACATTTTTCTATAAATAATCAAATTTGGAACAAAATATTCTTTAAAAAATTAAGTTTGGGACAAAGTCTTATTAAGCTTTGGATATAGACATTTAATTTTAGTTCAAAGTCTTCTATGAAAAATTATCTTTACCCAAAATCGTTATAGCAATTTAAGTTGAAAACTAAATTTTCTTTAAAAAAAATTGTGTCAACTCTAAGAAATATGTCTCAAACATACAGAAAATTAAAAAAATTTCTATATAAAAAAGTTTTTCGAATAAATTTTTTATAGAAAATAATGTTTGGGACAAAATTTTCTATAGAAAAATATTTTTTTGATAATTTTTTATAGACAAATGTGTTTGGGACAAAATTTTCTATAGAAAAATATTTTTGGGACAAAATTATATGTAGAAAATTCAATTTGAGACAATTTTTTATAGAAAATTTTGGTTGAGACAAAATTTTCTATAGAAAATTTTAGTTGAGACAAAATTTTCTATACAAAATTTAAGTTGAGACAAAATTTTCTATACAAAATTTAAGTTGAGACAAAATTTTCTATATAAAATTTAAGTTAAGACAAAATTTTCTATAGAAAATTTTAGTTGAGACAAAATTTTCTATAGAAAATTTTAGTTGAGACAAAATTTTCTATAGAAAATTTTAGTTGAGACAAAATTTTCTATAGAAAATTTTAGTTGAGACAAAATTTTCTATAGAAAATTTTAGTTGATACAAAATTTTCTATAGAAAATTTTAGTTGAGACAAAATTTTCTATTGAAAATTTAAGTTGAGACAAAATTTTCTATAGAAAATTTAAGTTGAGACAAAATTTTCTATTGAAAATTTAAGTTGAGACAAAATTTTCTATAGAAAATTTTAGTTGACACAAAATTTTATAGAGAAAATTTTAGTTGACACAAAATTTTCTAGAGAAAATTTTAGTTGAGACAAAATTTTCTATAGAAAATTTTAGTTGAGACAAAATTTTCTATAAAAAATTTTAATTTAGACAAAATTTTCTATAAAAAATTTAAGTTGAGACAAAATTTTCTGTAGAAAATTTTAGTTGAGACAAAATTTTCTATAGAACATTTTAGTTGAGACAAAATTTTCTATAGAACATTTTAGTTGATACAATATTTTCTATAGAAAATTTTAGTTGAAACAAAATTTTCTGTAGAAAATTTTAGTTGAGACAAAATTTTCTATAGAAAAATAGGTTTGGGACAAAATTTTCTAAAGAACTATATGTTTTGGGACAAAATTTTCTATAGAAAAATATGTTTGGGACAAAATTTTTGAATGAAGAATGTATTTGGAACAAAATTTTCTATAGATAAATATATTTTATACGAAATTTTCTATAGAAAATATGTTTTAAGACAAAATTTTCTAATGAAAAATATGTTTTGGATAAAATTTCCTACAAAAATATTTGTGGAACAAATTTTCGGTAGAAAATATTTTTGGGACAAATTTTTTTGTAGAAAATTCAATTGGGATAAAATTTTCTATTGAAAATTTTAATTGAGGCAAATATGTTTTGGGACAAAATTTGCTATAGAAAAATATGTTTTGGGACAAAGTTTTCTATAGAAAAATATGTTTTGGAACAAAATTTTCAATAGAAAAATATGTTTTGGGACAAAATTTTCTATAGAAAAATATGTTTTGGTACAACATTTTCTAAAAAAATATTTATGGACAAAATATTTTATGAGACAAAATATTTTATAAAAAAATACGTTTTGGGATAAAATTTTCTATAGAAAATATGTTTTGGGACAAAATTTTTAATAGAAAAATATTTTTTGGGACAAATTTTCAAAAGAAAAATATATTTTGGGACAAAATTTTCTGAAGAAAAATATGTTTAGAACAAAATTTTCTATAGAAAAATATATTTGCGACAAAATTTTCTATAGAAAAATATGTTTGCGACAAATTTTCTATAGAAAATTATGTTTGGGACAAAATTTTCTATAGAAAACTTAGTCCCAAACATAATTTTCTATAGAAACTTTTCTCAAAAAAATAATTTTGCATAGAAAATTGTGTCCCAAACATAATTTTCTATACAAAATTTTTTCTGGAATAAAATAAAAGTTTGGGACAAAATTCTTTATAGAAAATTAAGTTTGCGGACAATATTACTATAGAAAATTATGGTTGGGACAAATTTTTCTATAGAAAATTTTATGTGACACAATTTTTTTTATTGAAAAAATCTGCTTGTGATCTTATCTTTTATAGAAAATTCTTTTTGGAACAAAATAGAATAGATTTTGATAGAATTTACCTAAATTGTTTATATTAAACAATTTCACTTATGAAAATAATACACAATAGAATTTCAAGTTTTATCACATTATTTTAAAAAAATTATTAATTAATTTACAATTCAATCGCCAAAGTCGTCAAGCCCTCATGTGGTGCTGGTGGATTGAATATTTGAACGCCATTTTCATCTGTATACTCCGAGTAGGGAATATAGCTGATAACTTTCCAACCCAAACGTTTGCAAACTCTGGCCGAATAAAAACTGGTACAGTCAACAGTGACCAATTTGTAACCCAATTTCTTGGCCAAGGCCACAAGTTCTTCCTTAAGGCGGGAACCCAAATTTTTACCACGACATGTGGGCAAAACGCAGGACATGTAGGAATACAAAAGTTCATCTACACCATAACGATTGAAGACATCAGCCAGGCGACTAGCAGTACCCAATAATTTTTGGATTTGGCCCATTTTGGTATTGCCTTCTTTTTCGGCCTCCTTAAAGTACTCCTCTATACTAGAGGGGTCCTTGGGTACACCGACATTGACGCCTACCAACTCTTCCTCGCCGTTTTCTTTTACCTTCATGGCCAAAATACTGGTTTCACATTTCAGAATTTCCAAGAAACCTTTACGATTATCTTCGGACAGTTCAATTTTAGGTTCAATACTACAAAGCGGTTCATCGCGGCAAAAGTGTTCAATTAGAAATTGTATAACCTGTTCGTATTCGTTAGGTTGGACCACCCGTATTACTATATTGTCACCCGACATTTTGCTGGAATGTGTTCTTTTGAAACGAGAAGGTAAACTAATTTCACTTTTTGGATTCAATTGTTTTGATAACTCTCCTATTTTGTATTATTTTATTATCAGCTGCAAATAAATTTCTTCTGATTAGGTTTATATATAAGAAACTAAAATTAAATTCACATTTCACCATAATTTTTTTTCCCCAGAAATCAGCAAAGTGCTTTAAAAAGATATAAATTTTATGCAAAAATATTTTAAAGATTGAGAAATACACGTATATTTTGTCCCAAAAATGATTTTCTATAACAAATTTTATCCCAAATATAACTTTTTTTAAAAAAATGTTGGCCTATACATGACTATTTTTCGATATTGTCCCATCATAATTTCCTATAGAAAATTTTGTCCCAACATAATTTTCTATAGAAATTTTTTTTTGAGACAAAATTTTCTAGTTTATCCCAAAAATAGTTTCTATAGAAAATTTTGTCGAAACAAATTTTTCTTTGAAAATTTTGTCTCAAAAAATTTCTATAGAAAAAAAGTTTCTATAGAAAATTTTGTTTCAAAAAAAGTTTCTATAGGAAATTTTTTATAAAAAAGTTTGTCCCAAATATTTTCTACAGAAAATTTTGTCCCAAATATTTTCTATAGGAAATTTTGTCCCAAATATGTTCTATTAAAAACTTTGTTTTAAATACTTTCTATAAACAATTTTGTCCCAAATATTTTTTATAAAAAATTTTGTCCCAAATATTTTCTACAGAAAATTTTGTCCCAAATATTTTCTATAGAAAATTTTGATTCAAACAGAATTTTCTAAAGAATATTTTGTCCCAAATATTTCCTAAAGAAAACTTTGTCAAAAATATTTTCTATAGAAATTTTTGTCCTAAATATTTTCTATAGAAAATTTTGTCCCAAATATTTTCCATAGAAAATATTTGATACAAAATTTGTCCCAAATATTTTCTATATAAAATTTTTACTCAAACTGAATTTTCTAAAAAAAAATTTTCACAAACTGAATTTTCTATACAAAATTTTTTCTCAAACTGAATTTTCTATAAACAATTTTTTCTCAAACTGAATTTTCAAAAGAAAACTTTGTCTCAAACTGATGTTTCTATAGAAATATTAAATATAGAAAATTTTGTCTCAAATAAAATTTTCTATAAAAATTTTATATCAACTAAAATTGTCTATAGAAAATTTTGTCTCAAATAAAATTTTCTATAGAAAATTTTGTCTCAACTAAAATTTTCTATAGAAAATTTTTTCTCAACTTAAATTTTCCACAGAAAATTTTGTCTCAACTAAAATTTTCTTAAGAAAATTTTGTCTCAACTAAAATTTTCTATAGAAAATTTTGTCTCAACTAAAATTTTCTATAGAAAATTTTGTCTCAACTAAAATTTTCTATAGAAAATTTTGTCTCAACTAAAATTTTCTATAGAAAATTTTGTCTCAACTAAAATTTTCTATAGAAAATTTTGTCTCAACTAAAATTTTCTATAGAAAATTTTGTCTCAACTAAAATTTTCTATAGAAAATTTTGTCTCAACTAAAATTTTTTATAGAAAATTTTGTCTCAACTAAAATTTTCTATAGAAAATTTTGTCTCAACTAAAATTTTCTATAGAAAATTTTGTCTCAACTAAAATTTTCTATAGAAAATTTTGTCGCAACTAAAATTTTCTAAAGAAAATTTTGTCTCAACTAAAATTTTTTATAGAAAATTTTGTCTCAACTAAAATTTTCTATAGAAAATTTTGTCTCAACTAAAATTTTCTATAGAAAATTTTGTCTCAACTGAAATTTTCTATAGAAAATTTTGTCTCAAATAAAATTTCCTATAGAAAATTTTGTCTCAACTAAAATTTTCTATAGAAAATTTTGTCTCAACTAAAATTTTCGATAGAAAATTTTGTCTCAACTAAAATTTTCTATAGAAAATTTTGTCTCAACTGAAATTTTCTATAGAAAATTTTGTCTCAACTAAAATTTTCTATAGAAAATTTTGTCTCAACTGAAATTTTCTATAGAAAATTTTGTCTCAACTGAAATTTTCTATAGAAAATTTTGTCTCAAGTAAAATTTCCTATAGAAAATTTTGTCTCAACTAAAATTTTCTATAGAAAATTTTGTCTCAACTAAAATTTTCGATAGAAAATTTTGTCTCAACTAAAATTTTCTATAGAAAATTTTGTCTCAACTGAAATTTTCTATAGAAAATTTTGTCTCAACTAAAATTTTCTTTAGAAAATTTCGTCTCAACTAAAATTTTCTATAGAAAATTTTGTCTCAACTAAAATTTTCTATAGAAAATTTTGTCTCAACTAAAATTTTCTAAAGAAAATTTTGTCTCAACTAAAATTTTCTATAGAAAATTTTGTCTCAATTAAAATTTTCTATAGAAAATTTTGTCTCAACTAAAATTTTCTATAGAAAATTTTGTCTCAACTAAAATTTTCTATAGAAAATTTTGTCTCAACTAAAATTTTCTATAGAAAATTTTGTCTCAACTAAAATTTTCTATAGAAAATTTTGTCTCAACTAAAATTTTCTATAGAAAATTTTGTCTCAACTAAAATTTTCTATAGAAAATTTTGTCTCAAAGTTTTTGGGGACTCTGGAGAAAGATATGATTGGCAAGTGTATATATATACCGTTTTACTCATTGTGAAGGGGACATATGTTGTTAATTATGGGGATCTACATATATAGAATCTAACATCAGCTCAAGCGCATAATTACAAATCTGGCGATAAAGATTGATGTTGAGAATTAATAGCAAGTCATTAATATATGTATATAATTTGAATTTGAATTTAATCTAAAAATTTGAATTCTAAATGTATAATTAAAAGACCCAAAAAGCGTGGAACAGTTGTATAAACAAAGTCCATCCATATATAAAATTTTTTCTCTTTCTGCTACTGCAAAGAGAACTTAGAGAGAGGGAGAGAGTGATTATGTAAAATACTCGTTCCAAAACAATAAAAACAAACCCCCCATTTCACTCGGAATATCTAATCATCGAATCAAATATATAATTATTCACTTTTTGTAGAAAGTTGAAGATTCTATAAACATGTTTGTTTTATAAAATTAAACTATAATTTAATATCGTATCAGTTGCGAGTCCAGAACTACTCGAAATTTAAAATAAATATTCTTATCTCACACATGCAAAAACAATACAAAAAAAATATTATAATATATTTTTTACAAATATTTAAAGCAGATAAAGAACGAGGCACAAATAGGGAACAACCTTTCATAATATTTAATTAAAGCTAAAATTTAAAATTAGTTTATTAGAACTTTTGCACAAGAAAACATTCGAGCAAAATGTCGTCGGACGATATTGTTATACGGGTCGTTCAACCGCACGAATACGAACAAGTTGTACAATTTATTATCGATCATTTTTATCGCGATGAACCGCTTTGCAGTCTGGAACCCAAAGTTATACCCGGCGAAACTGATCGTAAGGATATAATGGAATGCCTTAAAGGCGGCACCAGTATTTTGGCCATGCAAGTCAAGGAAAACGGTGAGGAAGAGTTGGTAGGTGTGAACATCGGTGTACCCAAGGATCCTTCATCCATTGATAAATACTTCGAAGCGGCTAAAAAAGAAGGCGATACCAAATATGGTCAACTTATGCAGTTCTTGGGAGTTGCCAGTCGTAAGGCCGATGTCTTTAATCGTTATGGTGTAGATAAGCTCTTCTACTCTTTCATGTCCTGCGTTTTGCCCACATGTCGTGGTAAAAATTTGGGTTCCCGCCTTAAGGAAGAACTTGTGGCCTTGGGCAAGAGTTTGGGCTACAAATTGGTCACTGTTGACTGCACCAGTTTTTATTCGGCCAGACTCTGCAAACGTTTGGGTTGGGATGTTGTACAATTTATGCCCTACACAGAATATAAAGATGAAAATGGTGTACAAATTTTTAATCCCCCAGCACCACATGAAGGTATGACCACTTTGGCGATTCGTTTGTAAATGATTTTTGTTGTTTTTAATAAATGTTACTTTTAATAAATATAATGTGATGATGCTAGTGATATGCATAATATATAGATTACTTCCAAGTGTTGTTTTTTTACTTACAAAGTTTGTGGTATTATAAAATTTTTCAAAAATTTCCTATAAAAATAGGAAATTTTTGAAAAATTTTCTATAAAAATAGGATATTTTTGAAAAATTTTCTATAAAAATAGGAAATTTTTGAAAAATTTCCTATAAAAATAGGAAATTTTTGAAAAATTTCCTATAAAAATAGGAAATTTTTGAAAAATTTCCTATAAAAATAGGAAATTTTTGAAAATTTTCCTATAAAAATAGGAAATTTTTGAAAAATTTCCTATAAAAATAGGAAATTTTTGAAAAATTTCCTATAAAAATAGGAAATTTTTGAAAAATTTCCTATAAAAATAGGAAATTTTTGAAAAATTTCCTATAAAAATAGGAAATTTTTGAAAAATTTCCTATAAAAATAGGAAATTTTTGAAAAATTTCCTATAAAAATAGGAAATTTTTGAAAAATTTCCTATAAAAATAGGAAATTTTTGAAAATTTTCCTATAAAAATAGGAAATTTTTGAAAAATTTCCTATAAAAATAGGAAATTTTTGAAAAATTTCCTATAAAAATAGGAAATTTTTGAAAAATTTCCTATAAAAATAGGAAATTTTTGAAAAATTTCCTATAAAAATAGGAAATTTTTGAAAAATTTCCTATAAAAATAGGAAATTTTTGAAAAATTTCCTATAAAAATAGGAAATTTTTGAAAAATTTCCTATAAAAATAGGAAATTTTTGAAAAATTTCCTATAAAAATAGGAAATTTTTGAAAAATTTCCTATAAAAATAGGAAATTTTTGAAAATTTTCCTATAAAAATAGGAAATTTTTGAAAAATTTCCTATAAAAATAGGAAATTTTTGAAAAATTTCCTATAAAAATAGGAAATTTTTGAAAAATTTCCTATAAAAATAGGAAATTTTTGAAAAATTTCCTATAAAAATAGGAAATTTTTGAAAAATTTCCTATAAAAATAGGAAATTTTTGAAAAATTTCCTATAAAAATAGGAAATTTTTGAAAAATTTCCTATAAAAATAGGAAATTTTTGAAAAATTTCCTATAAAAATAGGAAATTTTTGAAAAATTTCCTATAAAAATAGGAAATTTTTGAAAAATTTCCTATAAAAATAGGAAATTTTTGAAAAATTTCCTATAAAAATAGGAAATTTTTGAAAAATTTCCTATAAAAATAGGAAATTTTTGAAAAATTTCCTATAAAAATAGGAAATTTTTGAAAATTTTCCTATAAAAATAGGAAATTTTTGAAAAATTTTCTATAAAAATAGGAAATTTTTGAAAAATTTCCTATAAAAATAGGAAATTTTTGAAAAATTTCCTATAAAAATAGTAAATTTTTGAAAAATTTTCTATAAAAATAGGAAATTTTTGAAAAATTTCCTATAAAAATAGGAAATTTTTGAAAAATTTCCTATAAAAATAGGAAATTTTTGAAAAATTTCCTATAAAAAATAGGAAATTTTTGAAAAATTTTCTATAAAAATAGGAAATTTTTGAAAAATTTCCTATAAAAATAGGAAATTTTTGAAAAATTTCCTATAAAAATAGGAAATTTTTGAAAAATTTCCTATAAAAATAGGAAATTTTTGAAAAATTTCCTATAAAAATAGGAAATTTTTGAAAAATTTTCTATAAAAATAGGAAATTTTTGAAAAATTTCCTATAAAAATAGGAAATTTTTGAAAAATTTCCTATAAAAATAGGAAATTTTTGAAAAATTTCCTATAAAAATAGGAAATTTTTGAAAATTTTCCTATAAAAATAGGAAATTTTTGAAAAATTTCCTATAAAAATAGGAAATTTTTGAAAAATTTCCTATAAAAATAGGAAATTTTTGAAAAATTTCCTATAAAAATAGGAAATTTTTGAAAATTTTCCTATAAAAATAGGAAATTTTTGAAAAATTTCCTATAAAAATAGGAAATTTTTGAAAATTTTCCTATAAAAATAGGAAATTTTTGAAAAATTTTCTATAAAAATAGGAAATTTTTGAAAAATTTCCTATAAAAATAGGAAATTTTTGAAAAATTTCCTATAAAAATAGGAAATTTTTGAAAAATTTCCTATAAAAATAGGAAATTTTTGAAAAATTTTCTATAAAAATAGGAAATTTTTGAAAAATTTCCTATAAAAATAGGAAATTTTTGAAAAATTTCCTATAAAAATAGGAAATTTTTGAAAAATTTCCTATAAAAATAGGAAATTTTTGAAAAATTTTCTATAAAAATAGGAAATTTTTGAAAAATTTCCTATAAAAATAGGAAATTTTTGAAAAATTTCCTATAAAAATAGGAAATTTTTGAAAAATTTCCTATAAAAATAGGAAATTTTTGAAAAATTTCCTATAAAAATAGGAAATTTTTGAAAAATTTTCTATAAAAATAGGAAATTTTTGAAAAATTTCCTATAAAAATAGGAAATTTTTGAAAAATTTCCTATAAAAATAGGAAATTTTTGAAAAATTTCCTATAAAAATAGGAAATTTTTGAAAATTTTCCTATAAAAATAGGAAATTTTTGAAAAATTTCCTATAAAAATAGGAAATTTTTGAAAAATTTCCTATAAAAATAGGAAATTTTTGAAAAATTTCCTATAAAAATAGGAAATTTTTGAAAAATTTCCTATAAAAATAGGAAATTTTTGAAAAATTTCCTATAAAAATAGGAAATTTTTGAAAAATTTCCTATAAAAATAGGAAATTTTTGAAAATTTTCCTATAAAAATAGGAAATTTTTGAAAAATTTCCTATAAAAATAGGAAATTTTTGAAAAATTTCCTATAAAAATAGGAAATTTTTGAAAAATTTCCTATAAAAATAGGAAATTTTTGAAAAATTTCCTATAAAAATAGGAAATTTTTGAAAAATTTCCTATAAAAATAGGAAATTTTTGAAAAATTTCCTATAAAAATAGGAAATTTTTGAAAAATTTCCTATAAAAATAGGAAATTTTTGAAAAATTTCCTATAAAAATAGGAAATTTTTGAAAAATTTCCTATAAAAATAGGAAATTTTTGAAAAATTTTCCTATAAAAATAGGAAATTTTTGAAAATTTTCCTATAAAAATAGGAAATTTTTGAAAAATTTCCTATAAAAATAGGAAATTTTTGAAAAATTTCCTATAAAAATAGGAAATTTTTGAAAAATTTCCTATAAAAATAGGAAATTTTTGAAAAATTTCCTATAAAAATAGGAAATTTTTGAAAAATTTCCTATAAAAATAGGAAATTTTTGAAAAATTTCCTATAAAAATAGGAAATTTTTGAAAAATTTCCTATAAAAATAGGAAATTTTTGAAAAATTTCCTATAAAAATAGGAAATTTTTGAAAAATTTCCTATAAAAATAGGAAATTTTTGAAAAATTTCCTATAAAAATAGGAAATTTTTGAAAAATTTCCTATAAAAATAGGAAATTTTTGAAAAATTTCCTATAAAAATAGGAAATTTTTGAAAAATTTCCTATAAAAATAGGAAATTTTTGAAAAATTTCCTATAAAAATAGGAAATTTTTGAAAAATTTCCTATAAAAATAGGAAATTTTTGAAAAATTTCCTATAAAAATAGGAAATTTTTGAAAAATTTCCTATAAAAATAGGAAATTTTTGAAAAATTTCCTATAAAAATAGGAAATTTTTGAAAAATTTCCTATAAAAATAGGAAATTTTTGAAAAATTTCCTATGAAAATAGGAAATTTTTGAAAAATTTCCTATAAAAATAGGAAATTTTTGAAAAATTTCCTATAAAAATAGGAAATTTTTGAAAAATTTCCTATAAAAATAGGAAATTTTTGAAAAACTTTCTATACAAATAGGAAATTTTTGAAAATTCCTATAAAAATAGGAAATTTTTGAAAAAATTCCAAAAAAAAAAAGTCAATTTTTGAAAAATTTCCTATAAAATGTAAATTTTTGAAAAATTTCCTTTAAAATGTAAATTTTTGCAAAATTTCCTAGAAAAAAGTAAATTTTTGAAAAATTTAATATAAAAAATAAGTTTTTGAAAAATTTTCTATAAAAAATTTTTTTTTTAAATTTCCTATAAAAAGTAAATTTTTGAAAAATTTCCTATAAAAAGTAAATTTTTGAAAAATTTCCTATAAAAAGTAAATTTTTGAAAAATTTCCTATAAAAAGTAAATTTTTGAAAAATTTCCTACAAAAAGTAAATTTTTGAAAAATTTCCTATAAAAAGTAAATTTTTGAAAAATTTCCTATAAAAAGTAAATTTTTGAAAATTTTCCTATAAAAAGTAAATTTTTGAAAATTTTCCTATAAAAAGTAAATTTTTGAAAAATTTCCTATAAAAAGTAAATTTTTGAAAAATTTCCTATAAAAAGTAAATTTTTGAAAAATTTCCTATAAAAAGTAAATTTTTGAAAAATTTCCTATAAAAAGTAAATTTTTGAAAAATTTCCTATAAAAAGTAAATTTTTGAAAAATTTCCTATAAAAATTAAATTTTTGAAAAATTTCCTATAAAAATTAAATTTTTGAAAAATTTCCTATAAAAAGTAAAAATTTGAAAAATTTCCTATAGAAAGTTAATTTTTGAAAAATTTCCTATAAAAAGTAAATTTTTGAAAAATTTCCTATAAAAAGTAAATTTTTGAAAAATTTCCTATAAAAAGTAAATTTTTGAAAAATTTCCTATAAAAAGTAAATTTTTGAAAAATTTCCTATAAAAAGTAAATTTTTGAAAAATTTCCTATAAAAAGTAAATTGTTGAAAAATTTCCTATAAAAAGTAAATTTTTGAAAAATTTCCTATAAAAAGTAAATTTTTGAAAAATTTCCTATAAAAAGTAAATTTTTCAAAAATTTCCTATAAAAAGTAAATTTTTGAAAATTTTCCTATAAAAAGTAAATTTTTGAAAAATTTCCTATAAAAAGTAAATTTTTGAAAAATTTCCTATAAAAAGTAAATTTTTGAAAAATTTCCTACAAAAAGTAAATTTTTGAAAAATTTCCTATAAAAAGTAAATTTTTGAAAAATTTCCTATAAAAATTAAATTTTTGAAAAATTTCCTATAAAAATTAAATTTTTGAAAAATTTCCTATAAAAAGTAAAAATTTGAAAAATTTCCTATAGAAAGTTAATTTTTGAAAAATTTCCTATAAAAAGTAAATTTTTGAAAAATTTCCTATAAAAAGTAAATTTTTGAAAAATTTCCTATAAAAATTAAATTTTTGAAAAATTTCCTATAAAAAGTAAATTGTTGAAAAATTTCCTATAAAAAGTAAATTTTTGAAAAATTTCCTATAAAAAGTAAATTTTTGAAAAATTTCCTATAAAAAGTAAATTTTTGAAAAATTTCCTATAAAAAGTAAATTTTTGAAAATTTTCCTATAAAAAGTAAATTTTTGAAAAATTTCCTATAAAAAGTAAATTTTTGAAAAATTTCCTATAAAAAGTAAATTTTTGAAAAATTTCCTATAAAAAGTAAATTTTTGAAAAATTTCCTATAAAAAGTAAATTTTTGAAAAATTTCCTATAAAAATTAAATTTTTGAAAAATTTCCTATAAAAATTAAATTTTTGAAAAATTTCCTATAAAAAGTAAAAATTTGAAAAATTTCCTATAGAAAGTTAATTTTTGAAAAATTTCCTATAAAAAGTAAATTTTTGAAAAATTTCCTATGAAAAGTAAAAATTTGAAAAATTTCCTATAGAAAGTAAATTTTTGAAAAATTTCCTATAAAAAGTAAATTTTTGAAAAATTTCCTTTAAAAAGTAAATTTTTGAAAAATTTCCTATAAAAAGTAAATTTTTGAAAAATTTTGAAACATATAGGAAATGTTTCAAAAATTTAAAAATAACTTTTATTTCTGCTCGCAAAAATAAAATTCAAAAAATTATTTTTATTTCGGCTAGAAAAAATAATAGAGTTAAAATTGTAAATTTTACAGCATTGATATCAACTTTAGTTATTATACTTATCGATATCATATTTTATATATTTATGGTTTGTGTATTTAATAGTCTCCGGTAACCACCCTATCCAAAAATGTCTTTGAAATCAATTTAATTTTACGTATACATTTCGGAAGTTAATCAAAGACACTTACCAGTTTTAATATTCAACACATTCAACTAAGACACAAACCTTGAATATGGTGAAACGTTTTAGTTTCTTGCAGCCTTAAAGTAGACAAAACATTTTAATTTCGCTTATTCGCCTTAACCCTTTTAAATTTTATTTATAAAAAAAAGCATAACATGTTTTTAAATGTATGATTCAAAGTTTTTTCCCTCTTTTAACTCCGACTTGGAATTTTAAAAGGTTTTTCGTAAAGAATTTGAGACATATGATAAAAATTCGAGTGGTGGACGCACAATGCGTAAGGTGATTGCCGCCTTTTTATGTATCGAGAATGAAGAGAAGCTTTCAAAATTAATGCCGAGGGAACTTGTAGAAGAGGACGCCCGAAACTTCGATGTAAGGATCAAGTATAGAAAAATTTTTAAAAGGTTAGTTGGCAGTACGATATTAGAAAATATACGCAAAAGATCATAGTGCACGAAATTCCTTTGACCTTTCTTGGTAAATATTGGCCACTTAAGGAAGTTAGTAAGAATTTTTGTGTATATAAAAACACGTTACAACTGGCATCACTACTTGTAAACCGTCGTGGTATAGCAGGTTAATCATCCGCCTAGCATACCAGAGGTTCCAAGTTCGATCCCTGGCCAGACCCACTTGAAAAAATTAGTTTTCAAAAAAGCGGCGGTTCACCTGATAACTCAGCTATCCACTGGTTATTAAGTATTAGGCTATGTAAACCTTTTCTAACTAATACATTTGCCGTTCGGAGCCGGCGTTAAAACGTAGGTCCCTTTCAATGAGTCTAAAAATAGAATCGGATGCAGCTCATATTCTGATAGAAGTACCCATTGTTGCAATTGGAATGTTGTCGTGGAAATTATTATTATTATTACTGGCAGGCAAAGTTATGACATACTTTTCAATATAAGCCTAAGAACAATGGTTCTCACGAGCTATTGCTTCGCGTCCCCCTGTAGACATTCCAGTAAAGCAGCGTCCCCCAATATTTTCCACATAAATAAAAGTTTAAAAATTACCACATAAAAGTTTAAAAATTTAAAAAAAAATTCGAAATCTGTTGATAGGTACCCCAAGGACCTGCCTTAGACCCTCATTTTCACCTATTTTTCTTTTCAATGTCAAGTCGCAATTTTCAACAAAATTTTATGAAATTCGACACAAGTCTATTAATTATTAAAAAATAAGAGCTCTACTTATTTTGGTTGAAATAAGCCGACTCCTTGGGAACCTCTTTTGGACCCCATTTTCACCTATTTTTCTTTTTAAAGTACAATCCGCAGTTCTCAACAGAATTTGATGAAGTTTTTTTTTTAGTTGATCTAAAAAAGAGGTCTACTTATTTTGGTTGAAATCAGTTGACGTCTTGGGTACCTGCTTTAAACACCCCCTATGAAAAAATTCGACACACATCTTTTAATTAATCCAAGACAAAGTTATACTAGTTTTGGTTGATATCCCTTGACTTTAAGGTATCTGCCTTGGATCCCCATTTTTATACGCTTCACCACCATAGGTGGAAAGGGTATTATAAGTTTGTGCTGATGTATTTAACGCAAAGAAATATTTGTTTTTAGACCCACCAATAGGCTTAGAATCACTTTCTGTGACGATTTAGCGATGTCCGTCTGTCCGTCTGGACGGTTGGCTGGCTGGACCCCCATGTAAGCCATGTAATCAAAGTACAGGTCGCAATTCTAAAGATAATTTGATGAAATTTGGTACAGATTATTTTTTTGAGTGGGATTATAGCTATTGAAAATCGTTAAAATCGGTCCGTTATTAATGGTACCTCCCATAGGTCCCACTTCCCGGAATTGATATATTGGCCACAAATATCAATATTTTTTCATTAAATTTAAAACAAATACTGCTTATATAAACCAAAGTCACTGTACCAAATTTCGTTGAAATCGGTCCACATTTGACCATTACTCCCATGAAAACGCACTAAATGAGACAAAAATCACTAAAACGCTCGTAAATCTTAAGATAATGGGAATTTTAAGTTTATTTTTTGCATACATAATTTTTGTAACAACTGTAATCAATAAGATAATCGGTCCACATTTGACTCTAGCTCTCATATAAGTTTAAATGACGGAAATAGCTTAAATATAAAAGTTTTTAGAAAATGTTTGTATGATGGCAAAATTTGGGAAATATTTGTCTTTATACAGGAAAAAGAACACCTTTGACCTTAGTGGTGAAGGGTATGGTCGGACTTGACCATATATGGCACTTTCTTACTTGTTTTGACTTATTTTCTTCTGAATATATAAGCCGCTATTCTCAACAGAATTTGATGAAATTCTGCACACGTCTATTATTTGACCCAAAAAAGAGTTCTACCAGTTTTGGTTGAAATCCGTCGACTCCTAGAGGTACCTGCCTTGGACTTACACTTAAGGTACGGTCAGACTCATTAAACATTTAAATCAAATATTTTGAGTAAAATATTGTCAAAACAATATAATAAAAAATTTGTGGTCACACTTGCACATTTATTTGACGATTTTTATTTGATAAAATACAGAAAAAATATGTTCAAAGTATAAACAAAAAAACAGGTTCTATTTATGGTCACACTGAAGATTAAATATTTTCTCAAAAAATATTTGATCAAATTTTTTCAAAACAAAATTGTGTATCTGGCAATTTGTTTCTCATATTTGAGTTGTTGTTTCTCAAATTTGATGTTGTTGTTTCTCAAAATTGATGTTGTTGTTTCTCAAATTTGATGTTGTTGTTTCTGTTTGAATAGTAAACAATACAAATGCACAGCTGTTATTTGCCCCTGTTTGATGTTACAAAAATTTTGTAAGATTAAATAATTATTTGATCAAAATTTAATAAAATATTTGCTCTTGCGTGGTCACATTAGGAAAATTTTTATTTGCTGGCAAATGATTTTGTTTTGTTCAAATCAACATGTTTCTGGTTTGAACCTCAAAAATATTTTGTGGTCAGACTACGAGGATCAAATATTTGATAATTTCGATTAAATGTTTAATCAATGTGACCGTAGCTTTATTCAATTCGATTAAAAAGTTTAGCCTAAATGACTGCAACACTTTTTGCTTCAATTATGCGTAACAATTAACATGACTTTTTTTCAGAAAATTTTGAACTTTGTTGTACGATCGTTAAATTTCAGTGAAATTTTTTCGCTCAATCTAAAGAAGAGACTTTCACCTTTCACATGGTTACGGTGGGAGCACCAAGCTAAACCGAGACAACTTAGTTTTTGTCCAAAGAAAAACGAAAACACAGAATTTTGTAAAGCTTTTTTAATTTCCTGATTTTTCCTAAACTATATAAGAGTTTAAGTTATTTTCTTCTGCAGACTAAAACCAAGGTTCTGTATCTTAATTAAATCGGTATCAAGATTAAAGCTGTATTTAATGCAAGGCTACTGAGTTTGATGAAAAATTTCATCACTTTTCGTTTTAGAACATTAAGAACATTTTAATTCCTTTTTTATAACACATAATATAACTTTTTCATGAAAAAAGTTATTGATTTTTAATATCCAGACTTTTCTCTATAAAACTGCATAAAATAATTTATTTTGGAAAAAGTTTTAATAACTATTGATATCTAAACTTATTTGTTTGTTTGTCAAAACATTTAGTTTATCCTAAAAGTATGCTACACAAATGTTTCTGGAATATCTTACTTTTCAGGGGCCAAATTACCGCATTCGATATCGATCGAAAACTCATACTTTTAAGCAAATATTGTGAAGTATACTTTAGGGATGTTCAAAGTTACTTCGATACAAAAAGTGTAGTGAAATTTGGTATCAATTTTGATTCGTTTTTAAAAATATATAGTTCAATTAAAACTCTTTTACTATTGTTAATCTTTTGGCAAATAACTTCAAAAAAAAATATAGTAAAGTGTGCATCTTTTAAATAATTTTGATTATCCTTAAAGTATGCTATACAAATGTTTTGAAAATATCTAATATATAAATATCTAATATATAATAATTTGGCCCCTGGGGCCAAATTATGGCATTCGATATCGATCGAAATCTTAGATATTTTCAAAACATTTGTATAGCATACTTTAAGGATAATCAAAATTATTTAAAAGATGCAGAGTTTACTATATTTTTTTGAAGTTATTTGCCAACAGATGAACAATAGTAAAGGAGTTTTAGTTGAACAATATATTTTTCTAAAAACGAATCAAAATCAATACCAAATTTCAATAAACTTTTTGCATCGAAGTAATTTTGAACATCCCTAAAGTATACTTCACAATATTCGCTTAAAAGTCTGAGTTTTCCATCGATATCGAATGCGGTAATTTGGCCCCATACTTTTAAGCAAATATTGTGAAGTATACTTTAGGAATGTTCAAAGTTACTTCGATGCAAAAAGTTTATTAAAATTTGGTATCCATTTTGATTTGTTTTTAAAAATATATAGTTCAATTAAAACTCTTTTACTATTGTTCATCTTTTGGCAAATAACTTTAAAAAAATATTGATTATCCTTAAAGTATGCTATACAAATGTTTTGAAAATATCTAATATATAATTATCTAATATGTAATAACTTGGCCCTTGGGGCCAAATTAGGGCATTCGATATCGATCGAAATCTTAGATTTTTTCAAAACATTTGTATAGCATACTTTAAGGATAATCAAAATTACTTAAAAGATGCAGAGTTTATTATATTTTTTTTAAGTTATTTGCCAAAAGATGAACAATAGCAAAAGAGTTTGATTAATTTTGATTATCCTTAAAGTATGCTATACAAATGTTTTGAAAATATCTAATATATAATTATCTAATATGTAATAACTTGGCCCTTGGGGCCAAATTAGGGCATTTTCAAAACATTTGTATAGCATACTTTAAGGATAATCAAAATTATTTAAAAAATGCAGAGTTTATTATATTTTTTTGAAGTTATTTGCCAAAAGATGAACAATAGCAAAAGAGTTTCAATTGAACAATATATATTTTTAATAACGAATCAAAATCGATACCAAATTTCAATAAACTTTTTGCACCGAAGTAATTTTAAACATCCCTAAAGTAGACTTCACAATATTCGCATAAAAGTCTGAGTTTTCGATCGATATCGAATGCGGTAATTTGGCCCCAGTTTGTTTGTCAAAACATTTAGTTTAATTTAGATTATCCTAAAAGTATGCTTTACAGTTGTTTGTGGAATATTTTACTTTTCGATCGATACCTAATGCCGTAATTTGGCCCCAGGTGTTAAATTTTGCATTAGTTTTTTATTACACTCATACAATTCCTGAAACTATGAATTTTAATACAAATTTGAAGGCAAATTCAGGATGGTTGGGATTTGCTAGGGATGGATTAACTTTTATGGAATGTCTAAAAATATAACAACTTTTTATACCAATATTTTTCATTTTTTTTTTAAACTAGGATCAATTTCCGGTTTAACTTAAATGCGATGTCAAACCCATAAACATTTATGAATTTTTTGTTTGTTTTTACACTAAACATGATATGGGGTCTGATCGATTAATGAAAAAAAGCTCCATCAACTCATAAAACTGTACAACAATATCACATAAAAATATTTAGGTTTTTTTTTTTGGGGGGGGGAGAGACAAAAAAAAATCCACCCTGGATATGGAGCCAAGTGTTACAGATACTTAAAATGTGGCACAAAAGTAAATATACAAATGTATAACTATATACCAAGAGTATATATTTATGTATATAATACAATGGTTACTGCTTTATTTAATATGTATGTTATGTATTATTTATTTATATACTCTATAAATAAATACATTATATACTTTGTTTTTACTTTGTGTAAAATTACATTATGTTATTATTGCGAATTTCTATAGAATACATATAGACATACACTCATATTAATGTTTTACATGCGCAAACTTGTATAGGTATGTATGTCTTAAAATATCCTTTTATGTGTTAGTAAGTATTTAGGTGTATTTTAAATTATATGTGTTGTAAATATTTAAGTATATATACAAGAGTTTCCCAGAAACTATATTTTGTTACAAATGACCTCGATATCGTAGGCTACATATTGATGTAGTCATAAACTTAGAGAAGAATTTAAACAAAATAAAGCTCACCATGTATGTATACATTCTTCAAGTCCATACAATTTTTAGAGTTTTTCAAATTTCTGAAATTCGGTTTATTCCAGGGCCAAATCGATATCGTTCGAAAACTCAGGGGCCAAATTACCGCATTCGATATCGATCGAAATCTTAGATATTTTCAAAACATTTGTATAGCATACTTTAAGGATGATCAAAATTATTTCAAAGATGCACAATTTACTATATTTTTTTTTGAAGTTAATTGCCAAAAGATGACCAATAGTAAAATAGTTTAAATTGAACTAAATATTTTTAAAAACGAATCAAAATGGATACCAAATTTCAATAAACTTTTTGCGTCGAAGTAACTTTGAACATCCCTAAAGTATACTTCACAATATTCGCTTAAAAGTCTAAGTTTTCGATCGATATCGAATGCGATATATTGGCCAAAAAGCTCATTTTCTCTTTGACTTTTTTTAGTTTTTGACTGATTGCGCACTCTATATTAAGCCGATATTAAAAAAAAAAAATACTGACATACAGCCAACAGTTTATAAAATAAAACTCTGAAGCCCATTTTTCAATATCTTGAACAGTTCAACGTTGAGAAATCACCAAAGTCAAATATTTTTCGCTGATCGAAAAAAAAATAAACTTTTCCTCAAGTGATGCTTTTAATTTTTTACTTTTTACTAAATTTGTATTAATAAAAGTTAATATTTTATTAGGTATTCATTGAGAATAGGGTTCTAGGATGGTTTTAAACTAAATGTTAAGTCAGCACAACATTCACGCTACATTCAGCACTGATCGAAATTATTCGAATTTTTAAGAAAATTTTTGTGTTTTCGAACATATAACAAAAAAGTCAAGACGATTTTGCAACTTTCTGAAATGCAGTTATATAGTCCCATATATTCTCTTTGGATTTCAAAAACAAAAAGTAGCGTAAATTTGCAAACGAATCCAAAAAATGGGATTTTCTAAAAAATGACAAATTTCCATAGACCATAATTTGTCTTGCAAAAACCGTTAAGTTGGGTTTCATTTTTTAAAATTATTTTAATTGTTTTATATAAAAAATAAAATAGACTTTATTACTTTTTATCCAAACTCGTTCTTTAGCATCAGTAATATAGAGGATATTGCATACCAAGCAACGCTTCTGATTGGTCTTAACTTGCTAAGCCCAGACTTATCTTGGTTGTCCTTCATCTTAACTGTGGACACTCCTGGTATCACCTGGGGAACTATGTTAACACCCGTTAATGTAGTGAACTGACATGTACCGCGAGTTCCCCCATTAGAACGATAAAAGTATGCGTTAGGTCATGGCACTATGGTATTTCTGCTGCAAAAAGCCATGTTTTGACCACCGCTTTTGAAAAATCTAACGATGCAGTTCTATAAAGAAGAGTCTAGATATTAGGGATCAATAATTGTTTTACAGAAAAAGTTATATATTATGTATTAAAAAAAAGGTACTGAAATGTGCTTAATGTTCTAAAACGAAAAGGGATGGAATTTTTCTTCAAACTCTGTAGCTCATGCATCGAATATAGTTTCACAGCTTTATTCTTGATGTCGATTTCATTAAGATACAGAATCTTGGTTTTAGTCTAGAAAAGAAAAGAACTTAATCTCGTATATAGTTTAAGAGATATCAGGCAATCAAAAAAAATCCTACAAAATTCATTGTTTTTATTTTTCTTTGGACTAAAACTAAGTTGGCTCGGTTTTGTTTGGTGTTCCGACCATAATCATGTGAAAGGCGAAAGTCTCTTCTTTAGATTGAGTGAAAAAAATTAATCGAAATTTACCGATCGTAGAACAAAGTTTAAAATTTTCTGAAAAAAATCACATAAATTGTTACGCATAATTTAAGCAAAAAGTATTGCAGTCGTTTAGGCTTAACTTTTTAATTGAATTTAAGTTAAGTGTAAGTCCAAGGCAGGTAATCGTAGGAGTGGAGGGATTTCAACCAAAATTAGTAGAGCTCAACTAATAGACGTGTACCGAATTTTATCAAATTCTGTTAAGAATTTCGGCTTATATATTGAAAAGAAAAATAAGTGAAAAATTGGGGTCTCAAGCAGGTACTCTTAAAAGTCGACAGATTTCAATCCAAATTAGTAGAGCTCTTTGTTGGATAAACTAATAGACGTGTGCCGAATTTTAACAAATTTTATTGAAAACTCCTGTTTATACATTAAGAACAAAATTAAAAAAAAAAAAAACGGGGTCCAAGGTAGGTACCTCAAAGAGTCAAGGGATCTCAATCAATATTAGTACAACTCTTCTTTGGATCAATTGATAGATGTGTGTCGATTTTTTCAAATTCTGCTCAGAATTGCGGCTTGTACGTTGAAAAGAAAAATAGGTGAAAAATGGAGGTCCAAGGCAGGTACCCACAGAGTCGACGAATTTCAATTAAAATTAGTAGCCCTATTTTTTAGATCAATTGATAGACGTGTTACGAATTTCATCAAAATCTGTTGAGAATTGCGACTTGTTTATTGAAAAGAAAAATAGGTGAAAAAATGGGAGTCCAAGGCAGGTACCCAAGGAGGCAACTGTTTCCAACCAAAATTAGTAGAGCTCTTTTTTAGATCAGTTAATAGATGTGTGTCGAATTTTATGAATATCTGTTAAGAATTTCGACTTGTATATTGAAAAGAAAAATAGGTGAAGGAGTCGACAAATTTTAATCAAAATTAGTGGACCTCCTTTTGGAATTAAATAATAGACGTGTGCCGAATTTCATCCAATTCTGTTGAGAATTTCGGATTGTATATTAAGAAGAAAAATATGTGAAAAAATGGGGGTCCAAGGCAGGTACCACAAGGAGCCGACGAATTTTAATCAAAATTAGTGGACCTCTTTTTTATTTTAATTAATAGACGTGTGTCGAATTTTATAAAATTCTGTTGAAAATTGCGACTTATACATTAAAAAGAAAAATAGGTGCAAAAATAGGGGTCCAAGGCAGGTACCCCAAGGAGTCGACTGTTTCCAACCAAAATTAATGAACCTCTTTTTTATTTCAATTAATGGAAGTGTGTCGAATTTTAACAAATTCTATTAAGAAATTCGACTTGAAAAGAAAAATATGGGGAAAATGGGGGTCCAAGGCAGGTTCCCCAAGGAGTCGACAAATTTTAATCAAAATTAGTGGACCTACTTTTTGAATTAATTAATAGACGTGTGTTAAATTTCATCAAATTCTGTTGAAAATTGCGACTTGTACGTTGAGAAGAAAAATAGGTGAAAAAATGGGGGTCCAAGACAGGTTTCCAAGGGGGCAACTGTTTCCAACCAAAATTAGTAGGCCTCTTTATTAAATCAATTAATAGATGTGTGATGAATTTTATTAATTTCTGTTGAAAATTGCGGATTGGAGATTGAGAAGAAAAATAGGTGAAAAAATGGGGGTCCAACAAGGTAAAATTTGTGGACAGCTTTTCTGAGTTAATTAATAGACGTGTGTTGAATTTCATCAAAGTCTGTTGAGAATTGTGACTTGTACATTGAGAAGAAAAATAGTTAAAAAATGGAGGTCCAAGGCATGGAACCCCAAGGAGTCGACGGATTTCAAAAATTTTCAGAATTTTTCTTATCTACATAAAACTGAACAAATATGCAAAATTTCATCATTGAAGGGTCACTCCTTCTTTATTTTTGCACTTCGAGGTATGAAGAAATACCACTATGGGTCGTCGGGCTAGAAACCCACTCCTGGAAAAAACAATTACTATGATAATGTTGGAAGAGGACGTCCTTAACTTTAATGGCAAGACCAAGTAGAGGAAAATCTTTCAAAGCTTGGCCTATGACAATGGAGAATATATTTAGAAAATCGTAGCTCATGGATTTCTAAAATATTCTCGGTCTTTGACTTTAACAAGCTTTAAGTATAGGCCATTTAAGTAAGTAAGCAGCAAAGTAAGACTTTAGAATAAACTCCCCCTCAGAGACCTTTCCACCGAATTATGACATCAAAAGATTCAAATCGAATATACCCAAATACTACTCCCTCCCATCCTCCTGATCATTACACTCAGAAAAAAAATGAACTAAAATTTAGGAAAATTTACTAAATTTGAGGAAAAAATGGTTGTCGTATGGCGCCAAAGCCGTTTTTTACAGCAATTAAGTAAAATAATTCCTTAATTCCAATAAAAAAATTTCCTTAAGTTTTTGACAAAATTTCTTATATCAAACAAATTTTAACTAAAACCAAATAAAATTTAACTTAAAAAATTAAAAAAATGACTATTATTTAGTTCATATTTTATCTGAAACTTCTTAAAAACAAGTAAATATTTCCTTTAATTTAGTTCAGATAAATATTTATCAATGGTATAAATAAGGAAAATTTTCCTTCATTTTAGTTAAAAGATAATTTATTTTAACTTAAAACAAGTAAAAACTGCAGTAAACTTGTTCAAATTTTCTACGATAGTAGAAAAAGATTACTAAAATTCATTAAATTATTTATTCTGATCTTGTAAAAAATTTATAATTTTTAGGAAATATTTTCCTTAAAAGTGAGAAAAACAGTCAGAAAATAAATAAGTTTAGTACTTATTTATAGTAAAATATTCATTCCCAGTATGAAATATTTCCTACATTATTAAAACTTATTTCTAGTTTTCAGTAAATTATATATTTATCGGAATTATATATTTCCTAAATAATACAAGAAAAATTACTAAAATTAAGTAAAATTATTTTCTAAAATATATTTATCCCCTTTATAAAATAAAAGTATAAAAATATGGTATAAAGTATTTTTATTAATATGTATATTTTCATAACTTTACAAAAATATTTTAAATAACATAAATACATATATATAATAAAATAAGAAATAATATTTAAATTTATAACAATTTTTACATTTACTTACATATATGTACATAAAAATTGAGTGCACCTTATTTTTTAAAAATTTAACCTTAATTTTCCCTAAGAAATGTTTTCCGTTTTCCGTTACAAAAAAATATGTTATACAAAATTTTGTTTAGATTGCATTAGGGGTAGGCGTGCCGCATCCGCCCCGAAACTGTAAAATTAGTTCTTATGGGAGTATTTTTGGTTTTTACCGAAATTTCAATCAATAACAACTTATACAAAAAAAAAGTACAATAAATTAAAAGTCATAGAAATAAAAAATGGATGAAGTAGTTTTGAAATTTTTCCACATTCGTATTTGTGAAAGTTTCTTCCAATTTAAATAACTGCGGACAATGACTCAATGTATTTCATTATCCATTCCTTGCCATTAAATATCTGATCTTCTTTTACAAGTTAAAAAATTTATTTATTTGAAAATGCAATATAAACTTCAATATAAAAGAATTTTGGTTCATAATGTGAGTTATTGGAAAATAAATATTTATATTAATGTATTTATTAATGAAGACAAATTTTATAAGGTAAATAAATAAAAAAATCGTACTTCAGAATTAACTGCAGTATAACACATTGAAAAATATTAAAGCCTTTTCATAGTCAAATTGTTATTTGGAAGGGACGCTCTCTGTGACGCACGGCATCTTTGGCTACGGAACACTAAAGGTCCTTAGTCTTCCCAATTTAACTAATCAAAGGTCATTTCGCAAAAAATATAAAATATAGTATAGGTGTTTAATATATATTTTTTATTTAGAGCATACAGTTAGTTAGGGAAAAAACCTTTTTACTGATAACTAGTAAAATACATTATTTATTTTTATTATTTTCTTAAATTTAAGAAAATAAAGTTTAAAATTTAATTATATTAAATGTCAAAAATAGTTGTTTGGTATAAATTTCGTTCATAAAGTATTTGGCTAAAGGAACAAAATTTGTACCAAACAATGACTTTTGAGTTTCGATTCGATTTTGTATTAATAAACAATGTGTTAAGTTTTGCCCCTTACTGTAAGCTCTATAAGAACCTGTTACTTTAAAACACCTATACGATTTTTTTAAATTTTTGATACTTATCAATGTATTACGCAAAAGCTCAATCTAAAAATATATTTACCTTGAATACTTGCCCACTAATTTATTATAATAAAAAAACTGTGCCTAAGACCAATAACTACATTTAGAAGAACACTTTTGGAGTTATTTAAATCTCTGTCACTAAGTCTCTCTTTCTTTAAATTTTACGTTGAATTATGATATTTAATATATAACAACCTTCTGGTAAACATTAAAAAAGACCCACCCTAATATAAAAACTGAGGCATAGATAATGCATCACTTACATGGGTTGAGCCTTAACATGCGGGGAATCCAATAACCTTTTTCGATTTGAAGAAAACGGCTGATTGTTACTTGTGACGACAACTCCAAGCACAAAAATGTCATATGTTAAGCTCTGCCAACCAAATAATCCTGCCAAGTGGCACTTATAATACAAGAGCTCGCCATAAGTTTAGAATTTTGTCGAAGTATTCTAGATAAAATGGTGATGTAGTTATTGTTGGAAGCCAAGCAACGGTTTTGATCGGTTTTAATTTGAAAATTAAAGACTTTTCTTGGTCAATCCCTCATGTCAACTGTGGAAACTGATCTTCTCGTGGTATCACACCGTCTTATCTGTCTTAACACCCGTTAAAGTAGTGAGCTAACAAGTGCTGTGAGTTCTTCCCGTATGAATTATAAGAATTTGGACTAGGACCTCAGGCTAGTAACCTACTTCTGGAAAAGACTCCTACTATGAAAAGGCAAAAAAAAAAAAATAAAATATTTAAGTATTAGCACACAAAAGCTCAATTTAAAAATGTATTTAAATTGAATACTTGCCCATTAATGTATTATAAAAAAATTTATTGTACCTAAATCCAATAACCCTACATTTAGAAGATCGCTTTGGGACTATTTAAATTTCTGTCTTTCTTCAAATTTGGCGTTAAATACAACAAGCTTCTGGCAAACATAAAAAATGACCCTCCCTAATATGAAAACTGAGGAAACAGTGTACTAAAGACATATATGTATAATGCATCACTTACATGGACTATAATAACAAATATGATATTTTGGATTGTAAACATCTGTTATGAGAATTCAGGATTTGATAGACGCCAAGGAGTGAGTATACACACATTTTTTCAATCCCTGATTTGCAGGAAAGTCCAATAACAATATTTCACATGAAGAAAATGGCTGTAGAAAGATAGTTAAGGAAATTGGATCCCATATGAAATAAAGCGTGGTGGAAATAATGCTTACGAGGGACTTACGATACAAGGGATCGCTATAAGTTTCGGTTATTTAGCTTGTAGAGATCAAAAATTGGCCGAAGTGCCCTAGATTATAAGCGTAAGTGTTTAATTCAAAAATCATAATATAGAGGCCATAAAAATACTTACAACTGTATATGTAGATAAAGATATCCAACTGCATAAGATATGATTTGTATTTGCTGTAACTGCATTCTCCTTAAATTAAAAGTGGAATACTGAACAGTTTAATAAGGAGCTACTGGTGACGTTATGACCAAATTAATATCTGGAAGTACTAATTGAGTTTCGATCTAAAAAACTGCCGTAGTATACGGTCTTAAAAAGTACCTAGAATATAATGAAATGTTCTTACAAATACTCTTACTGCTGATTTATACATACCTCTAGTTTAAAATTTGCTTACATTTTCTGTTGGAGTACATGACTTCAATAAGTCACACAAACAATTTTTGACACAGATTCCAGCCGTAGTTTTTTTTTATTGCACAAATATTTTTTATAACACAATTATTAGAAAACATAATTAATTTTAATTTTATTTTTTAATACATTTTTAGGAAAAATTTAACTAATTTTTTTGGAAAATGTTAACTAATTTTTTGGAAAATTCAAACTAATTTTTAGAAAATTTTAACTAATTTTTAGGAAATTTTCATATTCTTGTTGATTTTTCTGTCTTTTATTTTGATACATTGTTTAGTCGCTAATATTTCCTTTACTTACGAAATGCAAAGACGGAAACAACAAACACAATTTTTGGCACAAATTTTTCATAACAAAAATTTTTTTTATATTGCAAATATCAAAAAAACAGCAGAATTTGTAAGATATCTATCACGAACTGCAATTGAAAATAAATTATAAATGAAAATAATTTATTGACATTTACTTTTTTCAATATATGAACTAAATTTTAGGAAAATTTGAACTAATTTTTAGGAATTTTTTCTCAAATATAAGTATATAACTTTCAGGAAATTATAACAATTTTGCTCATTATAAAAAAGTTATCCTAATTACTTCATAAATTTAAGCATGATTTCTTCTGATTTATCTGAACTAATTTTTAGGAAATTATCCTAATTATAAGTATATAATTTTTAACAAATTATTACAATTTTACTTATTATAAGAAAATTGTATACTATTGGACGTTGTAATTTATCTGAACTAATTTTAAATAAATTTTTCTTAAAATGTAGAAAGTTTTCTAAATTTAAGTATAACTTTCTAGTAATTAGGAAAATAATGAACTTAAATTTACGACAACTACTTCCAGATTTTAAGTAAGTTCAATTTTATGAACTATTTTTGAGTAAATCATTTACTCAATCAAATTTTTTGAACTAAAGTCAATATTACCTTGTTTTACGATGTGATAAACTAAAATTTAGGACATATTTACTAGTTTTTAACAAAATTTTCCCTAAAATAAATAATATTTTACAAAATTCTTCCAATTTTTCTATGGAAAAATCTTAACTATTTTTTAGTATATGAACTATAAATTTTTTATTTAAATGTTGTATTTTTTACTAGAATGTAACAATTTTTCCTAGTTTTGAGTAAAAACTTACTCCGAATAAGGAATTTTTTATACTATTTTTAAGGAATTATTTTTCCTCAAATTTAGTACATGTCTTTTTTCTGAGTGTACCTTGTTTCTTAGTTAAACTACAATGCTTTGAATAAGTAGGGGTCATTAGGTGAGATGTGATCTAAAAGCTCAGACTTGTGATTAAGGAAACCAAAATAGAGAGGTATAGGCCAAGTCTGGGTCATTCCAATTAATTTATATGACCAAGCATATATTAAACCCGGTCGCTTCTATAAAAGTAATATAATTAAGGAAAACTTTTCAAAGATTTTAGCCTAATTTAAGAGCGAAGTATAAAACTTTTCCTATGAGCTTTAAGGAAAATTAACGATAACGAAAAAGCTAAGGAAATAGCAACTCCACCCTAAATAATGGCAACATAAACTGAAGCAAATGGTCACAGAATAAAAAGAAGAAAAAAAAAAAACGTCATCCCTGTTAACTACAGCCGCATGTTGTATCTCTAATCAAACTGACATCATAAGTATTTTATAAATTACTCTCTGTGATTGAGTGTGTGTGATTTGGGGCTTTATTTTTTTTTGCATGCCATTTCGAAGCTTGGCCCGATTCTCCTTGGGGCCTTAGTTCGCATGTGTGCTTTTACGCCCCAACCCGACTGACTGCCGTTGCGTTGTCTTCGGGGCTAAGTACTGCGTCTCATATATCAAATAATAGCATAGAATGGATGTGTCATGTAACTGAACTGCTGAACTAGTTTCCCTAAGAGGGTGGATTTTTATTACAAATTTTTAAATTTACTTTTTTTCTTTTACATACATAACTAACGTTTTTGTTGTTTGTTCGTTTAAGGACTTTTTGTGTATACAGTCGCAACTTTTATCGATTGACCTACTTTTTCCAACATTTTTTTTTTTTCGTTTTTTTTTCAGTTCATACATTTTATTATATCCCTATATTTGCTTGTGAATTCTGGTACATGCGCCTGTTTGTAATGTCCTTTTTATTCCCACCCAACTTCATCATCATGCGCTGTTGAAACCTCTTGCCTGAAATTGCTGTTGGTGTTGGCGAAGTATGTATAGCAATTTTTACCTCGGAATGAGTGGTTATAAATAAGGTTTTTCGACTTACATTTTTTTTTCATTTAATTTTTTTTTGCAAAAAAATTTTAGGTATAGAGATAAATATCCTGTTTCCTTTTGCGTAACATCACACACATTCAACATAACATGAAATACTCACACATTTATAAAATTATACAATCCGATACTTACACATTCTCAATAATAGTTCAGCGTACACACAGATAGGAATAGAAATAGAGAAGAGAAAAGTAAAGTAAAAAAGGTAAAGATAAAAAATTACTACTATGCAAAAGTGTTACATATACATATATATTATTACATACATATATAAATTTATATAAAATGTCCTAGTTTTTAAAATTATTTATGCTCGAGGCTTTTCAAAACTTTAGAATAAAATTTAAAAACAACAACTTATATAAAAAAAAAGTTTGAAAAACATATATTTGAAGGCATAATATTTGTTTAAAATTAATCCAATTTAAATAATTATTAATTATGTATAATAATAAAATTATTATATTATATTATCTCAAAATCAGGGGCCAAATTACGGCATTCGATATCGATCGAAATCTTAGATTTTTTCAAAACATTTGTATAGCATACTTTAAGGATAATCAAAATTATTTAAAAGATGCACAGTTTTCTATTTTTTTTAAGTTATTTGCCAAAAGATGAAAGAATTTTAATTGAACTATATTTTTTTAAAAAACGAATCAAAATGGGTACCAAATTTCAATAAACGTTTTGCCTTGAAGTAATTTTGAACATCCCTAAAGTATACTTCACAATATTCGCTCAAAAGTCTGAGTTTTCGGTCGATATCGAATGCGGTAATTTGGCCCCAGGCTACATAACGTCTTTTTAGGAAAAATAAATACCCCTATTGCCGTTCTGAACTCAACTCAATTTGATTGTCTGCTAGTCGACCCAACTATTACGCAACCAAATTATTTTTTGATATTGCAGAACTAAGATACGTTTAGTTCCTCAATATTAAACAAGTAAGAGTGGTATATTCGGCTTTGCCGAATCTTGGATACCCTTCACCAATGGTGTTAAAAAAGTAAAGTACAAAATCGTAAGAATATATTAATAGTTATATAGTTTCTGATTACTGACTTAGTTGAGCCCCACACAAATGCTTGATATGTATATTAATTTTATTTTGTTCATACTAAATGTAATTCCTAGCAATATTTAGCTATGTCGGAAAATGAAAAGCTTTTCGGTGGCGTCATCATCTAGAATAGTTATTGACCCAAAGGTTAGGTTGGGCAGGTAGAGAATGCTTATTTAAGCCAGCCAGTAGCTTCGATATATGTGTCTATTTTACGAACACTTAATAAAAGATGCTTCAAAATGTAGATGATCTTAGATTTGCAAAAGCACATTGATTTGATGAAAATTAAGTATTCTGGCATGCAACCCAAAAACGCAGTGCCCAGTGAGGGTTGTGTACTTTAATTCGTACGAATCATCCAACTAGTTCTTGATTAGTTATGTAAAACTTTGAAGTTAGCGGACTGATTTAGGTCAAAGCTTCAACAATGATTGTCAATGTAAACAAGCCTTAGAATTATAGGGTATAAACTTTTAGTTTTAGATACATACGTGAAATATATAGTTTTTAAATGGAATTAAGATGAATACTTCATCATTGTTCTTTCGATCTGTCCGATGGATGTGTGGAAAGTTTTGCTCTAGTTCTTTGTGCAATTATAATATGATTTAATTTATCAGCATTAAAGTAATTCCCGGTCGGGGTTATATGGGAGATTTCACTAAATGTGAACCGAGCTCGACCATTTTCAATACCGAACTTTTCAAAAGATCAAAAATACTTTTGTCAAATGTTGTTGTCTAGAAAGTATATTTTAGGCGCTATCGCCCTGAATAACGATATGTCTTTATACTAAATGTCATCATCGTATCTATTATAATTTGTCATTTATTAGCTACTAAGAGATTGCCTTAGGCGAAGTTATACGGGAGCAATTGTGAAACTCAATTTGATTGAACGGATTTCTCCCAATTGCAATTAAAAAATTTTAATTTTCGTTGATATGTGAGATACATACATACATATGTAGGTTTTGAACGGATATCATGTACTCAGTTGCATTTTTGTACTTCCTAGGAAGATTACCTATAATTTGATATATAATACATTCTCAAAAGTTATCATAATGTTCAAAAGTCAGACACAAAATTAAGATAAATGCAGTGTGTCTGTCTGCTAAAATCAGATTTGTGGAGCTCCTGGAATGTATAAACATATGCATTTTACACAAAATTTTAGGATATCGTCTCACCCTAAATTTCATCATTGTCGATCAAAACACCTGAAATATCGCTTAAGCACTAAATTATATTTACCACAAATTGCCGAATGCATCAGAGTTTAGGTAATCCCCTGCGAAGTACGCTATTAAATTTCATCAAAATAAACATCTGAGATATCGAAAAAACAGGAGCTCCAAAAACTTGACTACAACAGAAAAAAGGACAGACAGGTAGACGGACGGACGGACGGACGGACAGACAAACAGACGGACGGACGGACAGACAAACAGACAGACGGGCGGACGTCGCGAAATCGATTCACCTGCCGATTCTGAGTCGATCGGTACAATTTGAATGGTATTCATAATCAGATTTGTAGAGTTTATGCATCAGATTTTAGGAAATCCTCTCACAAAGAACGTTGTCAAATTTCATTACAATCGGTCCATAAACACCTGAGATATCGCTGAAAAAATACTTACAAAATGTCAACAAAATTTCTTAGACACGTACTTTGGGGAATTTGCTGCACATCACATTTAGTGTTTTGGCGATATCTTAGTTGTTTATGGACCGCTTTTGATAAAATTTAATAACGTGCTTGGCGGGATAATTTCCTAAAATCTGATATAGACAAACAGACGGACGGACGGACAGACAAACAGACAGACGGGCGGACGTCGCGAAATCGATTCACCTGCCGATTCTGAGTCGATCGGTACAATTTGAATGGTATTCATAATCAGATTTGTAGAGTTTATGCATCAGATTTTAGGAAATCCTCTCACAAAGAACGCTGTCAAATTTCATTACAATCGGTCCATAAACACCTGAGATATCGCTGAAAAAATACTTACAAAATGTCAACAAAATTTCTTAGACACGTACTTTGGGGAATTTGCTGCACATCACATTTAGTGTTTTGGCGATATCTTAGTTGTTTATGGACCGCTTTTGATAAAATTTAATAACGTGCTTGGCGGGATAATTTCCTAAAATCTGATATAGACAAACAGACGGACGGACGGACAGACAAACAGACAGACGGGCGGACGTCGCGAAATCGATTCACCTGCCGATTCTGAGTCGATCGGTACAATTTGAATGGTATTCGTAATCAGATTTGTAGAGTTTATGCATCAGATTTTAGGAAATCCTCTCACAAAGAATGTTGTCAAATTTCATTACAATCGGTCCATAAACACCTGAGATATCGCTGAAAAAATACTTACAAAATGTCAACAAAATTTCTTAGACACGTACTTTGGGGAATTTGCTGCACATCACATTTAGTGTTTTGGCGATATCTTAGTTGTTTATGGACCGCTTTTGATAAAATTTAATAACGTGCTTGACGGGATAATTTCCTAAAATCTGATATAAAATTTATGTATGTCCGTGCTAAAGGAGGATGGTTTTTCCTATTTCTGCATTTCATTTTTCAACAAACATTCTCTAATGCGTACTTTGGGCAATTTGCAATTTTACAGAGTGCTTTGGGGAACCATTTCCTACAATTATATATAATATATTATCACATGTACACCAGGAGTATCTCTTTTCTCTTGTTATTTAAAAGTGTGTTTCAATCAAAAATTTTAAAATTTTCGTCTAATTTTTGGTATTTTTTCGATATTTTCGGTGTTTATAAACCGATTTTAATGAAATTTAATAGCTGATATATAATTTATGTAGGTCCATCCTCCAGGGGCTTCAGAAACTTGATTTCAACAGACAGACAGACGGACGAACAGACGGACATCGCTTAATCGATTCTCCTCCAGATTCTGAGTCGATCGGTATAATTTTTATGGGGTCTACGATCACTAATAAAAAAATTACAAACGGAATCACAAACTTATAATACCCTTTCACCTATTGGTGAAGGGTATAAAAATAATTTGGCTGACAGACAATCAAACTGAGTTAAGTTGAGAACGGTGATAGGGACAAAGTACTCCAACTTGTAGGTTTTTTACTTTGTTTATCGTAGAACAAACTCACATGTTGTAAATAGGATTTCCCTTTTCTTGTGATTAAACGCCGCTGGATTACTTTATGTGGAGCCATTTTAAAGCACGGGTTATGCAAACAAAACACAAACAACTGACGCTCTAAAGGATAAAATTCGGCTTTGTATTTTAGTTGGACACTTGCCAAAATCCATTGTTAATTCCTACTTATTCTACTTTACGAATTCTCAAATTTGCCCACCCTTTACATAACTTTTCTATCAATATGATTTTTGGGTAGCTCTAACTCTTTAAAGTTATCGCAACCTTTAACTTACAATTTTCCAAAACTGACTTTTAACGATAAATTAATTCAGAGTACACTGCTACAAAAATTTCATTCAAAAATATAGTTATGACTATTTTTATGTTAAGTGTGTGAAAATTTTAGTTTTTTGAGTTGTGACCCTTTTGTATTAGGGTGCAATATGTTTATATAGAATAGAATAGTCCGACATACTATTCTTCTTCTATTATCCTTGACTCCCAGTGGAGCATAGGGCCTCAATCATACTTTTATATCGAACTTTATTGCGATATGTTAGGCATACGTCATTCCAAGAGCTGCTTGTAGCTCCGCATCCATTCACCTTCTCCACATTCTAGTAGGTGCACGAACACGACGTACATCATACATCGAAGAACAAAAAATAGAAGGAGTGATCCTACAATTTTGCATAATTGTTTAGTTTGATATATATAAGAAAAAATTCAAAAATCGAAATCCGACTCCTTGGACCACCATTTTTCACCTATTTTTATTTTCAATGTACAAGTCGCAATTCCCAACAGAATTTGATTAAATTCGATACACGTCTTTTAATTAATTAAAAAAAGAGCTCTACTAATTTTGGTTTAAATTAAACGACAGACTGGTGTAACTGTCTTAGACCCCTATTTTTTTACCTATTTTTCTTCTTAATGTACAATCCGCAATTCCGATGTTGATTTTGAATAACACACAAACTATTTAGGAACTTATTGTAATTTTATTTTATTATGATATATTGATATTACTCAATTATGTATGGAACAAAATATTGGCCAAATAGGTGCCGCGACCACGGCGGCACACCTCCATCCGATGGACCAAATTTTCGATTACCCTGAGAAATAATGGAGGTTCTATGTCGTTAATGTGCCGAGTTATCTCATCCTTTAGCTCTTGAATTGTTGCTGGCTTATCGACGTACACCTTTTCTTTCAAATAACCCCAAAAAAAAGTCCAACGGTGTCAAATCACATGATCTTGGCGGCCAATTGACATCGCCATTACGTGAGATAAGACGGCCATCGAATTTGTTGCGCAAAAGAGCCATTGTTTCGTTAGCTGTGAGGCAAGTGGCACCGTCCTGCTGAAACCACATATCGTCCACATCCATATCTTCCAATTCGGGCCATAAAAAGTTCGTTATCATCTCACGATAGCGAACACCATTCACAGTAACTGCCTGACCGGCCTCATTTTGGGTGCATTGGTTTTTCGACAATCACTCTTGGATTCTCATTCGCCCAAATGCGGCAATTCTGTTTATTGACGAATCCACTGAGGTGAAAATGTACCGATATGCATTTTGATTTGAAGGCCCATTTTCATAATAAGTCTGGATAACTTTAACCCGTTGTTGGATTGTGTATCTCTCCATGGTTAAAATTGAGTAAGTCTGAGATAGAGAAATGTCAAATAAACTTCGGAAAAAATCGTGGCGTTTAGGTGTGGTTCACATTCAACATCGGCCCTTACAATTTAACCACCCTTTACTAATTTTAACTCTTTGAGGTACCTGCCTTCGATCCCCATTTTACACTTATTTTTGTCAATTTTCAACAGAATTTTATGAAATTCGAGGCAAATCGAATTAATTCAAAAAAGAGCTCTACTAATTTTGGTTGAAATCCGTCGACTCCTAGGGTACCTGCCTTGGATTTACACTTAAATCCAATTTAATAACAAATAAAACTGCAACACTTTTTGCTTAAATTATACGTAACAATTTACATGACTATTTCAGAAAATTTTGAACTTTGTTTTACGATCGGTGAATTTTTTTCGCTCAATCTAGAGAAGAAACTTTCAACTTTCACGTGGTTTTGATGGGAGCACCAAGCAAAACCGAGCCAACTTAAGTTTTGTCTAAAGACAAACGAAAACACTTAATTTTGTAGAGCTATTTTGATTTCCGGATATCTTCTAAACTATATACGAGATTAAGTTATTTTCTTCTGCGGTGTTCAAAAATGGCTTTTTTGCATTTTTTCCCCTATGGATAACAAAGAAGCGCTTGTCGAGCAATGCTGGTATTTGGCCTTCGAAGTGGCGTTGGTTTGTCGCGTTTAGTATACCTAAGACCTAAGGGTATTTTAAGCGCATTGAGAGTACAAAATAAGGGTAAAAAAATAATATTTAAATCTTTAAAATGGCTCTCCTGAACAAAACCGTTTTTCTCTTAGGTCCCTTTATCTATGCGCTGTCACATATATTATGCATTTGCCGTAAGCATTTGTTTGCGAAAGTTTTCAGGCGCTTATCGAAGCATTTGTGCGTTTCCAAGTTTAACAGCCGTAATACAAGATAGACTTGACAATCGAGTTGTATATTCGTAACTTGCTTGTTGTTAATATTTGCCGAGATTTCAACATAGCTCGGAGAATGCTGAATGTCGATTTTGCCTTGTTAATACGAGATTTGATATCCTCATCGGTGCCACCTTTCGTAGATACCAAACATTCAAGATAATTAAAGTTACCTACATATCCAATATCCTCGTTATCCATATTGATGTGTGTTGACGGGTTTGCGCCATAGCCTCCAAGCATAATCTATGTCTTGGAGATATAGATTTCCATCCCAACAGCCCGAGTTCCAACAGTGGTAGCATAAGTATTTTCTTAAAGGTAGCCTGAGCTTTAGCTTAGAAGACATACGTACATATCACGCACTTACACCATTTGTATTTTTTTATATTTTATTCTTTGATTATTTCACATGATAAATATTTTAAAGGTACGGTCAGACTCATTAAACATTTAAATCAAATATTTTGAGTAAAATATTGTCAAAACAATATAATAAAAAAATTGTGGTCACACTTGCACATTTATTTGACGATTTTTATTTCATAAAATACAGAAAAAATACGTTCAAAGTATAAACAAAAAAACAAGTTTTATTTATGGTCACACTGAAGATTAAATATTTTCCCGAAAAATATTTGATCAAATTTTTTTCAAAACTAAATTGTGTATCTAGCAACCCTATAGGAAGTCAAACTCATTTTTCAGTAACTTTAAACTGGTTATAAAATAAGCACAACTGGTAGTTAAAGTGACTATTTTTCTTGTTTCCAACTCACTATATTAACATGGACGTGTCATAGGCAATAGTCAATTGATCATCTCTGCATGACTTTTTAATTGATTTCTAACTATTTATTTTTAAAGCAATTTATAGTCAGTTTAATTTTAATTATTTAAAAAACAATTTTTTGTTAATTAATTTTAAATCAGTCTCCTTTTAGTTCATTTTTAAACAGTTAAAATTAAACGCATTTTTCATTTATAAATGATAAAAATAAGGTATTTTTATATAACATTAAATTAAAATTCAGGTACATTTAATGAAATAAAATAAAAGTTAAATTGAAAATTCAAAAAGAGTTTTTAAATTATTTGGTTTTTCTTTTCAACACAAACATTATGAAAATGACGTTTTTTAATAACTGACAAAGCGTTGCGTAATTCTTTATCTGGATCATCACACAGAGGTCGAACAGCATCCATCAGTACGTCAAAAACTTTCCCATAGTCTTTCAAGCGCTTTTTGCCATGAGTGCCATCAATATTTATCTCAAGAATCAATTGCATAGATAGAATTGTTGTTATTGACGACCTTCATCAAAATTGGCCATAATTGTGCTTTTGAGCTTTTGAACAATGGAAGTCCGTCAATATTTATGTCAACCAAAATTTCATCACAATCTTCAAATAAATGCGAAACTCTTTGTAATTGATTGAAGATTCCAAAATGGGTATATAAACCAGGGGAGACTTGTGATATGATTAAACGATCGCTTTTTTTGCAAAATGCATTAGCACTTAATGGCACATCCATTCCTTCTTCCTTTAGAATCGCTAAAAGTTCATCAAAGCTTTTACGCGATGGCTTGTTTTTATGGTACCACTCTCCCAATTTTTCACGTAAGGATTGCTTGTTTTGAGAGCTTTTATTATTAATTCGCACGTAATCTTCACAAAAATCTTCTTCAAATTCTTCCACTTCCATTATTATTTTTTCACTTTTTTCACTGTTTAGTTTTCTTAATCTTTGTAAATTTTTTTCTCTTTCCTCCTTCACTTTTCGCATTAAATGCCTTTTGCTATACATTTTGTTTTTTTTTTTAATATTTTAAAACTATTTTATAAGAAAACAATATCTATTTTATTTATTTTATAATTATTTTTGGAATTTATTATTACTATTAATTTTTTTTATCAAAATTGATATAGTTTGAACTGACTTCACATAACTTGTTTGCTTTAATTGAAATACAAAATTTTACTTTATTTTTTTCTTTTTAAGAATAACTATCAAACATTTTGGTGATATATGCATGATATTTAAAGCAATTTGTAGGCAGTTGCAAAATAGTTTATTTATAATAAGTGATTTTATAAACCGATTATTTTATTTACTATAGGGAATTTGTTTCTCATATTTGATGTTGTTGTTTCTCAAATTTGATGTTGTTGTTTCTCAAATTTGATGTTGTTGTTTCTCAAATTTGATGTTGTTGTTTCTCAAATTTGATGTTGTTGTTTCTCAAATTTGATGTTGTTGTTTCTCAAATTTGATGTTGTTGTTTCTCAAATTTGATGTTGTTGTTTCTTATATTTGATGATGTTGTTTCTGTTTGAATAGTAAACAATACACATGCTCAACTGTTATTTGCCCCTGTTTGATGTTACAAAAATTTTGTAAGATTAAATAATTATTTGATCAAAATTTAATAAAATATTTGCTCTTGCGTGGTCACATTAGGAAAATTTTTATTTGCTGGCAAATGGTTTTGTTTTGTTCAAATCAACATGTTTCTTGTTTGAACCTTAAAAATATTTTATGGTCAGACTACGAGGATCAAATATTTGATAATTTCAAATAAATATTTTTTGCTTACAAATGTAAAGGTGACCATATTTAACAAGAACTCATACAATATTTAATATTCACAGCAAAAAGAAAATACAGCCACTCTACATTCGTCGTTCGTCTGCGTATGAAATAGAAATAAACCTATCGTACTGTTACAAACGCACGACGAATTTCGTCGTACGCATCTATTGTGAGCACTTTCATATAAACCCATATATTTCTAACGACGAATATTCGTTCCGAAAAATTGGTCGTTCGTTCCAATTGTGTTTCATACATTATGTACATTACTGTTCATCCAACTGCTTAGTACATCGTAAAACTCTTTATCTTAATCGTCTTCAGATAAGATTTCAGTAGGAGCGTAGACATTGATAATTATTAAATTACGAGCTTTAGTCTTAGGTTTTATTGCCCTTAGTCTCTCATTGATAGGATACCATGCAATTATGGCTTTAGCTATTCTTTTAGTTATCAGAAAGCCACACCCCTACTATGCTTCTCGACTTCCGAGCAGTGTTGCCACTTCAGGTGTAATTACACATATCATGTGTAATTTTTATTTTCATGTGTAGCCGATGTGTAATTGGCTACATGTGTAATTCATGTGTAATTTAAATGTTTGTCATTTTTGAGTACTAACAGTTTTCAAAACTTGCATTTTAAAAAATAAATTTATGCGCGTCCCATTCGAAATCGAAATAGTGCATATAATGCAAACTTTTTATTCTAACTACATAAAAATGTATGTTTTAAAATCCCAGTGCTTATGGGAAATCAACCATTCAGATAAAAATATATATGTTTATTAAACAATATGATATATTGGTATTGCTGCTCATGAATCTTTGACCACAATCTCTAATTCGGGAAAAATATACTTCATGATTTTCGAGAATTTTATATTCGTTAAATTAAAACAATATTTAATTTAAGTGACGATATTTATTCAATTGCGGATATTGTTGATCACAAAATTGCCCAAACTTTTCAATCATTATATGTGACCTTTTCCGAGAAAGGGAACCTAGTGTGTTTTTTTGGGTTTAGAGTTACCAGTGGATTCTGGTACCTAAAAGGGTTTAGAATAAGATGAAATGAGTTAGATTTCTAATAAAAAATAATTTGCCATAAAAACATACAAAACGAAATTGGGAAAATCGATAAAAATGAAAATAACATTAAAATTTAATTTTTTTGGTTTTTCTCAAAACTTTATTTTCATACACTAGGTCCTTTTTCTTGGAGAAGGTGACATCTATGTTTAACAAAAAGATTTTCATTATTCAATGTCGATTTGCAAACTCTTGGAGCCAGAAGATTATTAGATAAAAGTTTTTGATTTAAAGAATTCTTTGGAAATATATTGTCCTACTTTGCAAAAATTTATTAATGGTGTACCAATTTTTGAACCTACACAAAAAATATTAAACAAGAAGTGGAAGATTTTCAATATAGTCGTTAAGTATATAATTTTTTTAAATCGATTTGAAATAGTATACATTAATTGTTTTTTTTTTTCAAGCGTTATGAAATAAAAAAAAAGATGAACATTAATTTAAAAAACTACAAATCATTTTTTTTTTAATTTTTAACAAAAAAAAAATAAATTCAAAACATGTTATTTTGCCAAAAAAAAAAAAAAAAATCATGTGTAATTTCTAATTTCATGTGTAATTTTGGCACGATCCATGTGTAATTTAATATTTTGTTGGTGGCAACACTGCTTCCGAGCGACCAGAGCACTTCCCCTTGCCCTGTACATCTTGCTTCTTGCACCGCCGCAAATCAATTTTATAACGCAACATTTCATGCCTTAGCTGTTCTAATTTGCCTGTTTCGTATAACATGTGCATGTTCCATGTAGCAGACTTCAAACTTTCCTTCATGCTTATAGTAGGTTTTATAGTCCGATATCTTCGGATAGAATAGGTCTCATTCATTATAATGTTCTTGCATAGATTAGACACCTCCAAAGTCCTTGTTCCAGCTGCCGTAGCAGGGGGATTTCTCTCTTTTTTGCCCCTTGGAGTAGTACCCATATTCTGTAATGTTGTTTCTTTCCATGCTTAAAACCTCGTAAGTGCTAAGAATATTATTTAAATTAAAAATATTTTATCATCATCTGGGTTAATAGGATCAGAAACGAAATGTATATTTTACATAATTTTTAAACAAATTTAGCTAATTGCTGAGGGGGATTTTCTTAGAAACTCGAAAGAATAAAATTTAAATAAATAGAGAAATAAATAAGTAGAAAACACCTGCAATTCCCAGAAAATGATTTCATTTTCATAGAATTTTTCCTATAAAGTTATTGTGGGTAATGTTTATTTTTCTTTGATTACATGATGAAGCAATGGACGGACGGACGGATGGATGGATGGGTTAGTCGATCAAACACTAGATGAGGGAAACCAAAACTTGAATTTCCAAAATAGATAAAAAAATGAAAAGAAATAGGTACACACACAAAACAAATAAAACGAAAAAGCTTAGAATGAAAATGGAAGAAACAAGAAAAAAACAACAAAGGCACGTGCAATTGACCTACTTTCCCTCTAAAAAACAAGAGTAACAAAAAAAAAAAACAACAAAAACTATAGATACACACAAACGAAAAGCTGATGGTGATGATCTAGTGGGTACAATTTTTACAGAATTCAAACTTGAGAGCAACATAAATATGGAACATCTTCGTTTACGATAGTTTTGCAATAGATTAAGAAAAACATCAACACAATTTCTTTAATCTAGTACGAAATTGTCCTTTCCTGCACTACCCTAGTTGATATACCTATCTACTCGTGATCAGCATCAGGACAATCTAATAATGTCCTTCTGTCTTTACTTCGTGGATCCATTATTTACGATTCCTCACACACAAAGTACCTCCAGACAAGTAAAAAAAACTATAGTCGGTCAAGCCCGACTATATCTATACCCGACTATATTATATACCCTTCACTACTAAGGCCAAATATGGACCAACAACTTCACAAGTTTTCCTTAAGTCTTAGAGACATGCATACATATAATATGTGCTATTTTTTTTTTAATTTCCAGATTTATGTCATTTCTGGCTAAGGGCCTGATATGGGAGCTAGGCTCAATTGTGGATCAATTGTTACCAAATTTTGGTTATTGGTTTATATCTACGAAATATTTATCTGCGCAAATTTATAGTAATCAAATGCATTTATCTTTAGAGTTATAAACGTCCTTTGAGAATGTGTCTTGTTTGGGAGGTATGGTCAAATATAAGCCGATTCCTACAAAATTAGGTACACTGCTTAAGGTTAGCATAAGCAATATTAGCGCTGAATATTATTAAAATACAACCAAATTTGTGGCTGTAAAGGACCAAAAACTCAATTTCGGGAAGGCATCCCTATGGGAGGTCCCCAAAATAGTAATCCGATTTCTCAAAAAAAAAAATATAGGGATCGTCCTTGGACTAAAATATGAGCCTGTGCCAAATTTCATCAAATTATCTTTAACGTTACGAGATGTACAATGATAACAAGCTTGCATGGATAACCGGCTAGCCTGTCAGCCAGCCGGACGGACATCGTTAAGACAACTCACAGAGTGATTCTAAGTCGATTGGTATACTAAAAGGTGGGTATAAAAACTTATTAAATTGAATATATTTACAACCTATTAAGGTCAAAGGCATACTTTAGAATTTTATATTAGCATATTCTCCAATTTCGTAGGCCAAGCTTTGAAAGATTTCCCTCTACTTGGCCTTTCCATCGAAGTTTCGGACGTCCTCTTCCACAAGTTTCCTCGGGAACTTACACTTGAAGAGTGTCTTCCGTCAGCTACAATATGAACAATCTAATTTTTTGTTTTTTGGTCATCGATTTTAGGGTGTGGAAAACTAATGCTGCTCACCACCATAATGCGCGCCACCGCAAAGGAGACATTTCACCGTGAAGGCTGAATTTACCAACATTAGGATCAAAGCAGCTTTTTTATTCTAACTTTGCGTTAAAATCACCCAGTATTATTTTAACGTCATGATTGGGGCATCATCACAGACTTCTCCAAGTTGATCATAGAAGGATTCTTTAACGTCATCATCTTTTTCCTCTGTGGGTACGTGAGCACAAATCAGGCACAGGTGAAAGTATTTAGCCTTGACGAGTAATGACGCTAACCTTTCACTTACTGGGGATGACCTATAACCAGATTTCGCATTCTTTTGTTCACCATAAAAGCACAACCAAACTCGTGCCTACTTTCATGGCAGCTATAATATACGAGTAGGTCGCCTTTTGGCCGTGACTATTCTATCTTATCTCTTGGAGAGCAGTCACATCACATTTATTCACCAAGAACATCCATCAACTGGATCAGAGCACCTCCTCTGTAAAGAGTTCGGATGTTTTAGGTGCTGATCCTTTAATCATGGTCCTTTTCCCGTTTGTCGTAGTCGTCAACATTAGGGGTGCCGTTTTTATTCTTAATTTTTCATAGCAATTGTTATACCCTTCACCACCATAGGTGGAAAGGTTATTATAAGCTTGTGCTGATGTATGTAACTTATAGAAATATTTGTCTTAGACCCACTTTTAAGTGTACCAATAGGATTATAATCACTTTCGGAGTCGGTTTAGCGGTGTCAGTCCGTCTGGCTGGCTGGACCCCCATGTAAACCTTGTAATCAAACTACAGGTTGCAATTCTAAAGATAATTTGATGAAATTTGGCACAGATCATTTTCTTGATAATGGGACCATGGCTATTGAAATTCGTCAAAATTGGTCTGCTATTTATGGTACCTCCCATATGTCCCACTTCCCGGAATTGATATATTGGCCAAAAATATCAATATTTTTTATGAAATTTGAAATAAACACTGCTTGTGTAAACCAAAATCACTGCACTAAATTTCATTGAAATCGGTCCACATTTGACCATAGCTCCCATACAAACTCTTCTATCAAAACGCACTAAATGAGACAAAAATCACTAAAACGCCCGTAGATCTAAATATAATGAGAATTTAAAGTTTATTTTTTGCATACATAATTTCTGTAGCAACTGTAATCAATTTCCCAAATTTCGAGATAATCGGTCCACATTTGACTCCAGCTCTCATATAAGTCCAAATGACGGAAACAGCTTAAATAAGTAAGTTTCCAGAAAATGTTTATATGATGGCAAAATTCAGCAAATATTTGTCTTTATACAGATAAAAGGTCCACATTTGACCATAGCTCCCATACAAACTCTTCTATCAAAACCCACTAAATGAGACAAAAATCACTAAAACGCCCATAGATCTAAAGATAATGAGAATTTTAAGTTTATTTTTTGCATACATAAATTTTGTAACAACTGTAATCAATTTCCCAAATTTTGAGATAATCGGTCCACATTTGACCCTAGCTCTCATATAAGTCCAAATGACGGAAACAGCTTAAATAAGTAAGTTTTGAGAATATGTTTATATGATGGCAAAATTCAGCAAATATTTGTCTTTATACAGATAAAAGAACACCTTTGACCTTAGTGGTGAAGGGTATCGTATGGTCGGGCTTGACCGACTATAGCAGTTTCTTGCTTGTTTTAATTTTAGGTTTTTCATAGTAATTGTTTTTTTTTTTTTTTTTGGAGTGGGTTACTACCCCGACGTCCTAACCCATGTTTTTATCGTTCTTATGGGAGAACTTGTTTGCTCAATTGACTCCGCGAGGATGTAAGTGTTGACTTCACTAGGAGGTAAGTGTTGACTTCACGAGGAGGTAAGTGTTGACTCCACGAGGAGGTAAGTGTTGACTCCACGAGGAGGTAAGTGTCTATAGCTGATATGAAGTACAGACCAAGATGAGTCTGGGTTTAGGAAGTATCCAGCATACCCTACATAACCCAACTTCTGGGTACAAAAATATTGATAATGGTACAATATATCCTAATGAAAGGTACTTCTTTAACGATTTTCATTTAACATCTCTGACATCTAAAGAAAATCTCAACAAAGTAATACACAAAACTTGGAAAAAGGGTAGATACGATAATAAAATGTGCAGAAAGGGGAATTAAAGCACAATAGATAAGGGGAATTCAGAAAAAGTATTATTTTTTTAATGTGATTTTTTTCTCTCTAACTCTCCTTAAAAGTATATAACAGTTTTAAAGGGGTAATTAGGCTTTTCTGGCTTGTAACAAGGAGAAATTTGTATATAAGAAAAAACTTACAAAAACAGCTTTTGAAGAGAGCAGAGTTTGAGATATATAACATTTGTTGTTGAGAAATTAGAGAGGTTTTTATAAGTTCTTAGAAAGGGGATTTGTAGATAGGGAGTTATATTTTAATATTAAGCTGCAAGCTTAGAAATAGTTTGAGAAAATTATTTAAGCTTTAATAACATATAAGGAATATTGAGATTTTTTTCTATTCTGCTGTTATGTATTCCAAAAAATAAGCTTTTTTTTAGAAAAATATATATATTTTTTTATAAATGTTTGATAATATTAAGAGAAAATTTAAACTTTATATACAAAATTAAATGAATCAAAATTAATTTTAAAAGTTTTATTTTAATGAAAGATTTTTTTAGCTTTAATTCTACTTTGAATTTCTAATTTAATTCATTATAAAAATGTAAATATTTGACATTCAAAGCTTTTGTATATAATAATTATTCCCCTTTAAAATTCCCCTGTTTGTGTTACACTCCCTTTAATTAAAAGCTTTTGCCTCATTTCTCAGAAGAAATAAATAAGTCAATTCCCCTGTTTTCTATTGCTCTTTTTGTAAGCTTTTATTTTTATATAAACTTTTATATACTTTGTATTTTTTATGGCAAATATTGTTTCTATGTGGAGGTAGGAAAAAAAACAAAGCGACCTATTTATTAACGAATAGACTCTTTTTTGAAGAAAGCTCTGTTTTTTCTTTGATTTTGTTTTGTTGTGTTTTCACTGCTGTACATGTCTGTACGTCCGTTTGCTTGTCCGTCCCTCCACTAACTGTTCTACATTTCTAGTGATTGCTGACGTTGTTGTCATGGCGTTTTATTAGAGAGTAAAACAAACAACAAATACTATATATACACAGCCAAACATTTTTATATAAAAGTTCTCCTTAAACTTAAAGCAACAACAATGTAGCAACATTAAAGCACACACTCACTCATTCGCTCATTCTGTTGTTAATGTTAGAAAAAAAAGCACAAGCAAAAAAAAAAAAAAAGACATGACAACGCAACTGCAAAACTACAAATTAAACGAAAGCAACAAGAAGAACAACAGCTAACAGCTTTAGTAGTGTTGCGACAAAGGCAACACAACATTAGTCAACAAAATAATGTAAGAATATTTAATCTATCCATTAGATACACAGATGCAAACTTACAACAAAGCCACTGCCATATATACTTACATATAAACACAAATTTCTAATACTAAACGAGTATGTACATGAGTACAATATGAATTCATGCGATATCCCTGCAGAAATCGGACTACTTTTTTTTTAAAGGAACTGGAACTTATGTTAAAGTATACCAGGGATGGTATTAGGGTTGGCTCGATTAATCGGAATAATAAAATCGATTAATCGCTCGAGTAAATAAGAATTGCTAATTTCATACAAATATTTATTTGAGTAATTTTCCACGAGTAATCGAGTTACGCGAGTAAAAACATTTTTGTAATTGAATGTTCGAATTCGAAAGGGTCGAATCTCCACAAACTTAAAGTTTTTAGCAAATTAAAAAAAAAAACGAATTATCTTGTAATGAAGTAAAATATGGGCAAATCCGAAAAACATTAAACCAAGGACAAAATTTTAAGACTGTCAAAATCGCGTATTTGTGTTTATGGAAAAATTTCCTATATATTGATCCTTTAGAATATATATTGGATACAATTTTTGATTGCTCTCTTGGTGAATGGCAGAGTTTTATTTGCACCCATCTCGAATTTTTATACATTTTTTAAAATAATAGGTTTTTTAAAAGTTCATAAAAATTGCAAAAACATCTATTCAGGTATCAAGTTTCAGTAGGAGCTCAAAGTCTGCTTAATTTTATACGATGTAAAAGACCCCATCAAAAGTAATTGGAATCATATAAATAACGTCAAGTAAAAAAGGGCTCACAGTGTGTAGCGTCCGTCACAGAAATAAAGTTTTTTTTTTAATTTGACGAGTGCAATTTTTCTTTTTTCTCCAATTGAACTTGGTTCGTAAAGAGAACTTATAGTATGCTTTACATTAGGCTAAAAATATATAGATATTTATATAGCCTTTTACAGAACAATATGTATAGGAAAGTGTGTAGCGTCCGTCACAGTATATATTTTTTACAAAATAATATTTATTAAATACAATATTTACGAACACACATCTGTCTTATTCATAAAGTTAAAACACTGTCTATATCCACAAATTAAATTTAAGAAATTATGTGTTAAAAAAATATACAGTGGGGCAAAATTTACTTACTTACTTAAATGGCCTGTAATTACAACCTGTTTAGGTCAAAGGCCGAGCATATTTTAGAATTTCAAGCACCTCTATCTTGTGCGCATATTCTCCAATTTCGTATACCAAGTTTCAAAAGATTTTCTTCTACTTGGTCTTTCCATCGAAGTTTTGGACGCCCTCTTCTACGCGTTCCCTCTGGACCATTATCGAAGACTTTTCTTGCCGGAGTATTTTCATCCATTCGCACAACATGTCCTAGCCAACGCAGACGCTGTTGCTTAATGCGTTTTACTATGTCGATGTCAGCGTATAACTCATACAGTTCATGGTTCATTCGATGTCGATACTCATTGTTGACGCAGACTGGTCCAAAGATTCTTCGTAGAATTTTCCTCTCAAATACTCCAAGGATAGCTTCATCTGTCTGTGCAAGTGCCCATGATTCAGCACCATATACAATAACACGGGTAGTATGAGCGTTTTATAGAGCGTGATTTTAGTTCTTACAGAGAGGACTTTATTTCTTAGCTGTTTGCTTAGTCCAAAATAGCATCGATTGGCAAGTATGATTCTACGTTTGATTTCAAAGCTTATATCGCTGTTGATGTTCACAGCGGTACCAAGGCAAAATTTATGCTTTTGAAATTTGATTTTTTTTTTGATTTTTGGGACACTCTAACAGCATTCTTTCGACGAAAAATAAGATGTAAAAAGTGTAAAACTTTAAATAAATATATGTATGTAGCCGTTTTCTGAAATATTAAATTGTGCCCAAAAATCGCATTTTAACCGCGAATATGAAAAGGAAGGAGACGAAATTCGGGAACAAATAAAACCATTATTTTCACTGATTAACAAATCCTTAAAAAAATATGAAATATTCATTTTTTCCTAATAAAAAACATTCAAGTAAAAACTGTATCATCCGTCACGTAGCGTCCGCAACAGTTCATTTATGGATTTTTGGTGAAACTGGAAACTTTAAAATATTTTATAAAAGCTGTTTGGTAATCCTCTGATTTTCCTCTATCTTTAATGTATTTACAATTTTTTTAATACTATGACCAATTTGATGAAAATGACAGAAACACGTGTTGAACAAAAAGTCACTTTAAAAGCGAATATCTTTTTCCTCCAAAAGAAGTATGTAAATTAACAAATGCCATTCGATAGCACAATCGATGGGCTATTATTCTCTGAAATCTGTGAGAGGATATCTAGTGTAGAACGACAGTGGGATATACTTAAGTACAACAAAATTCGTACAAATGTATCGTCCGTCACGCAGGATTTGCCCATATCTAAAAAAATAATTTAAGAAGCTTGGCTTAAGTCTAGTTCAGCTGAACTGCACCGACCATAAAAATGTTTATAGCCTATAAAGAACTTTTAATTTTAAGAATAATACCTAGTTTAAAAATGTTTGGTTTGGGAGATATAGTGCTTTAAAGTTCCGAAATACAAATCGATATATCTCTCTTATTTTTGCACCGATAGTTGCAATATGTATATCATGTGAAAGTGCTCCGAAATATCTTTTAGATCAGCTTTTAATTAACCCATTAAGGAATTATTAACATATCTCGAAAACTAATCGATATGACGTAAACCAATGGTATATATACGTAAGTAGCCAAATTTTTCAGCTTTCATTTGGAACCAATATATATATAATTCCCCCACAACATTCCAATTGGAACAAGAGACAATGAGCTGCATCCGATTCTATTTTAAGACTCATTGAAAGGGACCTACGTTTTCACTCCGGCTCCGAATAATACTCAATAACTAGTGGCTAGGGTTAAATTGAACAGTTTTCTTTATAACTCCTTAATGGGTTAATTAGATTGAGATACCGCTTCTGAAAAATATTTAGGACCATTTTTACATGATATACATACTTGTTATCGGTCAAAAAATAAGTTAGATATATCGATTTATATTTCAGAAATTTAAGGCACTATATCTCTCAAACCAAAAGCTCCTAACCCATGAAAACCCCGCCAAACAAAAGCTATGTAAAGCCCCTAACAGAAAAAAAATTTAAAAACAAAATCGGTGCAGTTCAGTTGAACTAGACTTGTTCCCCAGCACTTAGGGGATGACCCCTAGTTATGCTATGCATTGTGTTGGAACTAGGAAAATAGGTTATGGGAAGGAGGATAAATGGAGTAGTGTTTGTGGACATTTGATTTACCTATATCGAATTCCACATACGGCTAAAGAACAAATTTTCTATTTAGTGTGTTGTTCGGTCTACCAGTCATTCGAATACGAAGGAATGAACTCTACCAGAATAACGTGTATTACGTAAAAAAGTATGAGTTTCGAGTTCCCTGATTTCGTTAGAACACATTCCAAAGTAGTAATGGTTGAACAGTGTGACACAACACACATTGCGACGGAGCTCCAGTGAATCAATAGATTTGGATACCCTTCTGTCACCGATGAGCACTTTCGCCCTCTCTTGCACTCGGTCGAGAAGCTCCAAAATAGACTTTGAAGCACCGGCCCGATGTAGGTGGTGTAAATAGTAATGAAAGCGATGTCAAAAATCTGTTTATTAAATTAGAACGCGAAGGTTTTATGTAAAAACATTTCAATGAAGCACATCGCGAATTTAGCAAAAATATTGTTAAAAAATATTTTTTTCACTTGCATAATTGCATTGTTTCTTCGTGTTAAGGCATATATAAATTACTATAATACCATGAAACGACAGAATACCTGAAAATATATAAGTTGTGTCAAAATCATCATAAAACTAATAAAAACAAGTAAGAAAGTGCTATAGGCGGTCAAGCCCGACCATACGATACCCTTCACCACTAAGGTCAAAGGTATTCTCTTATCTGTATAAAGACAAATGTTTGCTGAATTTTGCCATCATACAAACACTTTCTCAAAACTTATATATTTAAGCTGTTTCCGTCATTTGGACTTATATGAGAGCTATGGTCAAATGTGGACAGATTATCTCGAAATTTGGCAAATTGATTACAGTTGTTAGAAAAATTAGTGATTTTTGTCTCATTTAGTGCGTTTTGATAGAAGAGTTTGTATGGGAGCTATGGTCAAATGTGGACCAATTTGGTACAGTGATTTTGGTTTACATAAGCAGTGTTTGTTTCAAATTTCATGAAAAAATATTTATATTTGTGGCCAATATATCAATTCCGAGAAGTGGGACCTATGGGGACCTCCCATAACAAATTTTATGGTCCCATTATCAAAAAAATTATCTGTTCCAAATTTCATCAAATTATCTTTAGAATTGCGACCTGTAGTTTGATTACAAGGTTTACATGGGGGTCCAGCCAGCCGTCCAGCCAGCCAGACGGACGGACATCGCTAAATCAACTCAGAAAGTGATTCTAAGCCTATTGGTATACTAAAAGGTGGGTCTAAGACAAATATTTCTATGCGTTACATATATCAGCACAAACTTATAATACCCTTTCCACCTATGCACAGTAGGAAATTACGACCAAAACCCCAAAGTTTTTTTAATTTTATTTAATAAGTTTTAATGTCAGATTAGAGCTGACATTTCAAAATATGTAATCCCAAAGTTTTACCATACTGGAATGTCTACTAAGGCTGTAATAATTCCTCAAAGTTTGAATATTTATTTATATGTTCTTAATAAAATTATTTGTCTATTTGAACGCATATATAAAATTCGCTTAATTTTGGAATACGTGTAAAATTTTAACCTTTTCTTTTCTATATTAAAAAGTATTTTTGATATTTTTGACCTATGCTTCATGTAGAATTCGACAAGTTAAAACAACTTTAAAAAATTATTAAAAAATTATTAAATTTTGAATACAAAGTTTGATAGACCGCGATTTTTTTAGAGATTTTTAGAGGTTGAAGCACAACACTTTTTAATAGCTGAATTGAATCACAAATAAGCTCTATGAATTGCATATCCCTTTGCATGCCATTTGAAGAATTATAACGTTTTTAGTAACACCCCTTTTTCACAATTTTATGCAATTTATCGCGAAAAAATCACTACTTAAAGTGAAATATAGGCGTGATGTAATATGATCATGCCATTTTCTTTAGTTTTCTTTCTAATTCTGTGCAAAATGTATATATAAAGATAAAAAAACAACAACATTTTTAATTTTGAATGACCTTTTTATAATTTATTTAAGTATATAGGCAGTGGTCACATAATTGTGGACGCAATACAAATTTTAAAATCCGCAAATTTTATATTATTCAAGGACTAGCAATCTTTTTTATAAAAATAATCGATGTTTAGAGTTTTTTTTTTGTAGATTTGTTACAAGCATACAAAATCTGGTTATAAGCTCATAGCATGTGCCCAATATCTCTGAAAGGACATGTCCGATTTTGACAAATCGTGTATCGTAGGATAGGTATTCTCTTCATATATTATCCTATTTAAGTAATTAATTTTTATAATCAGCAGCAAAGATTTTTAAGCATGTTTAGTTGTCCAGTTTTAAGTGACCACAGCCTTTATATTTTCTTAAAAAAAAACTATTTTAGTTTAACCAAAGGTATATTATTTATATATACTGCAAATTTCAAGAACAAAACTCAAGAAATTACCAAGTTATTGAGTTTGGCCGTATTTTCCCACTGTGCTATGGTGGTATAATAAAATAGTTTTTTAATTTTTTTAGAAACTTTTGTTTTAACCGTCATAACTTCTGCGCGCATCGCGTAAAATCATTAACGCGAACGGATTTTACATAGAACCCAAAAAAAATTTAGTGTGCGATCAAAAAATTTTATCAATTTTCCGAATATTAAAACTATTTGATTTTTGTCCATATATTTTTGTTGACATTAAATATTTATTTTAGTGTTTGAGGGTTAAATCATTCCTTGCCACTTACTTCATATATTCTAACAATACGGCATCTCTAAACTGTAATTTGCAAATTGAAATCATATGTTTATACAACAACAAAAATAATGATGAAAGAAAACCATCAAAGGGAAAATAACAAAAAACCAAACAAACAAACAAAATCAAAAATCTAAACAAAAATGTGTGTAATGTTGGCAACAAAAGGTAAACAAAATAAGCATTTTTCTCTTAATGCAATTAATTTAAGAGAGAGTGGGGGATAAATGGAAAAAATAAATTCAAGAGTTGGATATTTTTCATAGAAACAATGAATTCATTAAATTCCTATTTATCTCCTTTCGTAGCAATTGCATTAAGTGGTGATATTTTGATGCACAAACAAATGTATGCACGTGTGTAGAATTTCATAAAATGTGTGAAACGGATGAAAAAATCTACATTTTTCCCTACTATTGTTAATGAATGTTTAACTGTTTTTGTTGTGTCTGTACATTTTTTCGAACGAAAATGTACATCAATATGTATGAATGTATGTAACTATGAACGAAATGCTAAAAACGAGAAATGAAAAATGTACAGAAATTGATGTTTAGTTTTTGCTTTGTATTCATTCTTTCTGGATGTTCGTTTGTCTCGTAAGTTTTGTTAAATAATTTTATTTAATAGAAAGGAATACTTTTTCCAATGAAGTTTGTTGCTGTTTTTTTTGAACAAATAATTTAATTTTCTTGTAGTTAAAAGGTAAATATCAAATTAAAAGTATTTGTTATGAGTTTAATGTTAACTTTTATGTTTGGCTTTTTATTTTAGTCTATTTAATCATGTGCGATAATCGTCAGGACTTGGTGGCTATGAAGAAATTATTTGCCGCTTGGAATGTTGAAGATGTCTATGAATTGTTTAGAGGTAAATAAATGGTATTAATATTTATTTTTACTGTTTATGAGAGTGTGTCAATAAGTCGGTAAATTTTAGGATTTACCACCTCTTAATTTAGAAATTTAAGCTACTCCTGTAAATAAAGGGTGTCCCAACTAATTAAATTTTGAATAAAACGCAGATATTAAAAAAAATCGTGAAACTTGATTATATCGTAAAGTTGACAGAATGAGGTTATGTATGGAACAAGATATCGTGTTCGTTAATTGGGTATTGGAGAGACAACATGAAAATGCTGATTTTGCTGATAAAATCATCTTCAGTGACGAGGCAAATTTCCATCTTGATAGGCAGAATTTTCGCATTTGGGATGAGGAAAATCCTCGAGTGATTCACCAGAAGCAAATGCATCCTCAACGTGCCACTGTGTGGTGTGGTTTTTGGGCTGGAGGAATCATTGGACTTCTTTCTTATGAAAATGAGGCAGGTCAAGCGCAAACGGTCAATGGTGTTCGGTAATGTGAAATGATAACCAGTTTCTTCTTGCCTATAATTGAAGATCGTGCGATTTAACGCCTTTAGATTTATTTCTTTGGGGCTTTTTAAGTCGATGGTTTACGCGAATAAGCCGACGACGACTCAAGCCTTAAAAGAAGAAATTAGACGCTGCATTAATGAAATACCGCAGCATTTATGCAAAAACTTCATTGAAAATGTCATTAAAAGAACGCGTGTGTGCCAGCAAAGCCGCGGCGGTCATCTGCCCGATATCTTGTTCCATACATAACCTCATTCTGTCTACTTTACGATATAATAAAGTTTCACGATTTTTTTTAAATATCTGCGTTTTATACAAAATTTAAAAATTGCGTCCTAGTTGGGACACCCTTTATTTACAGGAGTAGCTTAAATTTCTAAATTAAGAGGTGGTAAATCCTAAAATTTACCGACTTATTGACCCAGTAGTTGGGACACCCATTATATAACTTTCAGTGGATGCCTGCCTAAATTTAAACAATCAGCGTCATTATACCTTACACCATCATATGTGGGAAGGGTATATTAGATTTGTGTTGATGTTTGTAACGCATATAATGGGTTTTCAATAAAAGTGCTACTAAAGTTAAAAAAAAAAAAAACAAAAACGGTTTTGAATATCAATGAAATTCCTGATATTCAAAGCCTTTATTCTTGCAAAAGCAGATTTGGTGCCTTTATGTGAGGAACTTGATTTCTTTTGCATGGCCACCAGACGCTGAACGCTGAATTTTCGAAGGTTTTCAAGCATAAATTGGCCGATACTACTGCAATTTCACCTTCGATATTCGTACGAAGTTCATCAATCGTCGCTGGCTTGTTAGCATAGACCATAGATTTGACGTAGCCTCACAGGAAATAGTCAAAGGGCCTCAAATCGCACAACTGGACCATTTCGTGAAATAACACGTTTTTTAAACTTGGTTTTCTATAAATTGATTGTGACATTCGGTGTGTGGTTTGTTGCGCCGTCCTGTTGGAACCACATGTCCTCCAAGTCCATATCATACAATTGGGTCCAAAAATTTTCGGTTATCATTGAACGGTAGCGATTCCCATTCACAATAACGTGTCGGTCTTGATCATCACGGAAGAAGTACGGCCCAATGAGGCCGCCGACCCTCATAGAGTACGTGTGGATTGGTGCCACATTATGTTTATTGTCGAAGCCATTCAGCCAGAAATGAGCCTCATCGAAGAATGAAGATGATTCGCGGTCCTAACGTTAAAACCACTGACTCCTAATTTCGGTAGTAAACTTTAATAATTTCGACCCGTTGACTCGTATATCTTTCCATCATGAAATGGCAAACCTTGCTTAAGAGAAACGTCAAAATAGCAGCAAGGAATATGGCGTCCTGTCGCTGGACTTTTGTAGCGTCCCTATTGAAAAACCCGATACATATTATTATCATATTATTATCCCACTTTAAAATATGCCAATTGAATCAGAATCACTTCTGAATCGAGTTAACTATGTTAGTCCGGCTGAGCGTCTGGCTGGCTGAAGTTCATGTAAGCTCCTAATCAACATGGTCGCAGGTCGCAACTTTATAGATAATTTAATGAAGTTTTATTGTTTCTAAACACAAATAATATAAAGACATGAATATACAGGGCTTTCTAATATATTGGATTGTAAATATGCTTAATAGTAGGATCATCAACTCAAATCTAGGTGACTATAGTTTACGTAAAAAAGTGACAAGGGGTACTCCACAAGGAGGTGTTTTATCACCAATACTGTCATTACTGTTGGCAGCCAGTTGTTGGCAGTCATCCTTAGAAGACTTGACCAGCTGAGGAGAAAGGTCGTAGTCTACGCTGATGACGTAGTATTACTTGGAACAAAACATTAGAATTGTGGACGAGTGCAGTGTCTTCCAGGCAGAGTTATTTGTCATATGGAAGGCTACAGAGCTCATCCCGGGTACTATAGCTGAAAATAGTGACGACATAATCCAAACTAGTGAACAAGTTCAATTTGATCTATCATTCAGGTATAGGATTAGATTGTGTTGGGTTTTGGGTCATTGCGACATCGCTGGCAACGAAGTTGCGGACGAAGACAAGGTTCAAGCCAAGACTTGAGTTAAAAAGTGACGCATAAATCTTGGATCAGCAAGGTGACCACAACGACATGGGGAAACATGGTTACGTGTAGGACATAGAGAGCTCTAAACCGGACATAAGTGGAACCAATGTATGTATAGGGATATTGACAATGCATGTATAGGGATGTTGACTGTGCCTTAAATTCTAGGCTAGACAGGTGGGATGATAGCATTTCGAACCTTTGCAGATTAAGTCTAGATGAGGATTCGTCCGAATCGGTTGAATTCATTCTCTGTCACTGTCCAAGGCTCCAAAACATCTAGGCAGTAGAATCCATGTTGAACTTCAGGATCTGCAACGGTGCAAACTGCATGATATTGTAGGGTTTATCACTGGACTCCGTTGGCTTAGATGGGGTACTCTTCTTCTTCCTCTGTATTTTTCTTTTCTCTTCCTCTTTCCCAAATCTCTTTGTTTTTTTGTGTCGGTAATGAATTTTCTTGGTTTACAATCGAGTTTTCTGAGAAATCACAATACGAGTTCAAGACTAATTCGCGGGTACCACATAGCTACGTTCTTTCTCCTACTCTTGTATTTCTAAAAGACGTTTTATGTCAAACGTTCAATCCTAAATACTCTTTTGCAGATGACAGCAACATTTCGCCGTGCGGGAGTCTATGTGCTCTATACTCCAAAAATGTATTTTAAGAAAATCGATCTTGAAGTTTTACCTCAATTTTTCTAAAAAACTTTTTGAGATTTTTAACCATATACATATTTGGCAAAATATCACAAAAAATGTTTTGAAGGATATAGAACGAAACAGACACTATTTATCTCAAAAACTAGACGAGATAGCCGAAAGCGGATTTAGGGTCGAAAACATAAAGTGGCATCATTAACTCAAAATATGTAAAATGGCGGATAGAGCACATAAACTCCCGCACGAAGACTTGTCATGTAGGCCAAATATGTCCGATATTAGAAACATGAGACAAAACATGAATGATACGCTTACATTTAGACATTATTTCTGAATAGGGCCGTGTTGATAGGGTCAATTAAAACGACCGAATAACTCGGTTTTGTATAATAACCCACAAACGCACGAAAGACAATGTGGCTTCATCTGCAATAATAGGTACTAATGCCCCCTATTATTGAGTAATTATAAACTCTTAGATTTTTAAAGTGGGGCGAACATCTTGCCCATCTGATGCCTTCAATACTTGTACAGTCCTAAAATGAAATACAACTCTTATATGTATATTGGGCGATGCATCAAAGTCTATTTTTGAGATTATCGAACGCGTTCAGGAGAGTTCTAAGGTGATCATCGGTGACAGAAAACTTAATTAATTCAGTTGAACATCACCTTAATGTAGGCTGCGTTTTAATTTTTTTTTTTTATCGATACTACAATGTAAGTGTTCTAATGATATTAGGGATCCTGTTCCTGAAACCCGTACATTCAACGTTGTACACGTATTTCAGCAAGAGCACATTCCTATGTAGTTCACTGGTTAATCGCTCACTACAGAGAAAATTTGTGAAAATGAAACCATAACTCAAACCAAGGCTTATCTTGAAAAATATTATGGGAACTCTGCACCAAAGAAGTGTTTTATTTAATTTCAATTTGACCCTAAAAGCATTGAAGAAGCCGAACATTCTGGACGAACGATTGAAATCTTTACATCCGAAGCAATTGAAAAAAATTTACGATTTGATTTTAACCGATCGCCGTAGGCATCTCATATGTTTTTGTGGTTTTGAGTTTAAATGACCACTTCGATATGAGAAATCTTTCCGCATGTTTGTCGCATTTCCCCATAATCAACCACAAGCGCAAGCGTGGAAAATTTTAAAGGAATATTAGTCGTTGTTCAACCGCAATGTCGACAAGCTTTTGCAACGTTTCTTAAGTGTTGAAAAACGTGGATCCATTACATCACCCCGCAGTCAAAATAATGGGTTTTTATTTTAAAACCCAAGACATCTGGCTATTGTTCAAATTTAAATTTCCCAGTTAATTGATGATAAAATAAACAAAATTACGGAATTGTTGACCCTAACTCGTATATCTAGAAATTAGACTGCAGTTACAAATTGAAGAACACTCTAAAATACTGTAAAATTGGGTTCTGATTTTAAAAGGCTCAAGTGATTGGAGACAAACCAATAAGGTCTCTTGGAAAAAATGCTAACTTTGCCACATTAATGAAATTAGACCCAAACTAACCTGACTTAAATGTAGGTATATGTGCGCCAGATGACATGACAGCATCTTTATGAGACTGAAAATGTAACCATTATCTTGACAATACTTTTTAATATTTATTTGTTTATAATCTCTTTGTTTAAATCTTTAATAATTATTTGAATTATTGCAGAAGAAGACATTGGAATGGATGAACTTAAAATGATGAACGTGAGGCACATGCATCTATTATTACAAAATTACAAAATGGGATTGAGAATTCGATTCGAACATCATTTCCATAACTGGCGAATGAAAATCGGAATACCCTTGGAAGCTGAAGACTACAAAAAACATTATATGACCTTATCTTGTTCACGAAATAAAACAAATAATGAAAATGATGCCAATGAAACTCAAATTAATGCAAATGATTCGAATGAATCTCATAATATAGAAAATGGAATAAATTCTATCGACAATATAATAAATCGTAGCTTAAAAAGGAAAAGAAAATGTATTCAAAATACAAAAACAAACAATAACCATGTGGATTCAGATGAAGCACCACAACTATCGCCACAATCTTGTCATAACGAAAATTCTTCAGCCAACAGGGACATAGCTAATGACGAGTCCCATTTAATACCAATGCCATCAAGTGCTTCGCCAAATCACCAGGCCACACTTAACACTGATGAGGAGGCGGATATGGAAAATTGCAATTTTAACCATCTTAGCAATCTATTACCCGAATCCATAAATGAATTATCGCCATCATCAGAACAAACGCCAAAATTTCCTTCTAAAGCAGCGCAGGAAAAATGTAACTTTAATTTGACACAAATTTTAAAGAGATCTGGTGCTCGAGGCATGTCCATTGTAAAGTTCTATAAGGAAAAGAAACGTCTCACTAACATCCATCGCTCCCAGTTAATACAGACCATTGTAGAGTTTTTTGATGAAAACGATTATCATTTATCTCTAAATGCCAGCCACAATCTGGAATGGGAAATATTGAAAATGTTTCCAACAGAGAAACTAGAATACTATCGTACCGAAAAACGTGGTAAACTCTATGTGAAATTTTCCAATATGAAACGTTATAAACGTGAACGCAGTAATAAAGTCAAGTCTGAAATAGATACAACAAATACACGTACTCGTCGTTCACAAATTGCTAGGGATAATATTCAAACGGATGGTTTAGTGGATGAGAAGAATCTTAATGGTGATCATAATTCAGATTTTAATTTAATGCCAGAAATAAATGGTAACATAAATAATGGTACAGTTGTAGAAGATGATGAAAATATAGATACCACTTATGTTGATTGGCCGATATGTGCTGAGCCCGAAATCGTAGTTAAAGAGGAAAATTTAAGTGGAGCAGAAGATTAGATTTGTAAATTAATATATAAGTAAAAATATTATAAATACATATATGGATAAACATATTTTTGTAATCATGCAATAAAAATTATTTAAGAATTACACTTTTTCTAAATTGCACTTTGATGGACCGGCCCATCCATGATAGCTGTATTCCATATTTTGTGACGGAAGTAGGAGTTATAATTAGTGTTAAATACATCATGCACCAACTTCAAAAGCACTTGAATGCTTCTTTTGATAGCCGAAAAATGTGTTAGATCCAAAAGACTTTGCACTGTATTTTCAAGAGTTTCTGATTCCGCAAAATTTTTACCACCCATTAGTACTGATGAAAAAATACAAATGACAATATTGGTCCTGTTCGGAAATGCATCACGATTGCAAACTTTGCGGCATGAAATACTATGATGCGCTGTTTTGGCGTTAATATTTTTGGGCAGCACTGCTTTCTACTTGCGTAAAAAGTTTGGAATAAAATAATATAGTTAGCTTATTATCAAGCGCTAAAAGTCGTGATGCAGCGCAGTGATGCATTTCCGAACAGGCCCATTGTTGTTGTCATCTGCAAAAGAGTATATATGATTAAAAGTTTGACATAGAAGGTCATTTAGAAATATTAGAAATAGAGAAGGAGAAAAAAACGGAACCCTCGAATAATTGTTTAACTCATTTGATGATATCTCGTCTGTAACAACTCTTATAGCGAGATCTCTGAGAAAGCTCGAAATAAACCGAGAGAAGCCATTACCGACACCAAAAGCAATAAGTTTTACCATTTTTCCCATAGCAAGGCTAAAACATCTTCTGTGGATCAATTCCCACGATAAAACCCTTTTAACAGTTGTAACAGTTCTGCTGTTGATGAAATTTCTTTCCTGAAAGATGGCAAAAATATATTTGTTCGTGGGATTTGCGCCAATATGTGAGGTTTGAAGCTGGCAAAATTGGGCCACCTTCAACGGCATATGCCATAGGACAATTGGGCGCAAATCAGTTGGCCTGTTTGGGCAGTTAAATAAGTACACAGTGTAGTGGGGGCTTTGAAGACAGGCTGGTCAAGTGCCAGGGACAATACGTTCGCGGTAGCAGTTGAGTATATTTATAATTATAATTAAGAGCCGGTAATTGTGTTAATATGGGTCTAGTTTCCTGCTGAGTAGACGTCCATTAACCGAAATTAGAGGGGGTGCTCATTAAGGACTTTGTTGCATCGGTAGCCGTTTATGGTAACGGTGACCGACAATTCATGCAATGTTTTGTGCGCTTTCGTTATGGACAATCGGTAAACGTTTGATGGAATGACGTTTTGGATGTCCGTACGATAGCGTCTAAAGTCCATCCGTATATGCCGAGAAAGCGGATCCTCTATCAGTATCTGATGGTTAGGATGATTAGGGTGGTGACATGCCATCAGAAACTGTCCAGTAAGCAACACATTACGTTGTCTGACCGACAGTAAACTAGTTTCCTTATATAAATGATCCACATTCGTCATTTTGACACATCCGGTTCCAATTCGGAGTGCATTATTTTAGAATGTTTGCAAGTTTCGCCATTGGGCGTCGCTAATGAAAGAGGTCCAAACTGGGGCTACATAGTTAAGGAGTAAGCGACCAATTGTTTTATATGTCGCAACAATTACCTCCTTACACATACCCCATTAGGTGCTAGCTAATACTTTTAGGACCTTATTTCGGAACTATACCTTTTGGTTGATGTAAGTGGCGTGTTTGCACCGTAGTGATACATCTACTTTCAACTGAGATGTTGGGCTCCACCTTTACTTCCTTAGTCCAAAAGGTAAAAAGTGAGACTGAAGACTTTGAAGATGATAGCTTTAACTTGCGCTCCTGAAAACAGTCTACTATGGTGACCAGGTATTGAGTAATTTTGGCGCTTGTTGTGTGTGACAGTTGTGGCATAGGCTGATGAAGTAAAATGGCTGCCGAATGATACTTACAGAATTTTCGGAAATGGTTCACCATCGATCTCGACGCCAAACTGTAGACTTACTTCTTTTGTCCAAGCAGTAAATAGGGTTGTTAAGCAAGGTTGTCTTTATAAGCCAGTGTAGTTATTACGCCAGATTCTAAATGCTTCCTCTTTGGATCCAGCGTTTAGTAAATTTTGAAAGTGATTGTATTTTATTTGTCTCGGACTAAATTTCAAACTTGTAATATTCCATCTTTCCACCTTCTATGGTGTAAGCCTTGCACTGTAAGGTTAAATCATAGACACCATATTTGTATATAAACATGGCAACATTGTACAACATTAGCAGAGCAACAAATAAAACAAATCACGCAATTTAAGAGAGTCGGCCTTTTCAAAAGAGAAACACTAAAATACCAGCATTTGATATCAAATCAAACGAAAACGCTGCTACACTAACGCAGTTGTAGTTTACATTTATAAATACACACATCTTTTATTGTGTAAACAAATTATACTCGTAACTACACAGGTTTTGTGAATAAAACAAATTTAATTAAACACTTAGATAATAATTTATTTGCATTTGAATAAAATATTGTATTTAATACATTATTTATAAAGTAAAACTACAGCAATTTCTCTACACCAGCCGGTTTTATGTGTATTTTGTGTACAACAACATAAATAATATGGAAACACAGAATGACAATTGCAAAGAGACTTTGGAGGATTTGTTGTCAAAATGGAAGTTGGACATTATTTTGTGTCATTTACAGGGTAAGTCTCTGCAGATTTGTTACTTGTTTATAACAACTGATAGATTCACTAATGTTGATAGCAACGTTTGCATGTTGCTTTTGCCTTGTCAACAAAGGCAACAACTTTTAATGCAGATGCCTTCATTTATTCATACATTTTTGTTGGTTGCTTTTTTACACATTCTTTTATTATTGCACTACACGTTAATCAACGAAATAGGGTGATGCCACACTTTAAGTTAGAAAAAGTTCATACTACTCCTGTGCTGCCACTTCATGTGTAATTACACATATTGCGTGTAAATTTTATTTAAATGGTTAGTTAGCCCATGTGTGTAATTTAAATGTGTAATTTAACATGCGTTTGTTAAGCAAATATTGGAGCAATGTGAAGCTTTTTAAGATTAGAGGTATTTGATGACCATTAAAAAATAACAGAATCGATGTATATAGGTATATTAATGTGGTTCAATTTTTTTGCCTTAAGTGCTCATCGTGATTGTTATTATATGGGTCATTCTAAGGAACTTTGCGGAATTTGCGCCGAAGTTTGGTTTAAAATTTGAGCTTTATACAAAAAACTTTCTACAAAATTTTCCCAAATATAAAACTGGCGGTAAGCTGTAGTGAAAAGGTTTTGCACTCCTCCAATTGCGTGAAGTCTTTAGAGTTTTAGTAAATGTTCTAAAACTCATTTCTTTAAATTGATATTTTGAAAAAATGTGCCGTTTATATATATTAATTTTTTTGTTGAAAATCAGCAAATCTCAATCAAAACTTCGGAGCGAATTCCGGAGGGTCAAAATTCGTTTTAGACCACTGTTTTTTTTTTTGGGAAGTTCCATGAACAATTAGAAAGTTTTGAAGGAGTTTAAAATATTTAAATTAATCTTACGAGTGGTTTATCGAATTTTGCGCGGGATTGATAAGAGTATAGGCTTTTTTAAGGCATTTCGATCTTCACAGATGGATCTGGTGTTTTCCTGAGGGAACAAAACACATAAAAATCTTTTAGACTAGCGGACGAGTGCAGTGTCTTCCAGGCAGTGATATTTGTCATATGAAAGGCTACAGAGCTCATCCCGGGTTTTATAGATGAAATAGTGAGGTGACTATAAATGTCGATAGCCAGGTAGCGCTCAAGGCGATGCGGGGACATAGTATCACCTACAAACTTGTTAAAAAAAATAAAAAATAGCTCTTTTTGACCTATCATTCAGCTATAGAATTAGATTTTGCTGGGTTCCGAGTCATTGCAATATCGTTGGCAACGGACGAAGTCGCTAGACAAGGCTAGAGCCAAGACTTAAGTCAAAGAGTGAAAGATATTGCTCCAGCTATCTGTCACTTTTACCTGGGCATTAAGTCTTTAATCAGCAAGGAAACTACAAAAACATGGGGAAACATGGTTACATGTAGGACATTGAAAGCTCTATGACCTAAACCGGACATTAGTGGAAGCAAAACTCAACTAGGTCTGAATAGGTCAAGCTTAAGAAGATGTATTCTTAACGGGACATTGTGCCTTAAATTCTAGATTAAATAGGTGGGATGGCAACATTCCAAACCTCTGCAGATTATCTCTAGATGAGGATTCGTCCGAATCGGTAGAATACATAATCTGTCACTGTCCAAGACTCCAAAATCAGAGATTCAGCTGATTCTATGTTGAACTTCAGGATCTGCAACAGTGCAAGCTACATGATATTGTAGGGTTCATCACTGGTCTCAGTTTTCTTAGATAGGGTACTCTTCTTCTTTCTCTATACTTTTCTTTTCTCTTCTTCTATCTTCAATCTCTTCTTTTTAGTGAAGGATCACAATGTCCCCCTTGGGTCACCGAGTAAAGAAAAAATATTTTTCTATAGAAAAATTTTTCTAAAAAAAAATATTTTTCTATAGAAAAATTTTTGAAAAGAAAATTTTTCTATAGAAAAATTTTTTTCTTTGGAAAAATTTTTGAAAAAAATATCTTTCTATAGAAAAGTTTTTCTAAAAAAAATATTTTTCTATAGAAAAAATTTTTGAAAAGAAAATTTTTCTATGGAAAAATTTTTGAAAAAAATCTTTTTCTATAGGAAAGTTTTTCTAAAAAAAATATTTTTCTGTAGAAAAATTTTTGAAAAGAAAATTTTTCTACAGAAAAATTTTTGAAAAAAATATTTTTCTATAGAAAAATTTTTGAAAAAAATATTTTTCTATAGAAAAATTTTTGAAAAAAATATTTTTCTATAGAAAAATTTTTGAAAAAAATATTTTTCTATAGAAAAATTTTTGAAAAAAATATTTTTCTATAGAAAAATTTTTGAAAAAAATATTTTTCTATAGAAAAATTTTTGAAAAAAATATTTTTCTATAGAAAAATTTTTTAAAAAAATATTTTTCTATAGAAAAATTTTTTAAAAAAATATTTTTCTATAGAAAAATTTTTAAAAAAAATATTTTTCTATAGAAAAATTTTTGAAAAAAATATTTTTCTATAGAAAAATTTTTGAAAAAAATATTTTTCTATAGAAAAATTTTTGAAAAAAATATTTTTCTATAGAAAAATTTTTGAAAAAAATATTTTTCTATAGAAAAATTTTTGCAAAAAATATTTTTCTATAGAAAAATTTTTGCAACAAATATTTTTCTAAAGAAAAATTTTTGCAAAAAATATTTTTCTATAGAAAAAATTTTGCAAAAAATATTTTTCTATTGAAAAATTTTTGCAAAAAATATTTTTCTATAGGAAAATTTTTGCAAAAAATATTTTTCTATAGAAAAATTTTTGCAAAAAATATTTTTCTATAGAAAAATTTTTGCAAAAAATATTTTTCTATAGAAAAATTTTTGCAAAAAATATTTTTCTATAGAAAAATTTTTGCAAAAAATATTTTTCTATAGAAAAATTTTTGCAAAAAATATTTTTCTATAGACAAATTTTAGCAAAAAATATTTTTCTATAGAAAAATTTTTACAAAAAAGTATTTTTTTATAAAAAATTTTCGATAGATGTATTTTCTTATAATAGCTAGAATTTCTCAAGATTAAAATATATTTATGTCATTTTCAACTACGCATCCGTTTTTAAAGCTGAGGTCTAGTATGGACCAAGTGTGGGGCAATTTAACTTTATGGTGTTGTATGGTAGGTTTGGTCAAATATATGAACCGATTTTAACAAAATCTCCTTCGTTGATTTGGGATACTTTAGATATTTTTTGTTAAATAAATTTTGAATAAAAACTAAATAAAACTTCATTTTTATAAAATTTTAGATGAAAAAGTTGATACAGATATATTGAAAATGATGAAAATGTCACACATAAAAGAGCTACTCTATAATTTTCCTCTGGGAATACAAATACGTTTCGAATATAATTTGGAACAATGGCGTAAACAGATTGGTAGGCCTCTTCAAGTTATACCGACTAATGAAGTTAAATATCAATATCAAAAAATGGAAACCCTTCATAAAGCCGACGTTCTTGACGAGGAAGTAGAAATTGAAGAAGACCAAACAGAGGATAGCAAATCTATGAGCAATTGTTCCCCTTCAGCTAGAACTACCAACCAAAATGATCCGATTGACGTAGACAAAGGGAATCATGATACAAATCCCCAAACAATAAATGAAAATGATAAAGATATCAACGACTTATCATTTGGCAGACAAGAAAAGTTTATGAAATCCCTAATTCAAGCACCACCCGTCAACGTGGACTTACGATATATACTTTCGCAAACGAAAAATGGCCTTACCCTAATGAAAAACTTGATGAAATGCCGCAGACGTTTTACCGAATCGGAACGCAAGCTTTTAATCAAACATATAGTTAACTATTTTCTAGATTATAACATCGATATCTCGTTGCAGATTAGTTATGGCATAGAGCGGGCCATCTTAAAAATGTTTCCCTTCGAAAGACTAGATTTTTATAGAAAAAGTAAACGTGGTCGAATTTATAGTAAACATATAAGAAACAAGGCCGACAGAAGACGAAATCAAGAGTTTGAAATGAAGATTAAAAAAAGATTGAAAACTATGTCAGCCAGAAATGGTTCATGCGATAATAGCAAGGTAGCGCATATTCAAGATCATACACTTCCGGCTTCTGTTGGCGCTGATGAAACGCAGTTTGAAAGTTATTATGATACTAATAATTCGAATGCTTCAATGGATAAGTTTATCTATGAACTCGAGGATACTGTAGATAATATTGAAATAAAAATTGAACCAGAGTATGTATGACTTTAGTTTATAGTTTTGAAACGTTATTGAAATTACTTAAAAACGTTTTAAAATTTCATACAAAAGTTGCTCATTTGTAACATCGTGTACATATTTATTTATATATTTCATTTCTACTTAAATTTCAGAGAAATAAAGGAACCAAACGATGAACCCGTTAAAATAAATAATACAACGACATCGCCGTCCAAAAACAATGAAATTAAGAGGATGAAATCCAGAAATAATGAACTCTCCATTATACCTTTTGAAAATTTTAAAATACCCTGGGATAGGGTGCCCTTTGAACTCAACGAGTTTTTTGAGAACCAACAACCCCTGGGGAAGAATGTTAATGTCTTCGCAAATTTTGTAGTCGGCGAATTGCGACAAATATCAAAACATGTGCCCATGCATGTTTTGCGAGCGGTAACCGATGAAGCTATCTTAAAATATCCAAATTGCTTTTTAGACAAAGATTCCAAAGGAAACCTGATACCTTCAACCAATGCACAGTTATTGACAAGAATGCGTTATCGAAATTGTAACTTAAATCGCGGTTGGGTTCGTAAAGACCTGTAGGAAATAATTTATAAGTATTTTGTGGTCCTATAAGGATTTTTTACTCTTAAGTTAAATAAATAATTTCCTAATGGGTATGTTTATTTTTATTTAACGAATTTTTATTTGTGCCAACATGTCTCTGACTAGCAGCGACAGTTAAAAGGTAAAGAGAGCCCGCACTTATTTAACATAAAACATTTGATTTAAGAGAAACAAATAACCAGGAAAAAAACATTTATAATTAGTTATGTCAAACAATTTCTTAAACCGAAAAATTTTCTATAAAAAATTTTTAAACCGAAAAATTTTCTATAAAAAATTTTTAAACCGAAAAATTTTCTATAAAAAATTTTTAAACCGAAAAATTTTCTATAAAAAATTTTCTATAAAATATTTTTAAACCGAAAAATTTTCTATAAAAAATTTTTATACCGAAAAATTTTCTATAAAAAATTTTCAATAAAAAACACAATAATAATAATAATTCGTATTTATTCAGTCCCTCAAATTATACATAATGTGAGGTTTTCGCTCCGTCTAGAATTAGGGATAATCCTCCTGATGAGATGGTCTAACCAACCATCGAAACGCGTCGAGGAAAGGTTTCCCCGCCAACATTTTTTGGTTTTATCAAAAAACTATTTATTACAATAATAAATAATTGTAATAAATTGGGATTCTTAGTGCAATACACTACAGTAAAACTTTTTAATTAAATGTTTGATGTCCCAAAATTTGATAAACCTTTTTAAAAAATTTTTATACCGAAAAATTTTCTATAAAAAATTTTAAACCAAAAAATTTTCTATAAAAAATTTTTAAACCGAAAAATTTTCTATAAAAAATTTTTAAACCGAAAAATTTTCTATAAAAAATTTTTAAACCGAAAAATTTTCTATAAAAAATTTTTAAACCGAAAAATTTTCTATAAAAAATTTTTAAACCGAAAAATTTTCTATAAAAAATTTTTGAACCGAAAAATTTTCTATAAAAAATTTTTAAACCGAAAAATTTTCTATAAAAAATTTTTAAACCGAAAAATTTTCTATAAAAAATTTTTAAACCGAAAAATTTTCTATAAAAAATTTTTAAACCGAAAAATTTTTTATAAAAAATTTTTAAACCGAAAAATTTTCTCCAAAAAAATTTTTAAACCGAAAAATTTTCTATAAAAAATTTTTAAACCGAAAAATTTTCTATATTAAAAAATTTTTGTACCGAAAAATTTTCTATATAAATAATTTTTGTACCGCAAAATTTTCTGTATAAAAATTTTTGTACCGAAAAAATTTTCTATATAAAAAATTTTTGTACCAAAAATTTTCTATATACAAAATTTTTGTACCGAAAAATTGTCTATATAAAACATTTTTTACCGAAAAATTTTCTATATAAAAAATTTTTGTACCGAAAAATTTTCTGTATAAAAAATTTTTGTACCGACAAATTTTCTAAAAAAAAAATTGTATGCCTCAAAATTTTCTATAAAAATTTTTAAACCGAAAAGTTTTCTATATTAAAAATTTTTGTATCGAAAAGTTTTCTATATTAAAAATTTTTGTATCGAAAAATTTTCTATATAAACATTTTTGTACCGCAAAATTTTCTATATAAAAAATTTTTGTACCGAAAAATTTTCAATATAAAAAATTTTTGTACCGAAAAATTTTCTATTTAAAAAAATTTTTGTACTGAAAAATATTCTATATAAACAATTTTTGTACCGAAAAATTTTCTATATAAAAAATGTTTGTACTGAAAAATTTTCGATATTAAAAATTTTTGTACCGAAAAATTTGCTATATAAAAATTTTGTACCGAAAAATTTTCTATATAAAAATTTTGTACCGAAAAATTTTCTATCTAAAAAATTTTTGTACCGAAAAATTTTCTATCTAAAAAAGGTTTGTACCGAAAAATTTTCTATTTAAAAAATGTTTGTACCGAAATATTTTCTGTATAAAAATTTTTGTACCGAAAAATTTTCTATATAAAAAATTTTTGCACCGAGAAATTTTCTATATAAAAAATTTTTGTACCGAAAAGTTTTCTATATAAAAAATTTTTGTACCGTAAAATTTTCTATATAAAAAATTTTTGTCCCGAAAAATTTTCTATAAAAAATTTATAAACCGAAAAATTTTCTATAAAAAATTTTTAAACCGAAAAATTTTCTATATAAAAAATGTTTGTACCGAAAAATTTTCTATATAAACAATTTTTGCATCGAAAAATTTTCTGTATAAAAAATTTTTGTACCGAAAAATTTTCTATATAAAAAATTTTGTACCGAAAAATTTTCTGTATTAAAAGTTTTTGTACCAAAAAATTTTCTATATAAAAAATTTTTGTACCGAAAAATTTTCTATATAAAACATTTTTGCACCGAAAAATTTTCTATATAAAATTTTTTTTTTTTCTATAAAAATTTTTTGTACCAAAAATTTTCTATAAAAAATGTCTGTATTGAAAAATTTTCTATATAAAATTTTTTTACCGAAAAATTTTTTTACTGAAAAATTTTCTAAATAAAAATTTTGAACCGAGAAATTTTTGATATAAAAATTTTTTACCGAAAATTTTCTATATAAAAATTTTGTACCGAAAAATTTTCTATAAAATTTGTTTGAACCATAATGTTTTTTTTACATCATAAGTTCATAAGTTTTTTTTTTGTTAACATTTTGTTTGTTTGCACATATTTTGTTCGTTAACATTTGAAGAGAGTAATTCCAAACTTAAACAAACCTCGATTTTTAAGAGAAACCGAACAGAATAATTCTAAGAAATAAATAAAACCAATTAAATGGTTCTCTCAAACAAATAAATATTTTCAGTACAAAATAAATTTCCTCGTACTTGTTTGTTAGATACAGATTTTTCTTCATTTGGTTGCTACGAAAAAAATACTGATTGTTGTCGTAAGTGATTACATGAAATGTAATTGTTTGTCTCAAATAAATAATTTAATATTATAAATTTGTTATTAGTTTAATTAATGGAAGCTCTTGCAGTCAAAAATTTATAAAAAATGGATAATTTAAGACATTTGCTGGTCACATGGAATTTGGAAATTATTTTACCCCATTTAATCGGTAAGTTCCTACTATTATAATTCGTTTATGATGAGTAAAGAGGTGGTACAAAGATACAAACATACTTACATACAAATATAAGAAAATTTTATATATCGAAAAATTTTTATATCGAAACATTTTTTATAGTTCAGTTCTAGTTTAGTTCTTGTTCAGTTCTAGTTCAGTTCCAGTTCAGTTCAGTTCTAGTTCAGTTCTAGTTCAGTTCTAGTTCAGTTCTAGTTCAGTTCTAGTTCAGTTCTAGTTCAGTTTTAGTTCAGTTCTAGTTCAGTTCTAGTTCAGTTCTAGTTCAGTTCTAGTTCAGTTCTATTTCAGTTCTAGTTCAGTTCTAGTTCAGTTCTAGTTCAGTTCTAGTTCAGTTCTAGTTCAGTTCTAGTTCAGTTCTAGTTCAGTTCTAGTTCAGTTCTAGTTCAGTTCTAGTTCAGTTCTAGTTCAGTTCTAGTTCAGTTCTAGTTCAGTTCTAGTTCAGTTCTAGTTCAGTTCTAGTTCAGTTCTAGTTCAGTTCTAGTTCAGTTCTAGTTCAGTTCTAGTTCAGTTCTAGTTCAGTTCTAGTTCAGTTCTAGTTCAGTTCTAGTTCAGTTCTAGTTCAGTTCTAGTTCAGTTCTAGTTCAGTTCTAGTTCAGTTCTAGTTCAGTTCTAGTTCAGTTCTAGTTCAGTTCTAGTTCAGTTCTAGTTCAGTTCTAGTTCAGTTCTAGTTCAGTTCTAGTTCAGTTCTAGTTCAGTTCTAGTTCAGTTCTAGTTCAGTTCTAGTTCAGTTCTAGTTCAGTTCTAGTTCAGTTCTAGTTCAGTTCTAGTTCAGTTCTAGTTCAGTTCTAGTTCAGTTCTAGTTCAGTTCTAGTTCAGTTCTAGTTCAGTTCTAGTTCAGTTCTAGTTCAGTTCTAGTTCAGTTCTAGTTCAGTTCTAGTTCAGTTCTAGTTCAGTTCTAGTTCAGTTCTAGTTCAGTTCTAGTTCAGTTCTAGTTCAGTTCTAGTTCAGTTCTAGTTCAGTTCTAGTTCAGTTCTAGTTCAGTTCTAGTTCAGTTCTAGTTCAGTTCTAGTTCAGTTCTAGTTCAGTTCTAGTTCAGTTCTAGTTCAGTTCTAGTTCAGTTCTAGTTCAGTTCTAGTTCAGTTCTAGTTCAGTTCTAGTTCAGTTCTAGTTCAGTTCTAGTTCAGTTCTAGTTCAGTTCTAGTTCAGTTCTAGTTCAGTTCTAGTTCAGTTCTAGTTCAGTTCTATTTCAGTTCTAGTTCAGTTCTAGTTCAGTTCTAGTTCAGTTCTAGTTCAGTTCTAGTTCAGTTCTAGTTCAGTTCTAGTTCAGTTCTAGTTCAGTTCTAGTTCAGTTCTAGTTCAGTTCTAGTTCAGTTCTAGTTCAGTTCTAGTTCAGTTCTAGTTCAGTTCTAGTTCAGTTCTAGTTCAGTTCTAGTTCAGTTCTAGTTCAGTTCTAGTTCAGTTCTAGTTCAGTTCTAGTTCAGTTCTAGTTCAGTTCTAGTTCAGTTCTAGTTCAGTTCTAGTTCAGTTCTAGTTCAGTTCTAGTTCAGTTCTAGTTCAGTTCTAGTTCAGTTCTAGTTCAGCTCTAGTTCAGTTCTAGTTCAGTTCTAGTTCAGTTCTAGTTCAGTACTAGTTCAGTTCTAGTTCAGTTCTAGTTCAGTTCTAGTTCAGTTCTAGTTCAGTTCTAGTTCAGTTCTAGTTCAGTTCTAGTTCAGTTCTAGTTCAGTTCTAGTTCAGTTCTAGTTCAGTTCTAGTTCAGTTCTAGTTCAGTTCTAGTTCAGTTCTAGTTCAGTTCTAGTTCAGTTCTAGTTCAGTTCTAGTTCAGTTCTAGTTCAGTTCTAGTTCAGTTCTAGTTCAGTTCTAGTTCAGTTCTAGTTCAGTTCTAGTTCAGTTCTAGTTCAGTTATAGTTCAGTTCTAGTTCAGTTCTAGTTCAGTTCTAGTTCAGTTCTAGTTCAGTTCTAGTTCAGTTCTAGTTCAGTTCTAGTTCAGTTCTAGTTCAGTTCTAGTTCAGTTCTAGTTCAGTTCTAGTTCAGTTCTAGTTCAGTTCTAGTTCAGTTCTAGTTCAGTTCTAGTTCAGTTCTAGTTCAGTTCTAGTTCAGTTCTAGTTCAGTTCTAGTTCAGTTCTAGTTCAGTTCTAGTTCAGTTCTAGTTCAGTTCTAGTTCAGTTCTAGTTCAGTTCTAGTTCAGTTCTAGTTCAGTTCTAGTTCAGTTCTAGTTCAGTTCTAGTTCAGTTCTAGTTCAGTTCTAGTTCAGTTCTAGTTCAGTTCTAGTTCAGTTCTAGTTCAGTTCTAGTTCAGTTCTAGTTCAGTTCTAGTTCAGTTCTAGTTCTAGTTCAGTTCTAGTTCAGTTCTAGTTCAGTTCTAGTTCAGTTCTAGTTCAGTTCTAGTTCAGTTCTAGTTCAGTTCTAGTTCAGTTCTAGTTCAGTTCTAGTTCAGTTCTAGTTCAGTTCTAGTTCAGTTCTTGTTCAGTTCTAGTTTAGTTCTAGTTCAGTTCAGTTCTAGTTCAGTTCTAGTTCAGTCCTAGCTCAGTTCTAGTTTAGTTCTAGTTTAGTTCTAGTTTAGTTCTAGTTTAGTTCTAGTTCAGTTCTAGTTTAGTTCTAGTTTAGTTCTAGTTCAGTTCTAGTTAAGTTTTAGTTCAATGGAGAAAAGGTTGTCCTCACCAACATTTTTTGGATTCATCAAAACCCTGTTTATAAAACTAACAAAAATTTGCTATAAATTGGGATGCTAGTGCAATACATTTATATAAAAACAATTTTATATTGAAAAAATTTGTTAAGAATTATTTTTTTCATAATTTTAGACCAAGAAATAGACATCGACACGCTGACAATAATGAAGATAAGCCACATCAAATCATTGCTTTATGACTTTCCTTTAGGCATACAAATACGTTTCGAGCACTATTTAGAACAATGGCGCTACAAAATCGGTAAACCCCTAAAATATACCAAAGGCAATCATAGCGATACAAATGAAATCACCTCAAAACAAACCCCAAATCAAACTACAATAACACCATCCCCAGAAACAACTTCCAAAGATGCAACAATAACACAAGAACCTGAAACATCCAAGATTAATCTAAAGGAAATACTCTTACAGTCCCAGCCCGAAGGTCAGAAACTCTTAAATATCTATCGAGAAAATCAAACATTCTCAAATTCCGAATATAATCGTTTAATTGATGTGATAGTTAAATATTATTTAAAAAATCAACTAAAATTGGATTTGAATATCAGTTACGAATTGGAAAATGCTATAATGTTAAAGTTTCCCACCGAGTCATATAGAACCTCGATATTCGGTAAAATATATACAAAATATATAATGGCAAAGACTGGTTTTAGCAATGGTAACGATTTGAGGGATCAAAAAAATAATTTCAGAAATGGAGAAGGAAGTGCAATATCAGGTAATGAGCAACAAAATAAAACATCGAATTTGGTAAAAGATCAGTGTGAAAACTTGTTGATATCATCCGTTTCTGGTACCGAAAATAAAGGCATACCTACAGAGTAAGTTTATAATTCCTTTTACGAGTAGAAACTCGTCGACAGTAAGCACGAAACACTTATCGTCGACGAGTCTCTCGTAATAAAGAAGAGTATTAAAAGTAAATATTAAAGTAGGGGGCTCAGAATAAGCCTCCATTTGGCCTCCATTTTGATCTACATACAGTCATTTTTTCAGAATCTTACTGCAGACTTCTTACAATAACTCCAAAAAATTTCTCAGAGTTTGTGAGCCCTTTTTATCTGACGATTTCATTTCATTAGGTAAGTTAAACCCCATTTATTTTCATGAATTAAAATATTTTAACATATTAAATTTCTTTTCCCCCAGCCTGTTCCTCATTCAATATAGACCACAAATCTGATATGTATGTGGCGATCAATGATTGTGAAATTTCACCAGATGATTTTAAGGATGTAATACTTCAGTATTACAAATTGCCCACGTTTCACGTGGACCTAAAGCAGAGAGTTTACGAGACCAAACTAGAAATCATGGACAACTCCTGTTCTACAGGAGAATTAGCTACACAATCAAATATTTGCTCGCCAGTAAAGACATTTAACACTAGCAATCATAATGCAGCCATTCAAATACTCGATCATTTGCCTAGTGCTAGTGATATTCGAAATATACCTTCGCTATGGCCTATGTTTAAAATATCAGATGATGGCAGACCTTTGGAGAATAAACATCGTACAGCTATAGCTAAGGCTATAATTGATGAGTGTTTGCAGTTCCAACCGGACCGAGTGTAAGTAATATATATATAAGAACAACAAAATTTTGAAGGCCCAGAACTTGAAATGAACAAGAGCTAGAACTGAACTAGAACTAAACTAGAACTAAACTAGAACTAAACTAGAACTGAACTAGAACTGAACTAGAACTAAACTAGAACTAAACTAGAACTGAACTAGAACTGAACTAGAACTGAACTAGAACTGAACTAGAACTGAACTAGAACTGAACTAGAACTAAACTAGAACTGAACTAGAATTGAACTAGAACTGAACTAGAACTGAACTAGAACTGAACTAAAACTGAACTAGAACTGAACTAGAACTGAACTAGAACTGAACTAGAACTGAACTAGAACTGAACTAGAACTGAACTAGAACTGAACTAGAACTGAACTAGAACTGAACTAGAACTGAACTAGAACTGAACTAGAACTGAACTAGAACTGAACTAGAACTGAACTAAAACTGAACTAGAACTGAACTAAAACTGAACTAGAACTGAACTAGAACTGAACTAGAACTGAACTAGAACTGAACTAGAACTGAACTAGAACTAAACTAGAACTGAACTAGAACTGAACTAGAACTGAACTAGAACTGAACTAAAACTGAACTAGAACTGAACTAGAACTGAACTAGAACTGAACTAGAACTGAACTAGAACTGAACTAGAACTGAACTAGAACTGAACTAGAACTGAACTAGAACTGAACTAGAACTGAACTAGAACTGAACTAGAACTGAACTAGAACTGAACTAGAACTGAACTAGAACTGAACTAGAACTGAACTAGAACTGAACTAGAACTGAACTAGAACTGAACTAGAACTGAACTAGAACTGAACTAGAACTGAACTAGAACTGAACTAGAACTGAACTAGAACTGAACTAGAACTGAACTAGAACTGAACTATAACTGAACTATAACTGAACTAGAACTGAACTAGAACTGAACTAAAACTGAACTAGAACTGAACTAAAACTGAACTAGAACTGAACTAGAACTGAACTAGAACTGAACTAGAACTGAACTAGAACTGAACTAGAACTGAACTAGAACTGAACTAGAACTGAACTAGAACTGAACTAGAACTGAACTAGAACTGAACTAGAACTGAACTAGAACTGAACTAGAACTAGAACTGAAGTAGAATTAGAACTGAAGTAGAAATAAAGTAGATCTGAGCTAAAACTGAACTATTTTCATGAGATTTAAAAATAACATTTGAATTTTTGTAGACTCAGACGTCAAGATTTTTTTACCTTAACCGAACAGTTGGTGCTAGCATTTCCGAATGAAAAAGACTCCACCTATTACGTAGGTTCACAGGCTAATCATCCTGCCCGAGGTAAACTCTGGAATGCTTACAACAATAAACGCTGTATTCTGGGTAAATCGGGTCTTGTACAACGACGTCAACACATTAATCACTTAAAGCGCAAATTTAACTCCGATGTGGATGATGGTAGTGAGATAACTACCGATAAAATCTATCTATCTGGAACTGTAATAGAAAGTAAAGATTTTGGCCTTGAAACTACTTTGGATTGGAATACTTTGCAGCAAAAATGGTCAGATTGTCATCAGCAAAGAATGCGAGAGTTATTAAGAGACAAAATTACACCCGATCATTATATGAATAAGTATTCCATATTGAAATCTAATCGTGGTATTGATTTAATGGAACTAGATGTGAATATTTTGCATCCCACAGTGGTTAGTATTAATAATTGGTTATCGCTTCATGAAAAAGTCATTGAAATGGGACGTAAACTGGTTAAGGGAGATCAGATGTGCAGAATTGTGGCAAATATAGACAGTTCTAAGGATGAAAGTATGAGTAGCAGATTGCTCACAGCTTGTTTAATATAATAATATCATTTTTTTATTTTTCAGAATATCGTGCCAGTTTAGCTTTAATGATACTTCCCCATATATTTCCCTACAATGCCCGAAGAAATGAATTCAATGAAAAGGCCTCTAAGTATGAAATGCAAGCTAGATTTATTAAGGAATATGAGGTAAATTATATAAGTACATAGTTTGATATATCTCTGCTAATAACCAAAACTTTGTTTTTCCAGAGCCTAGAAGATCTGAAATCCGATATTGAATATCCCGATTTACAAATACGCTTTGTCCACTGTAATCAACAAATAAATTATGCTGAATTTAAAATTTGTGGTCATATCTTTAAGTGCATTGACTTACTAGTTGCTCTTAGTTCAATTTTCCACTATACAGTGGCTTTGAATATGGATTATCCTAAGCTATCTCTACACATCTGGCAGTTTATACAGTTGGCGATATTTCAAATTGAAATTCAGGGTTGTAAAGAGCCAAATGTCGAGAGTACTATTAATGATTTGTATATGATTTAAGTTTAACATTTAATGAAGAAATATATTCTATGAATATTCTTTATAAGATACAATTTGTATTATAGTTCAAATTGCACAGGTCAAAAGCCAAAATTGCATTTAAGTTATAATACGTTTTTTATGGTTATGGTCCTTTTAGTAAAAAAAAACTTTCGAATTTTTTTAATTGCATCTAAAATCTAAGATTTTTTAAGAGGTTGTCCTAGTTATATTACCATGTATTGAAAACGACTTATCCAATTTTATTGAAAAATACATCAATGGGTTAAGAACACATTTGGCCATTAGTCGTTCTAACACAAGTTTTTTGTGTGATGAACGGTTTTGAAGTTGACAACTTTTGTTTAAAAAACATGTCCTACTGACAACTTTTCTTTAGAAAACTAGTTCTGCTGACAACTCTTTTTAGAGAAAACTAGTCCTGCTGACAACTTTTCTATAGAAAACTAGTCCTGCTGACAACTTTTCTATAAAAAACTAGTCCTGCTGACAACTTTTCTATAGAAAACTAGTCCTGCTGACAACTTTTCTATAGAAAACAAGTCCTGCTGACAACTTTTCTATAGAAAACAAGTCCTGCTGACAACTTTTCTATAGAAAACAAGTCCTGCTGACAACTTTTCTATAGAAAACTAGTCCTGCTGACAACTTTTCTATAGAAAACTAGTCCTGCTGACAACTTTTCTATAGAAAATTAGTCCTGCTGACAACTTTTCTATAGAAAACTAGTCCTGCTGACAATTTTTCTATAGAAAACTAGTCCTGCTGACAACTTTACTATAGAAAACTAGTCCTGCTGACAACTTTTCTATAGAAAACTAGCCCTGCTGACAACTTTTCTATAGAAAACTAGTGCTGCTGATAACTTTTCTTTGGAAAACTAGTGCTGCTGACAACTTTTCTTTAGAAAACTAGTTCTGCTGACAATTTTTCTTTGGAAAACTAGTGCTGCTGACAACTTTTCTTTAGAAAACTAGTCCAGGTGACAATTTTTCTTTAGAAAACTAGTCCTTTCAACTTTTCATTAGAAAACTAGTCCTGCTGACAACTTTTCTTTAAAAAACTAGTCCAGCTGACAACTTTTCTATAGAAAATTAGTCCTGCTGACAACATTTCTATAGAAAACTAGTTCTGTTGACATCTTTTTTAGAGAAAACTAGTCCTGCTGACAACTTTTCTATAGAAAACTAGTCCTGCTGACAACTTTTCTTTTCATCCGCGTAAGCAATGGTTTTGAGGCTCAATGATTCAAGTTTTCTGATCAGATTATGTATAGCAAGATTCCACAATTTAAATTATAATTTCAATAAATTTGGTTTCTTTATTTTGATAATTTTAACGAAATACAACATATAAGGGCTCATAAGTTGGGTCACGACCCTTCAAACGGGTCAGTTCAAATAGAGGATCATCACCGATTACGTCTATTGATATGTAGGTAGCCTGTAAGTAACAAAAATATGTACATAAAAAGTGATAAAATTTATATATGTAATAGTTATTCTTTGTTTTGAAACCCGAATCGGAATGAAAACTTTCCCTACTTCTCTATCTCAATGATCATGGCTTCCAATCCATGGGGTAGTTTTGGCAGAAAGTAAACATTACAGGTATTACAGATATTTTAAAAGTAAGTAGTACCTAACAAGCCTATCTAGGGAGGTTACTTCGCCTAGGGAGGTTGTTCCAATTTGTATGTTTAAACTTGAGACTTAACTAGACTCATTTTTCTGTTAGACTTGCCTCAAATGTTCAGTACTATTCGGATTCGGTTTTAAGAACGAGAAACTTACACTCACCTCTTCCATGCATCTGAGCCACTCTGGTCTATCCAAATTATTCCTTAGCCTATTCTCGAACCAATTCAGTCTTAATTTTCTCCGACGATTCACCAATAGTTCCCCGATTTTTACACACATATTACCCTCATCAAATTGACAATTTTCAAAACTTAATTCTTCCACTTGAGGTACATTCTTCAGCAGATTAATTGTGTTTGTAGAATTTAGGGAACAACTATAAAAACGTAATTTGCGTAAATCAGTTAATAGGTGAAGGGAGGGTACAACATTGGCGGGTATCGAATTTTCATCATTGGCTAGACATAATTCTTCTATATTCATATGCATTTCTACACAATTCACTAGAATATTGTCCACATTGCCCGTTTCGACGAGACGTATTTGTTTTGCCTGCCACACGGAAAGTATGACATCGAATAGTTGCCTGGGATTATAGTGATTGGTGATAATTAGTTCTTTAAGATTTGTCAAAGGTTTGGCTAGGAAGTAATAAAATTCATAGGTATTTAGTTCTAAATATTTTAAATTTTCCACTTGAGCCTCGGATAGGTTCATCTGTTCGAACTGTTTGTTGTTGGGAAATATATTTAACTTTAATTTTTCCAATTTTAAATTGCTCATGATATTCTGAAACTGCAGCATTTCCAGCTTTAAGCAAAAACTTAAATTAAGATCTTTCAACAGGGGCCATTCGTCCATATATTGACCACTTAAATTGCCATGAGGACTAAGGGCTTCCAAATTAGGCATTACATTCTGCAAGTCTTTTAAATCTCTGTCCTCCATGAAGTAGGGTTTACTTAGGCTAAATCGAAAATTTCGTACTCTTAAGAGTCTAAATTTCTTGAGAATTTCATATTTTTCCTGGTTAAGAAATTTTATTTGCAGAATTTCCACTATATCTTGTATAGATTTTAGAAATATGTCAAATTCTTCTCTGCTAAGGGGTAGTTCTAAGAAATTAATGTGTACATGCTTGTACTTAATGAGCCATAAAGTTGTGACAGCCTCCCGTAAATGTTCGTTGACTTGATGTAGTGTGATTTGATCCCTCAAATTAAGATACTTTATAATTTCTAGTAGACAATCGGTGTTGAGGGAATTCATGACATTGGTGGCCTGGTGCTGTAAAAAAAGTTAATTAAAATATTTTAAAATATAATTGGAAAAAATAAATCGATAATTATATAGACCTGTCTACCTGTTGTGGTCAACAATTTATGACTGTTATAACTTAAGACGCATATTTTACTGCGCTTTCTTTTGATTTTCGTTATTTAGAAAATTATTGAAAATGAAAGAATAAAAAGAGAAACTGTAAATATTAATAACTAGTAAGACAGTGTTTATAGTTGGTCCGTTCCTACTATATAATACCCTACCTAAATGACATTCATATAAACGTTCATATGTATACAGAATAGGCAAATTTGAGGTTAAGAAATAAATTAGCTGTCAAATGAAAACATCCTCAAGAAATGCGCTTAAATACTTTGACATTTAACACATGGAATCTATTTTCATTCCAAGTTCCGCTTTGGCGGGAACAACTCCCATTTAATTCAAAACTAGTCCTGCTTACAACTTTTTTTTAGAACACTAGTCCTGCTGACAACTTTTCTTTAGAAAACTAGTCCTGCTGAAAACTTTATAGAGAAAACTAGTAATTTTCTAGAAAAAACTGGTCCTACTGAAAACTTTTCTATAGAAAACTTGTTCTGCTGACAACTTTTAGAGAAAACTAGTCTTTTTTTCTTTATAAAACTAGCCTTACTGACAACTTTTCTTTAGAAAACTAGTTCTGCTGACAACTTTTCTTTGGAAAACTAGTCCTGCTGACATCTTTTCTTAAGAAAACTAGTCCTGCTGACAACTCTTGTTTAGAAAACTAGGTTTGCTGACAACTTTTCTTTAGAAAACTAGTCCTGCTGACAACGTTTCTTTAAAAAACTAGTCCTGCTGACAACTTTTATTTAGAAAACTAGTCCTGCTGACAACTTTTCTTTAGAAAACTAGTCCTGCTGAAAACTTTTCTTTAGAAAACTAGTTCTTCTGACAACTTTTCTTTAGAAATCTAGTTCTGCTGACAACTTTTCATTAGAAAACTAGTCCTGCTGACAACTTTTCTTAAGAAAACTAGTCCTGCTGACAATTTTTCTCTAAAAAACTAATTCTGCTGACAACTTTTCTTTAGAAAATTAGTCCTGCTAAGAACTTTTCTTTAGAAAACTAGTCCTGCTGACAACATTTCTTTAGAAAACTAGTCCTGCTGACAACTTTTCTTTAGAAAACTAGTCCTGCTAACAACTTTTCTTTAGAAAACTAGTCCTTCTGACATCTTTTCTTTAGAAAACTAGTCCTGCTGACAACGTTTATTTAAAAAACTAGTCCTGCTGACAACTTTTATTTAGAAAACTAGTCCTGCTGACAACTTTTCTTTAGAAAACTAGTCCTGCTGACAACTTTTCTTTAGAAAACTAGTCCTGCTGACAACTTTTCTTTAGAAAACTAGTCCTGCTCACAACTTTTTTTATAGAAAACTAGTCCTGCTGACAACTTTTCTTTAGAAAACTAGTCCTGCTGACAACTTTTCTTCAGAAAACTAGTCCTGCTTACAACTTTTCTGTAAAAAACTAGTTCTGCTGACAACTTTTCTTTAGAAAACTAGTCCTGCTGACAACTTTTCTTTAGAAAACTAGTCCTGCTGACAACTTTTCTTTAGAAAACTAGTCGTGCTGACAACTTTTCTTTAGAAAATTAGTTCTGCTGACAACTTGTCTGTAGAAAACTAGTCCTGCTGACAACTTTTCTTTAGAAAACTAGTTCTGCTGACAACTTTTCTTTAGAAATCTAGTTCTGCTGACAACTTTTCTGTAGAAAACTTGTCCTGCTGACAACTTTTCTGTAGAAAACTAGTCCTGCTGACAACTTTTCTTTAGAAAACTAGTCCAGCTGACAACTTTTCTTTAGAAAACTAGTCCTGCTGACAACTTTTCTTTAGAAAACTAGTCCTGCTGACAACTTTTCTTTAGAAAACTAGTCCTGCTGACAACTTTTCTTTAGAAAATTAGTTCTGCTGACAACTTTTCTTTAGAAAACTAGTCCTGCTGACAATTTTTCTTTGGAAAACTAGTCCTGCTGACAACTTTTCTGTAGAAAACTAGTCCTGCTGACAACTTTTCTTTGGAAAACTAGTCCTGCTGACAACTTTTCTTTAGAAAACTAGTTCTGCTGACAACTTTTCTTTAGAAAACTAGTCCTGCTGACAACTTTTCTTTAGAAAACTAGTCCTGCTGACAACTTTTCTTTAGAAAACTAGTCCTGCTGACAACTTTTCTTTAGAAAACTAGTCCTGCTGACAACTTTTCTTTAAAAAACTAGTCCTGCTGACAACTTTTCTTTAGAAAACTAGTCCTGCTGACAACTTTTCTTTAGAAAACTAGTTCTGCTGATAACTTTTCTTTAGAAATCTAGTTCTGCTGACAACTATAAAAAACTCAAGCTAGTAAGTGTGGCAAGAACGACTTCCAGTCGCCGCTACTTAGTGCTACATTATCCTCATAAGCAATGGTTTTGAGGAGCAAGGAATCAAGTTTCCTGATTAGATTATGTATATAAGGTTCCACAGCTTAAAGCACTCCAATTATAATTTCAATAAATTAGCTTTCTTTGTATTGGTAATTTTAACGAAATGCCTAAAATACTTTGATATTTAACACATGGAATGATAAGTATCACTTTTGTAAAACGATGTAAATTTTGCCTTAAAGTAGGACAAATAGGACTGCCTATACAATTGTATATAGTGTATATGCGAATTGTTTTACGTTCTTTTAAATGGGGATAGTAAAGAGGTGGTGAAAAGGAGCTTTTATATTATTCAATACTGTTATTGCACGCCATGTCTATTTTTGTGGAAAGCCTAGATTTTATTGGATCGATACAATCGGTCCCCATCGTAGGGCACCTCAGATTCATACATCACTTCAAATGATATATAATTTCATAACCGTTTTAAGAATCACAATATATAAGAAATACGTATATCCTATCTCTTATGGTTTAAGAGATATTCGACTTTAAAAATTAAAATTTTCCATTCTTCTATATAGGGTAGGAGGGGGACCATTTGCCATAGGGGCGCATTTGCCACCACTAATTTTCTTGAATACTAACTTATCTTTTTTGATGCTGTAATCGATTTTATATTCGTTTATCATTGATATTCTATATCTCAAATTTTGACTGCTGTAGCTCATTCATTTCATTTTTTTCATTTAAAACATCAGGCGTGATTTATTGTTTTAGCAGACCCTGAAAAAATATTTTGCTACAAGCATTTTTGTAATATTTTCCTTAGTTTTTTGTTATCATAAGAAATATTTCATTAGTTTAATAAACAATATAGTATTGAGATCAAATATTTTAAGTTTTTATCAATATATCTATTTCTTATGTGAAAAATTGTTCTTTACGTCTAAGGACTCTACCTGGGGCATATTTGCCATACATATATAACAAAGCTACCCGTCGACATTTTTTTGAGCCCGACATTCGTAATATCCCTAAAAAGGATATCGTATTTTGGTTGCAAGGTCCAATGCATCTTCCATCTTAACATTTTTTTTTAAATATTTATATGTCACAGTACAATGTTAACAGAGGCCCAATAGTTTAAATTTTGATCTCTGAATTTTTTACTGTTTTGTTCAATTTATCCATGTGACATGAACTTGAATTAATTTTTTGGTTTATTTGTTTTGTATAAAGGGTGTTTTTTTTTATAGGTATAGAACTTCGAATTGAAATAAAACACAAGAAAATCGTTTTAATGTCCATCAATTTGGCTTTATTGGAAGGATAATTTTATGCCATTAATGTTTAAATATGATTTCGGGCATATAGCCGCCGCGGCTGGCTCAAATAAAGCCAATTCTACAGGTCCAATTTTCAACTACTTTTTCGAGCATATGAGGCCGTATGTTGGCAATAACGCCACGAATGTTGGCTTCCAAGTCCCCTAACGTTTCTGGTTTGTTGGTGTAGACGAGCGACTTCACATATCCCCAAAGAAAATAATCCAGTGGTGTCAAATCGCACGATCTTGGTGGTCAGTTGACAGGTCCATTCCGCGAAATTATGCGCTCATCGAATGTTTCCTTCAATAAATCAATTGTGACGTGCGCTGTGTGGCATGTAGCGCCGTCTTGTTGGAACCACAACTCATCCACATTCATGCCATCCAATTGGGGAACAAAATAGACGGTTATCATGGCTCTATACCGGTCTCCATTTATGGTAACTGACTCTCCAGCATTATTTCGGAAGAAGTATGGCCCAATGACTCCACCAGCCCACAGAGCACACCAAACAGTCAGTTTTTGTGGATGTAATGGCGTCTCAAGGGTCTCATGTGGATTCTCTTCACTCCAAATGCAGCAATTTTGCTTGTTGACGTAGCCATTCAACCAAAAATGAGCCTCATCACTGAACAAAATTTTGCGATGAAAATCAGCATCGAGATCAATCTCATTTTCGGCCCATACACCAAAATCACGACGCATTACATGGTCTCGCGGCTTTAATTCTTGCACAAGCTGGATCTTGTAAGGTCGCAAGCCAAAATCTTTGCGCAAAATCTTCCATAAAGTTGATGGACAAAGCTCCAATTGCTGTGCACGGTGGCGAATCGATTCATTCGGGTCCTCTTCAACACTTTGCTCTACAGCGGCAATTGTTTCTTCGGTGCGCACTGTTCGACGTCGCTGCGGATGCGTATTATCACATAGAGTAAACGTTGTGCGAAAACGATCCATGGTTAACCGAATTAATTGCTCTGATGGACGATTATGTCGACCATAAAATGGACGGAGCTTCGCGAACTGAACCATTATTTTCGAAATAAATTTGCACGATTTGCAAGCGTTGTTCTTTTGTCAACCTGTTCATGATGAAATGGCAAACCAAACTAAATATTAATCACTTGACAGCTGACAAAATGGCCGCCAGTTAAAAAAGTGATGCCAACTTAAAGTTCTATACCTCAATAAAAAACACCTGATATTAATACTTTATAGAAATAAAAATTTACTTTATTACAACAATTTTTTTACTTCTTTTTTGTACCCAACTTATTAGCAAATTTGCCCCATGGTTGGGGCACATTGGCCACTTTTAGATAATTTGCTATTTTTTAAATTTAATACATAAAGAAAAGCCGTAGGCAATCTGAACCAACACAGTTTAAAGCTAACATATATAGGTACCTATGAAGAACAAAAAAATTGTGATAACTCTCCCGTTAAGAAACCTAGAGCACTTAAAAAAAAGTGGCAAATGCTCCCCCTTCTACCCTACTTGCTCTGGTGTACAGATGGAGACTAACGTGTAAGTTTATATTTCTGTAGAGATCTAGGTGTTCTGGCTGATGGAGATATGTATATGGCTATCATAAATATTGGTCGACTTAAAGTTTTTGAAAGCGATATGGATGGTTCAATGGAAGACTTCATATTATAAGTGAGATCGGTCGGTATTTAGTTAAGATCTTATGCATTTCCGATTATCATAATAGATCAATTTTTCATCGCAATTATTAATCCGATTTGATGATTATAGCTTTTAAAGTATTCAAACTTTTTTAAGGTCCTTATTAGCGATTTATATATGTATGTTAATGTTAATGAATTTAAAAATGCAAATTTAAAATATAACTTATATGTAATCCTAGGTTTTTTACTATCTTGATTTTGAGAAAAAAAAAATATTTCAATATTTACCTTAAGTGCTTTAATTATTATGAAAAATATTTAACTGCAAAGTTTGTTGTTATTGACCAAATAAAGTTTGAACTGAATATCGAAACTAAATTATTTACAAAAAGTATCTAAAGCGTTCTAATCTTAATACAGTGGGGAGGAAATTCTAAATGGAGTGAAAATAAATCGGTACTTTTTGATATACATTAGGATTCATTTAAATAGCTTATGTAGAGTGTAGTCAGTAGGGCGAAATAGGACCACAAAAGAAGACCTCATGAATGCTGAATACAACTAGTAAGAACGAATTAGAAACGGTCAAGTCCAAATTATTGATAGCTACAATATAATAAGTTACAACGAATCTTTGGTTTAACGCCGTTGTAGTATTTGCTCTGGAGTCGTTTGGCATGTTTTACGTAAGCAAACCACAAACAATTAACGCTCTGAAAAAGCGGACGTCTGCCGGCGTGAGGAAGAGAAGAACATTTCCCCGAAGTCATATTCCATTATTTATTTCTAAGTATATTACTACCTTACATTGGTATCGATGAAACTGAATTTGTCAAAAAAGTATATTTAAAGCCAATTTACTTCCTAATTTGACCACCATTTACGGCACTGAGTCTTCTATGGATGATGGTGACAAACGTCAATTTGTGTTTCGCACGAATATTTGAGAATAAAACTTTCATTATCTGACGATATATTTAGTTATTTGTGTTCTAAGCAGTTTTTGACAGAAGGAGCTATATGTGGTTGAAACCTTAAAGTTGATCTTATGGGCCTTAGCCAAAATAATTGACCGATTTCGACCAATTTTCATTAAATTATTTTTAAAACTTTGACTAGACAGATTTACGGACGCACATCGATAAATCGACTCATTAAGTAATTAAGATTTTTTTTTTTTTTTTTTGAGGCCCTATGTTCCACTGGGAGTCAAGGATAACAGAAGAAGAAGACCAATATTTCTATGCGTTACACATCATTTTTGGGTGATGTAGGGGAAGTTAACTTGGTAAGCCTAGACTTCTCTTGGTTATCTTTCATCTCAACTGTGGACACTTGAAAAAGCTAAAATTAGAATAAAAACGGTATCCTAATGTTAGAAGAGAACGTCCGAAACTTTGATGAAAAGTAGAGCAAAATCTTTCAAAGCTTGGCCTGCGAAATTGGAGAAGATGCGCACAAGATCGAAGTGCACGGAATTCTAAAATAAGCTTGGCCTTTGACCTTAGCAGGTTGTAAATATGGGCCATTTAAGTAAGTAAGTACTCCATATTTTAATAAAAGTTATTTTGATTCAAAAAATATCGAATTTGTTTTGAAAACCTTTTTTATCAACCTTTTTTATCAACTATTTTTAAATATTTTATTTTTTTCTTCATATCATCCCACTGTGCATTATTAGATAAACCAAAAATCTATGTATGGAAAATATTTGTACGAATGTACCAGGCGTTTGTAAGAACTTTTTACGTATTTTATTTGTTTTTATCTCTTTGCGGCATTTAATGCGTAAAAAATACAAATTTATTATATTGCATTTAGGTACAGTGGCAAGCATAAGTGGTTACATGTAAATTAAAAATTATATAGAGCGATTTTAAGTATGAACAGATTTTGTTTATATATTTCGTTGTCATTCAGATATCTTCATTCCGAATGACATATTTTTCTTTCAATTCATTTATATAATTGTTAATGGAAAAAAATGTTTGTGCCTTTGCGGACGTTAAAAAAGTTAAAGCAAATTTCTGAACATGGTAACCAAGACATTACCATATATAACGAAAAAGGTTTATTTGAGTGTATCGAATGTTTTAATTATTCTAAATCTTTCAGTTTTTATTTCAAATTTTAGGATTCTTACGTTGCGGACGTTAAATTTTCGAGATATATTTTATTTCTTAAATTTTAAGTCGTTTGTTTATAAACATAAATGAAACAAGTAAGAGTGTTATGTTCGGCTGTGCCAAATCGTATATACCCACCTTAGATTTAAATTTAGAAATATATCTTCTATAACTACGAGGGTGCTGCTAATTCAAAATGTGGACCAAATTCGAAAAAACATGTTACGCTAATTGGTATTGTTGGTAAAAGCTTTGAATTCAATTCGGTTTCAGTAGCTTTATAGTTCAATATTTAAAAGTATCTAAGTGGTTTCCCTGGTATTTACTTTGAACAAAATTTGGTCTTATAACCGGTCCAAATTTTTTATAAATCTCCAAATTTTTTCGATTACACAGCACAACAAAATAAAAAAAATCATGTGCTCTTAAAACCACTATACAATTTTGATGTATCATGACTACCTTTGTACAAAAGTGGTAAATTTTTTAAATTCTATGCATAGATTTTTTTTCTTTAATTTTTTTTTCTTCAAATAATTAATGATAACTCAAAAACTACTAGTCCGATATTATTAAATTAAAATCAGAAAAATGAAGATATACATAGCCTTTAATTCGACTATATATCGCGTTTCAATCGGATCAATAGTATAGGAGTTATAATAAAAAACTTAAGAAAAAAATATATTTTTTACGTAAAAATGGCAAAAATTTTCGTTTTAAAAAAATCATGAAAAATCGAAAACGGCAAAAAACTTCTAGATTTATTATTTTATCGCATAGCGACATATAATAGCAACAAAATAAGATATCTACCATAAAAATCGATTGATTTTTTTCGAATTTATTCACAATTTAGTGAATTCGCACATTTTCACAAAATTTTAGTTTTTTGCTTGATATACGCATTATAGCGGGTTTTCAAATGTATGAAAAAAATAAATTTTCCAATTTCAAGGGGTGCCTGTCGGATTATTGTGAGATTTGGTGAGAAATTTCCACCCACAAAATTTTAGTCAAATTGGGCAACGTTAACACGTAGCGCATAGACTCCGAATCTGTCACATTTTTTGATCAATTGTCTTCGGCAAGTCCTCAAGGACATGTAATGGCCAGTGCAAATTGTAGTAACTCGAAAACTGTTTAACCGATTTTAAAGATATGTAGCTTATTGGAAATCTATTTTTTTCACACATTTGAAAAACCCTGTAAACGTAAATATATCAAGCGAAAATATAAAATTTTGTGAAAATGAGTGAATTCACTTAATTGTGAATAAATTCGAAAATAATCTATCGATTTTTATGGTCGATATCTCGTTTTGTTGCTATTGCGACAGATTAATGAATCTGAACATTTTTTGCCGTTTTCTATTTTTCATGATTTTTTTAAAACAAAAATTTTTGCCATTTTTACATAAAAAATATATTTTTTTTCTTAAATTTTTTATTATAACTCTGATACTACTGATCCGATTGAAACGCAATATATAGACGAATCAAAAGGCTATATAAATCTTAATTTTTCTGATTTTATTTGAATAATATCCGATTATTAGTTTCTGAGTTATCATTAATTATGTGAAAAAGTGTCTAAAAAAAATTGCAATTTTACAAAAAAATTTTTTAAAAAAAAATTTTTTTAAATTTTACCATTTTTGTACTAAGGTAGCCATGATACATCAAATGTATATAGTGGTTACTCGAACATATTTTTGCTGTTGCTCTGTGTTATAGATATAAAAAGGGGATGTTATATCGGCTTATCCATTGCGTGGTTTCAAAAGTATAGGACTAAAATTCTACATCTGTCAAACTAAGTTGTTAAACCAATTTTTTTCTTTTCAGTTGAAAGTCTGACATTGACGAAAATGGATCGCTTAAGTATCACAAAACGCATAAAAATTAGCAAAACATACTATAAAAGTGGTGATTCTGTAACAGCCACATATCGAGCTTTAAGAGGAGATTATGATTTACATAATCATCCAACTACGCAAGCAATTGGCAAAATTGTGAAGAAATTTGAAGAGACTGGTGGAGCGTTTACAAATATTGTAAGGCCTGTGCATCATCCTTTCGCTCGTTCAGCTGAAAATATCGCTGTTGTAAGTGAAAGTGTTGCTGAAGACCCGTATGTGTCGATTCCTCATCGTTCTTAGTAATTAGGACTGTTTTACGGCATATTATTGAAGAATACTTGGCTATATGGCTTTATTGGAAGCATAATTTCTCATCGTGGTGATATCAACTAGCCACCAAGATCATGCGGTTTGACACCATTCGTTTTTTTTTGCGGGGCTACGCGAAAGACCGTGTTTACGCAGATAAATCTTTAACTTTTGAGCACTTAAAAACCAAGTTATGGCTGAAATACCGCCCAATATGTGTCAAAAAGTGGTCGAGAATTGATGTAGTGTTTCACACATAATGTCAACGTTCAAACTTTATAATAAAAAAGAAATATCATGAAAAAACATTTGTGTTTTATTTACATTCAATTTTGAAACCGAAAAATGGATAACTCGTATATATAAAAACTATAGCCAAATTTTGACCGATTGTCACAAAAATATACTAAAAGCTTATTTATGCAAAATTTAGTGCCCATAGCTCTTATGGTTTCTAATTTAATAGCTTTTAACTGACCTTTGTTACGTTTTTTTGGTTTCCGGGAGCGGTTTTTATATGAAAGCTATGGTCAAATGTGGACCGATTCCTGTAAAATTTGGTATACTGACCAATAGTTGAGTAAAAATTCTCTGTTCAAAATTAAGTTGTCATATCTATTACAATTGGATTTAATTTATCAGCATTAATGTGTTTCTCGGGACGGGGTTATATGGGAGCTCTAACTGAATGTGAACCGATTTCGCCCATTTTTAATACAAAACTTTTTCAACATATCGAAAATACTTTTGTAAAATGTTGTCCCTTTAGCTCTTTTCGTTAATGCGTTATCACGCTTTCATTTGATGGACATAAACCTCCTAGCTTTTCGGTATTTTTGTGTTTAAGTAACTTTTTTTATATGGGAGCTATGGCCCAATGGTAACCGATTGTAACACTGGCTGGCATTGATATAAAACTTTTTTGTGCTAAATTCAGCGGCCATAGCTATTATAGTTTATAATTTATTGACATTTAAGTATATTTTAGGTGGAATTTTAGGCTGCTTCCGTAAGTGTTTTGTATGGGAGCTATGGTAAAATGTAAACCGATTTCGATTAAATTTTATATTCTGACTAATGCTTTTACAAAACTTCTCTATACTAAATATTATCATCATACCTGTTATAATTTCTCATATCTTGACAAATAAGTGATTAACCTAGGCGAGGTTTTACGGGAGCTCTGGTCAAATGTAAACCGATTTCGCCCAATTTCAATACCAAAATTTTCCAAGAAATGAAGAATATGTTTGCCAAGTTTCAGTGACCTAGTTTCTTTTGTTTAGGCCCTATCGTGCATGTAACAGACGGACAGACCGACAGACTTACACATAAATCATTGACTCCATGTATCCATATATAATCTCCACTGTATAATATGTAGATTGTGTAGAACTATAGAAATTGTTTGTAAGTTTTCTATATTATTGTGTCAATACTTAATATTAGAAGTAAAGTTCTTTGTTATTTTCCCCCATTTCAAAATTTATTTTATCTAAAACAAACTTGAACATCTGTTTCCATTTTGTTGCAATGACGACATTTGAAAACGTTATTTTTTTTTGCGATTTTATTGAAATAAATACTTGTTCTTGTACTAAAACTTTATGATATTATAACATTTACAATCGACAATTTTTGTATAAATTATTTTTTATTCTAGTGTAATATTTATTTGTTGATACCGTGGGATCTTAAAGGACAAATAGAAAATAAAGACCCTAAGACTTAACTTTTTGGATGAATGAAAAGTTAATTATATTTTGAGAATTATTAAATAACACTAGTTAACAGATTCGGAGTTATTTGCACTTTAAAGTAAAAGAAAATTTTCGTTTTTAAAATTTTTCTATAGAAAAATTTTTATAAATTTTCGTTATAAAAATTTTTCAATAGAAAATATTTCGTTATAAAAATTTTTCTGTAGAAAATTTTTCATTATAAAAATGTCCCAGTGAAAATTTTTTGTCTAAAAATTTTTCTATAGAAAATCTTTCTTCATAAAAATTTTTCAATAGAAAATATTTCGTTAAAAAACTTTTCTGTAAAAAATTTTTTTATAGAAAATTTTTATATAGAAAATTTTTTGTTATACAAATTTTCCTATTTTTCGTATAGAAAAATTTCCATTATAAAAATTTGTCTATTAAAAATTTGCATTATAAAAATTTTTCTATAGAAAATTTTTCGTTATAAAAATTTTTCTCTAGAAAATTTTTCGTTATAAAATTTTTTCTATAGAAATTATAAAAAATTTTCTATACAAAATTTTTCTTTATAAAAAATTTTCTATAGAAAAATTTTCTTTATAAAAATTTTTCTATAGAAATTATAAAAAATTTTATATAGAAAATTTTTCTTTATAAAAAATTTTCTTTAGAAAAATTTTCGTTATAAAAATTTTTCTATACAAAATTTTTCGTTATAAAAAATTTTCTATAGAACATTTTTCGTTATAAAAAATTCTCTGTAGAAAATTTTTCGTTATAAAAAATTTTCTATAGAAAATTTTTCGTTATACAAATTTTCTGTAGAAAATTTTTCGTTATAAAAAATTTTCTATAGAAAATTTTTCGTTATGAAAAATTTTCTATAGAAAATTGTTCGTTATGAAAAATTTTCTATAGAAAATTTTTAGTTATAAAAAATTTTCTATAGAAAATTTTTCTTAACAAAAATTTTCCGTTATAAAAAATTTTTCGATATCAAAAATTTTCTATAGAAACTTTTTCGTTATAAAAAATTTTCTATAGAAAATTTTTCATAACGAAAATTTTCCGTTATAAAAAATTTTTTCGTTATGAAAAATTTTCTATAGAAAATTTTTCGTTATGAAAAATTTTCTATAGAAAATTTTTCGTTAAAAAAATTTTTCTTTAGAAAATTTTTCGTTATAAAAAATTTTCTATAGAAAATTTTTCGTTATAAAAAATTTTCTGTAGAAAATTTTTCGTTATAAAAAATTTTCTATAGAAAATTTTCTATAGAAAATTTTTCGTTATAAAAAATTTTCGTTATAAAAAATTTTCTATAGAAAAATTTTCGTTATAAAAAATTTTCTATACAAAATTTTTCGTTATAAAAAATTTTCTATAGAAAATTTTTCGTTATAAAAAATTTTCTATAGAAAATTTTTCGTTATAAAAAATTTTCTATAGAAAATTTTTCGTTATAAAAAATTTTCTATAGAAAATTTTTCGTTATAAAAAATTTTCTATAGAAAATTTTTCGTTATAAAAAATTTTCTATAGAAAATTTTTCGTTATAAAAAATTTTCTATAGAAAATTTTTCGTTATAAAAATTTTTCTAAAGAAAATTTTTCGTTATAAAAATTTTTCTATAGAAAATTTTTCGTTTTAAAATTTTTTCTATAGAGAATTTTTCGTTATAAAAAATTTTCTATAGAAAATTTTTCGTTATGAAAATTTTTTTCCAGAAATTTTTTTGGTAGACAAATTTTTAAATAGAAAATTTTTTGTTATACAAAATTTGTCGTTATAAAAATTTTTCAGTAGAAAATTTTTCTTAAAAAAAATTTTCTATAGAAAACTTTTGGTTATAAAAATTGTTCTATAGAAAATTTTTCGTTTTAAAAATTTGTCTATAGAAAATTTTTGTTTATAAAGATTTTTCTGTAGAAAATTGTTCTTTTTAAAAATTTTTCCATTTAAAATTTTTCATTATAAAAATATTCTATAGAAAATTTTTCTATGGTAAATTTTTCGTTCTAAAAATTTTTCTATAAAAATTTTTTATTATAAAAATGTTTCTATAGAAAATTTTTCGTTATAAAAATTTTTCTATAGAAAATTTTTCGTTATAAAAATTTTTCTATAAAAATTTTTTATTATAAAAATGTTTCTATAGAAAATTTTTCGTTATAAAAATTTTTCTATAGAAAATTTTTCGTTATAAAAATTTTTCTATAGAAAATTTTTCGATATAAACATTTTTTCTATAGAAATTTTTTCTTTTTAAAAATATTTCTATAGATAATTTTTCTTTAAAAATATTTCTATAAAAAGTTTTTCGTTTTTAAAATTTTTCTCTAGAAAATTTTCCATTCTTAAAATTTTCTCTAGAAAATTTTTCGTTATAATAATTTTTCTATAGAAAATTTTTCGTTATAAAAATTTCGAAAATTTTTCTATAGAAAATTTTTGGTTTTAAAAATTTTTCTATAGGAATTATTTTGTTGTAAAAAATATTCTATAGAAAATTTTGCGTTATAAAAATTTTTCTATAGAAAATTTTTCGTTAAAAAAATTTCGAAAATTTTTCTATAGAAAATTTTTGGTTTTAAAACTTTTTCTATAGAAAATTTTTCGTTCTATAAATTTTTCTATAAAAAATTTTTCTTTATAAAATTTTTCTGTGGAAAACTTTTCTTATATTCTTTTATAACGCAAAATTTCCTACATAAAATTGTTCGTTATAACAGTTTCTCTATAGAATATTTTTCGTTAAAAAAAAAATTTCTATAGAAAATTTTGTATAGAAAAATTTTCATTTTAACAATTTTTTGTTATAAAATTTTTTCTATTGTAAGAAAATTATAAAAATTATAATAATTTTTCGTTGTATATGTATATGTTGTATACATATACAAAAATTAAATTAAAAATAAAAAAATACAAAAACTTTTTATTGAAATGCTGACAATTTCTTTAATCAAATCAAACAAACAAAAAAAAGTAAGAAAAAAATCACTTCCCCTAACAAAAAAATAACGAATAAATTCGAATTTATTAAATTAATTGGAACATTTCTTTTCTATCTCTTTAGCACTAGAGTTCAATGAACTTTTTTTTTATTTTTTTGATTATCAATTTACGATTTTTATGAATGAATAGACATTAGAAGTGTTCCTAATTACAAAAGAAACCTTAAGAAAAAAATTTAGAAAAAATGGAATTTTTATTAAGGATCTAAGATTTATTGATATTCTTAAAAGTGTGTGATTGTGTTTGTATGTGTGACTTTTTATATTGTTTGAAAAAATAACCCCTAAAATTTTAATTAAACGAAAATTTAATTATAAATTCCTTTACATAATTATGTACACACAACTATATAAGGATTCTTGTATATGTAGGTATTTCAAGATTATCCTCAAATATCATATGCATTCCTATATTTGTATGTATGAGAAAAACCACATACGGAGTTATGTATGTATGTATTTGCGGTTAAATGTCTGGGAAATGTTACAACTTCAAATATTTTAAAGGAATTTAATTTACACATAATTACAAAATTTACAAGTAGGAAGATCTCGCTGTAGGTAAATTCCATTCATATGAAACCCTATACAAGAGCTGCAAAACTATCGATAGTCGGCACAACTCGATAGTTTCGATAGTTTGAATAAAACTATCGATACTATCAAATCTTCTTAAGAACATAAGAATTGTAAGCCAAGCTCGACCGTATGATACCCTATGCTTAATTTTATCATCATACAAACATTTCTTAAGACTTATACGAGTGCAATTAATATATTTCCGTCATTGTGTTTTATATGAGAGCTAGGGTAAAATATTGATCGATATGGTGGTGAAGGGTACACTTAACTTATTTTGTTGATTTTTTTAACATAATTGTTATTTCATTAACATAAAACGAAGCCGATTATATTGAAGTCGGTATTTAACAGCTGACTCCGGCTAAATGTGTATGTTTTATTTTTATATTTTTACCCGAAAAAATCAGCTGATTTGTTTTGTAAAATTTAATATTATTTTTCTATCAAATCTATTATTATTCTATTCTACATTGGATAAATTCGAGAATAACATTTTTTTATTTGCATAATATTAACATAAAAATTTGTCGGCGGCTAAAAAGCTATTTCAGTTTAAATTTGTAGGAAAATTTAGATACCCTGCAGTAAATGCCGTCAGAGAAACAATACTGTTTTGCTATTGACAATGTCTCCAGTACTACTTGCCTATTTTGCCCCATCCAATGTTATCTACTATTGACATTTAACATTTAGAGTTCCTACGAAATCCACCAGTAGACATTACCACTATTTACTTAATATTGACTTTGTAGTTCTTTTGGTTCAAATGGAGACATTGGGATCAAATCGGGGCCTATTGATATACATATATGTTGACACATTCGTTGACAATGTCACCAGATATATACTAGAATAGTTGTCTCTATATATTCACTATTTCAGTACTGAACTAAAATTGGGGACATTTGAATTGATATTACACAAAGTGTTGATATGGAGACACATGATCCCAGTTTAACTACAGGGTAACTTCATTAAAACAAAATATAATTTACATTTATTAAAGCTCATATTATAATTTTATACTAAAATTCAGGAAAATAATTCAGGTTTTTTAAATATGAGAGATTTCTTAAGTCTTCTTTCTTTTGGAGAAACTGCAGAGCCCCTTTAGCGTGAATAATATTTGCATCCGAGCGACAAATTGCTTCAGTAGCATTTTTTACAAATAGCAACGATTTTAAACAATTTACAATTTCAAAGTCGATAGAATGAAGCAAATCTAAGGTCTAGATCATTTCTAAACTCTCATGAATACTTTGTTTAAAAAGCAGAAATCTAACAGTAAACTTAATTCACGATTATGATGATTTTTAAAGCTTGTTTGCAAATATTTGCAAATTTTTGAAATACCGAACAGTTTTTCTTATAGCCTTTAGGTTCAAATTGTATATGGGCAATCGGTTTTAAATGAGTCAAAATCTCATCGCCGCCGTCTTCAAAATTGATTTTCAGATACAAATTTGATATTGGCTGAACCTTGAATATTTACATTCATATACCGTCTTCCCCTTACACCTGTCCTTTTGTCCATTTTGAACACCTTTTGCTTGTTTCATTCTTCCGCTTCATTAAATAGACAAATGACGTGCAAATTTAAAAATAAATAGCTAAAACCGCGGTTTTTTCTACGGTTTTCGGTTTTGAGGCATAAAAAAACCGAGGTTTCGGTTTTGGTTAAAACCGAACTGCAAACCGTAATGGGTACGGCACCCGGCTGCAATGCAACTCCACATTCGAATGAGCGATACAGGCAATGTATCGCCCACTCTACCCGCTTTGGGTATTAAACCACAGCCCCCGCGATGCTTCACAAAGGGGCCAACAACCATTAGTCAGGCTGGAGATAATATCCAGAGGCTTCCTGACTCCCGCGTTACCAGACAATCTCCGGTGGGATTCGTAGCCCTAAAACGACTACTAACAGTTGAGCCCCAAACGGCCCAGAGACTGCTGCCCTTAACACCTAAGCGCACAAATAAAGACAACATAAAGAAAACACAAAAACGAAACATCACAATTAACAGCCGCAATCACGCGCGACACTTTGAACACAAAGTGACACCAGCAAGGGACAGCACGTACAACAATTATCACAAACAGCATTAGACAGGCCACCCTCACGGGAAAACCACAGGTCACCAAAGTGACTCAGCGCCAAATACATACCGTTATCGAAATCATAGTCCAGGGTTAATGCAACAGGGTGGGTAAGTGAAGTTGATTCAGTCGCAACAGGCCCTCGCCTTGACATCTCACACCTAATTCTCTGTAAAGTGTTTTAGGTAGGTGATGCCCCAGCAGCTGCAACTACCGCAAAGCCAACACCAGACACCCAAACAGGATCAACAGCAAAAAAACAGCAATCAACCGCAAAGACGAATCCTCCAATGCAGAGCGGGCATTTCGGCGATATTCGCGAACGGCGATTCAGGAATGTCGGTGAGAAGCCAACTCCACTACTCATGTCTCCGTAACCTCCTATTAAATACTTCACGGGCAAATTGCCCTAACCTCCCAAAAGTCCGAACTTCTTCTACTACCCTACTGAAATCCCAACCCCCCTCGGTAGGAATAATTCCCATACCACCTAAGTCCCAAACATCATCATAGTACTGGCATTCCGTCAGTATATGCCTAACGTTCTCTTGTCCCAACCCACAACCACAGTCCGGAGTGTCGGACAGGTTCCTCATATGTAAGAAAACATTGAGTGAACCATGTCCCGTCAGTATGAAACCCAAACTCATAGCAAAGGTAAAGTCTGGGTGTTCACGTACAAACGTCGCGTAGCGTATAAATTTATACGTCACCCGCCCCTTGGTACTGTCCGTCCAGCGCGTCTTTCACCTAGAATCAAGCTGCTCTGCTAAAAGCAACTTGATTTGCCTATCATCCCTATTAACCACATCATCAGCAGAAAGCCAGTCCCGCTCAAGAAGAGGCAACCCTTTCTTGATCTTATAGGTAACCGCACGGCGAATCACCTCTAAATCAAGAGGAGCAGCACCCAGCAAGACCTGAAGAGCATCCGTAGAAACAGTCCGACATACTGGCATGCAAGCTAGCATTGCAACTCTCTGGCATGAAAGCACCTTGTCTCTACCTGTAACAGTCATAACTGTTTCGTACCATACAGGTGCACCATATGTTGCACAGCCAACAAATAACCCACCATATACGGTACGCACAGCACGTCTGCTGAGACCCCAATCGCTTCTAAGGATCCGCCTGACCATACCCGCAACGGCAGTAAGCTTGTCTTTAACACGAGAAAGATGAAGTGTAAAACTCATTCTCTCGCCCATCGTTATTCCCAGACATTTGACTTCAGTCACATATCTGAGACTAACACCGCCAGATCGAATGGTTGGGGGACGAGTAAGTGATGACCTGCCTTTCAGCAACATTATCGTGGTTTTGTCAAGGGCAACCTCGACACCCACACTCGTACCCCACTCATTTACCATTTGCATGACTTGCTCTCCCCCTCTCTCCAGTTCAATACGAGATTGACCTTCGATCAGGATAAGAAAATCATCCTCATAGGCACATAGCTTATAAGTTTGTCCGAGACGTGGATCCATCATGAGGTTCCATATAAATGGATCACATATGGAACCCTGCGGACAGCCCCGTACGACATCCTTCCAAACCGTGTCGCTGGCACTGGTCAGACAAGCCTTCCATAAATGAAGTTCACGACAGCCAACACTACGAAGCCTGTCGAGAACTCTATCCCACGAGAGATAGTCAAACTCACCCTTAAAATCGACAAATAAGCCAAGGACATACTTGCCAGAAGACTCACCAACATAGCGCTTAACATGCATCCACGCATCTTCTACGGATCTCCCCTCCCTAAATCCAAACTGGAACTCACATTGATGTCCTCCTTTAGTCGCGTCACCATTATACTCTCGAGTACTTTTCCAAGTACTGGGAGGCGACTGATGCCCCGATAAAAGCGACGATTACTCCTAACTTTTTCGGGAGACTTCAGGAGAACAACAATTTTGGCACATTTCCAAGCATCAGGAAAATAGCTCTCACTCAGACACTTCCCAAAGACTGACTCCAAGTATTCAGGTATGATATTATAGATGCTTTTACACATCTCTCCAGTCATACCATCAATACCTGGCGATTTCCAGCTTCTAAAGCGGCTAATAACTGTGTAATACAGGAAGATGTAGCCCAAAATTTATTACATTTGACCTTAATAATCCAAATACAAATTTTCATTCAAATCAAATATCGGCAAAGAGTGCCAACTTGACGCCAGTTATATAGAAAAAAACATGTAAGAAAGTGCTACAGTCGGTCAAGTCTGATCATACGATATCCTTCATCACTAAGGTTAAAGGTGTTCTTTTTTCTGCTTAAAAAGCTTAATTTTTATAAAGCTGTGTAATTTTATAAATCGTTTATGAATAAGGGGGTGTGCGTTTTTAAAGAAACTTCTTTTAGAAAAATCAATTTTATCACTTTCCAACAAATATTTACAAAATTCCTTTACAAACAAAAAACAAAAATATCCTATAGCTAAAATCGATTCATATTTTCAAAAGGTTTGCCCTTCCCTTCCTTCTGCCCATTTTAAATCGCATTAATTTATTTATTTTTTGGAAAAAAGGAAAAGTTTGGAATTTTGCAACCCCTCCTTGGGAAAAATATTAAATGAGGTCTAAATGCAAAAAAAAAACAAACCCCAGATACACATACACCTAAACTTTTCAATGTATAGGGATTTTGAAGTAAAAATACTTATACTTTTCCATAATTTCCTTAATGCGCATGATTTTTTTCTCGAATTTAACTTAATTCTCACACATACATACAATCTTAACTAACACACACAAATCCTTTTGAATCAGAACAAAGAAAATTCAAGAAAAAATATAAAAGTTCTGAAAAATCCCTAACAATTACTTAATTTTTGTTTGGCAATCTTTTCCTGGGACTATTACATTAAGCTTTTTGGAACAAAAAGCTGATGATGAATAGATTTCTTAATTAAAACTACCTCAAACCCTGACTTTGCTAAACAAAAAAAAAATTATTTTTCAAAAATTGACTATTTATAGGAAATTCTTCGAAAATTGACTAATTATAGAAAATTTTTCGAAAATTTACTACTTATAGAAAATTTTCTAAAAATTTGCTATTTATAGGAAATTTTCGGAAAATTGACTATTTAAAAGAAATTTTTCGAAAATTGACTATTTATGGGAAATTTTTCTAAAACTTACTATTTACTCGAATAGGAAATTTTTCGAAAATTGACTATTTATAGGAAATTTTCTGAAAATTTAATATTTATTGGAAATTTTTGGAAAATTGACTATTTATAGGAATTTTTCTGAAAATTGACTATTTATAGGAAATTTTCTGAAAATTGACTATTTATAGGAAATTTTCTGAAAATTGACTATTTATAGGAAATTTTCTGAAAATTGACTATTTATAGGAAATTTTCTGAAAATTGACTATTTATAGGAAATTTTCTGAAAATTGACTATTTATAGGAAATTTTCTGAAAATTGACTTTTTATAGGAAATTTTCTGAAAATTGACTATTTATAGGAAATTTTCTGAAAATTGACTATTTATAGGAAATTTTCTGAAAATTGACTATTTATAGGAAATTTTCGGAAAATTTACTATTTTCGGAAAATTTACTATTTATAGGAAATTTTCGGAAAATTTACTATTTATAGGAAATTTTCTGAAAATTGACTATTTATAGGAAATTTTCTGAAAATTGACTATTTATAGGAAATTTTCTGAAAATTGACTATTTATAGGAAATTTTCTGAAAATTGACTATTTATAGGAAATTTTCTGAAAATTGACTATTTATAGGAAATTTTCTGGAAATTGACTATTTATAGGAAATTTTCTGAAAATTGACTATTTATAGGAAATTTTCTGAAAATTGACTATTTATAGGAAATTTTCTGAAAATTGACTATTTATAGGAAATTTTTGGAAAAATGACTATTTATAGGAAATTTTTGGAAAAATTACTATTTATAGGAATTTTTCTGAAAATTAACTATTTATAAAAAAATTTTTAAAAATTGACTATTTATAGGAAACCTTATAACCTAGTTTTTCCCCACCCAGTTTAATGGTGCAATATTATTTTTTCCTATCGGAAATCGTTTGTCTATAGTCGTATAAATTTTTACTGAGTATATGAACGAGTATACAGTTTTTCTTTTTCTGGCTGTTGCTTTTATTTGTTGATTATATAAATTCCAATTCATACCCTTCCATCCACACACACCCCAATTTCCATTAACAACATTCACATCTCACATTCTACTCAGATACGAATTTCGAAAATGTTCAAGTAAAATAAGAAGAGGAAAACGAAAACATTGTAACTAAGGGGTGGTTTTTGACCTAAAAATGAAAATATTATATATACGAGAATAAATAGAAGGAAAAATATATACATTTTCCTATTACATTTTTGGTTTTGTTCGTAACGTCTAAAGTATGTTAAACTATGCATTTGAATGGCAATAAAATACATACATTTTTACTTTTACATGCATACATACATATTTTACATGATGTATAAGTAAATTTAGAATAGCTCCGATCGATATTTATAACAATTGAACTGTTTAGAAAATTTTGGCTTTTTATAGGAAATAGAAAATTTTTTAAAGAAAATCCAAACTGTCAATTTTCAAAAAAAATTTTTATAAATAGTCAATTTTCAGAAAATTTCCTATAAATAGTCAATTTTCAGAAAATTTCCTATAAATAGTCAATTTTCAGAAAATTTCCTATAAATAGTCAATTTTCAGAAAATTTCCTATAAATAGTCAATTTTCAGAAAATTTCCTATAAATAGTCAATTTTCAGAAAATTTCCTATAAATAGTCAATTTTTAGAAAATTTCCTATAAATAGTCAATTTTCAGAAAATTTCCTATAAATAGTCAATTTTCAGAAAATTTCCTATAAATAGTCAATTTTCAGAAAATTTCCTATAAATAGTCAATTTTCAGAAAATTTCCTATAAATAGTCAATTTTCAGAAAATTTCCTATAAATAGTCAATTTTCGTTAAAAAATTTTTTCTATAGAAAAATTTTCGTTAAAAAATTTTTTCTATAGAAAAATTTTCGTTAAAAAATTTTTTCTATAGAAAAATTTTCGTTAAAAAATTTTTTCTAAAGAAAAATTTTCGTTAAAAAATTTTTTCTATAGAAAAATTTTCGTTAAAAAAATTTTTTCTATAGAAAAATTTTCGTTAAAAAAATTTTTTCTATAGAAAAATTTTCGTTAAAAAAATTTTTTCTATAGAAAAATTTTCGTTAAAAAAATTTTTTCTATAGAAAAATTTTCGTTAAAAAAATTTTTTCTATAGAAAAATTTTCGTTAAAAAAATTTTTTCTATAGAAAAATTTTCGTTAAAAAAATTTTTTCTATAGAAAAATTTTCGTTAAAAAAATTTTTTCTATAGAAAAATTTTCGTTAAAAAATTTTTTCTATAGAAAAATTTTCGTTAAAAAATGTTTTCTATAGAAAAATTTTCGTTAAAAAATGTTTTCTATAGAAAAATTTTCGTTAAAAAATTTTTTTCTATAGAAAAATTTTCGTTAAAAAATTTTTTCTATAGAAAAATTTTCGTTAAAAAATTTTTTCTATAGAAAAATTTTTAACGAAATTTTTTCTATAGAAAAATTTTCGTTAAAAAATTTTTTCTATAGAAAAATTTTCGTTAAAAAATTTTTTCTATAGAAAAATTTTCGTTAAAAAATTTTTTCTATAGAAAAATTTTCGTTAAAAAATTTTTTCTATAGAAAAATTTTCGTTAAAAAATTTTTTCTATAGAAAAATTTTCGTTAAAAAATTTTTTCTATAGAAAAATTTTCGTTAAAAAATTTTTTCTATAGAAAAATTTTCGTTAAAAAATTTTTGCTATAGAAAAATTTTCGTTAAAAAATTTTTTCTATAGAAAAATTTTCGTTAAAAAATTTTTTCTATAGAAAAATTTTCGTTAAAAAATTTTTTCTATAGAAAAATTTTCGTTAAAAAATTTTTTCTATAGAAAAAATTATAGGTGGGCTTAGCCGCCTATAATTTTTTTGTTCATGGTCCCTTGAAATTTTCAAATTGACTTTCATAATTTTCAATTTTTCCAATATTTAAGTCAAACAATTATGATTTCATATATAATTTTAATAACTTCATATATCATATTAATATCATTTGCGGGTACTGATGACGATATTTTCAAGGATTATTGCAAATCGGGCTTGTGTGAACATTTCGGAGGTGATGGCCAACATTCCGGTTGCAAGAATGGGGTACCCCACGATGGAGTAAGCGTCCCTTAAAATGTCGCTTGTGCTTTATCTTATAACAGTTTAAAATTGTGATTATAGAATTTTCAAAAGCCTCCATGCCCGGATAATGTTGAAAAAATAGAGCTTACTGAGGAAGACAAACAAGCTATATTAGACACTCACAATTTTCAGCGAAATTATGTGGCTGGTGGGGGCCTAGCCGCAGATTATAATATCAGAGCGGGTTGTCGTATTGGTGCCCTGATATGGGATAAGGAACTTGAGGCTACCGCCTTTTTGCATGTGTCTTATTGTATATTTGCTCATGACAAATGTCGTAATACAGTCAAATATCCCTTTTCTGGACAAAATCTGGGTATTATGAATTATAAACCGGGAAAAATTCGTGCTACCCAGGAATATATAAATATAATTCATTATTTGTGGTTTATTGAATATCGTCTAGTCGATATAAAAACTTTGGACTCATATTATAATCAAAAGGAGTAAGTTGAGAAGTTAAAAAATTAAATTTCTATTAATTGAACTTTCCCTTTATTAGAATGGTGGGACATTTTTTGACCCAGGTCAATGAGCGCAACAATCGTATAGGATGTGCTTTTGCCAAATTTTATAGGGAAAAGGAAAAAACCGACAGTGTTATGCTGTCCTGTAATTATCCCACTACTAACATAGCTAGAGGTGGTATATATAATACCTGTAAGAAGCCAGCTTCGAAATGTACCAGCGGTACTGATCCGAAATATAAATATTTATGTTCTACAACGGAACCGTATGATGTGGTGACACCCAGATTGGAACACATACCATTCGACGGCGATGGGAGTGAAACATATGATGCCGGTATAAGACCAGAAGATTATCAGAAGACTCTAATAGGTACTGCCTTTATAGAGAAACAAGAAAAAGACAATCCCCCAAAACCACCGAAAAAACCTATAGGAATGCCTGGTACTACAGGTCAACCGGGGAATGCGGGTCAGCCCATAACTAAACCTACTCATAAACCAGATCAACCGATAAAACATCCAGGTTACTACCCTGAAGGCAATCCTCTTGCTGGTGGCGTTTCTGATTATTCCGATGCGGAATATGATCCAGAAGATGGTGGAGCTACAGTACCTTGGCACGACCTATTTTATCAAAGTACAATTATGTCTTTAATGATTACAATTACAAATGTTTTGTTTATAATTTAAAATAATTGTTAAAAAAAATATATTAACTCAAAATATATCAAACTTTATCAAAATTTTTCTATTGAAAAATTTTGTTAACGAAAGTTTTTCTATAGAAAAAAATTTTTAACGTAAATTTTTCTATAGAAAAAAATTTTTAACGTAAATTTTTCTATAGAAAAAAATTTTTAACGTACATTTTTCTAAAGAAAAAAATTTTTAACGTAAATTTTTCTATAGAAAAAAATTTTTAACGTAAATTTTTCTATAGAAAAAAATTTTTAACGAAAATTTTTCTATAGAAAAAATTTTTTAACGATAATTTTTCTATAGAAAAATTTTTTTAACAAAAATTTTTCTATAGAAAAAAATTTTTAACGAAAATTTTTCTATAGAAAAAAATTTTTAACGAAAATTTTTCTATAGAAAAAATTTTTTAACGAAAATTTTTCTATAGAAAAAATTTTTTAACGAAAATTTTTCCATAGAAAAAATTCTTTAACGAAAATTTTTCTATAGAAAAAATTTTTTAACGAAAATTTTTCTATAGAAAAAATTTTCGTTAAAAAATTTTTCTATAGAAAAAATTTGTTAACGAAAATTTTTCTATAGAAAAAATTTTTTAACGAAAATTTTTCTATAGAAAAAATTTTTTAACGAAAATTTTTCTATAGAAAAAATTTTTTAACGAAAATTTTTCTATAGAAAAAATTTTTTAACGAAAATTTTTCTATAGAAAAAATTTTTTAACGAAAATTTTTCTATAGAAAAAATTTGTTAAAGAAAATTTTTCTATAGAAAAAATTTTTTAACGAAAATTTTTCTATAGAAAAAATTGTTTAACGAAAATTTTTCTATAGAAAAAATTGTTTAACGAAAATTTTTCTATAGAAAAAATTTTTTAACGAAAATTTTTCTATAGAAAAAATTTTTTAACGAAAATTTTTCTATAGAAAAAATTTTTTAACGAAAATTTTTCTATAGAAAAAATTTTTTAACGAAAATTTTTCTATAGAAAAAATTTTTTAACGAAAATTTTTCTATAGAAAAAATTTTTTAACGAAAATTTTTCTATAGAAAAAATTTTTTAACGAAAATTTTTCTATAGAAAAAATTTTTTAACGAAAATTTTTCTATAGAAAAAATTTTTTAACGAAAATTTTTCTATAGAAAAAATTTTTTAACGAAAATTTTTCTATAGAAAAAATTTTTTAACGAAAATTTTTCTATAGAAAAAATTTTTTAACGAAAATTTTTCTATAGAAAAAATTTTTTAACGAAAATTTTTCTATAGAAAAAATTTTTTAACGAAAATTTTTCTTAGAAAAAATTTTTTAACGAAAATTTTTCTATAGAAAAAATTTTTTAACGAAAATTTTTCTATAGAAAAAATTTTTTAACGAAAATGTTTCTATAGAAAAAATTTTGTAACGAAAATTTTTCTATAGAAAAAATTGTTTAACGAAAATTTTTCTATAGAAAAAATTGTTTAACGAAAATTTTTCTATAGAAAAAATTTTTTAACGAAAATTTTTCTATAGAAAAAATTTTTTAACGAAAATGTTTCTATAGAAAAAATTTTGTAACGAAAATTTTTCTATAGAAAAAATTGTTTAACGAAAATTTTTCTATAGAAAAAATTGTTTAACGAAAATTTTTCTATAGAAAAAATTTTTTAACGAAAATTTTTCTATAGAAAAAATTTTTCTATAGAAAAAATTTGTTAACGAAAATTTTTCTATAGAAAAAATTTTTTAACGAAAATTTTTCTATAGAAAAAATTTTTTAACGAAAATTTTTCTATAGAAAAAATTTTTTAACGAAAATTTTTGTATAGAAAAAATTTTTTAAAGAAAATTTTTCTATAGAAAAAATTTTTTAACGAAAATTTTTCTATAGAAAAAATTTTTTAACGAAAATTTTTCTATAGAAAATATTTTTTAACGAAAATTTTTCTATAGAAAAAATTTTTTAACGAAAATTTTTCTATAGAAAAAATTTTTTAACGAAAATTTTTCTATAGAAAAAATTTTTTAACGAAAATTTTTCTATAGAAAAAATTGTTTAACGAAAATTTTTAAACGAAAATTGTTCTATAGAAAAAATTTTTTAACGAAAATTGTTCTATAGAAAAAATTTTTTAACGAAAATTTTTCTATAGAAAAATTTTTAACGAAAATTTTTCTAAGGAAAAAAAATTTTTAACGAAAATTTTTCTATAGAAAAAAATTTATAACGAAAATTTTTCTATAGAAAAAATTTTTTAACGAAAATTTTTCTATAGAAAAAATTTTTTAACGAAAATTTTTCTATAAAAAAAAATTTTTAACGAAAATTTATAGAAAAAATTTTTTAACGAATATCAGGCCTGTTCTGAAAATCACATTTTGTGAAAGTTATTTAAAATCACATAAAAGGTGTTCTGCAAACAAAAATCACAAAAGTTTTGTGATTTCAAATCGGTCAGCTAAGACACTATCGATTTGAAACCACTTGTCTGTTTAACATGTAATTTTATTTTTATTTCTATTACTAATTGAATAGATTAAAATTCCTAATGATTTTTATAATTTTGTGTAATAAAATTTGCAATTTTACTTAAAAGTTCATTTAAAAGTTCAACACTCATTTTAAGCTAAACTTTTTGTGATTTTTCTTAAAGCCAACCAAGTAGAAAAATTTACTTTTTCAACGTTAAAAGTGTTAAGTTTTTGCAAAAATACTAATAAAATCAATCAAATTTTATTTATGATGCTAAAAATTATTAAAAATAGTGCATTTGCACTAGTTTATAGCAATTTCCTTGTGTTTTGAGAAGTTTAAATCACACAAAAAAACGTAAAAAATTGTGATTTACAGAACAGGTACAAATCACATTTGTGATTTCAAAACGGAATGTGATTTCAAATCACGTGATTTTCAGAACAGGCCTGTATTTTAAATACTAAATTTTTCGAAAACTTCCTATAAATATTCAATTTCCGAAAATTTCCTATAAATACTCAATTTCCGAAAATTTCCTATAAATAGTAAATTTTCCGAAAATTTCCTAAAAATAGTCAATTTTCCGAAAATTTCCTATAAAAAGTCAAATTTCCGAAAATTTCCTATAAATACTCAATTTTCCGAAAATTTCCTATAAATACTCAATTTTCCGAAAATTTCCTATAAATACTCAATTTCCGAAAATTTCTTATAAATAGTCAATTTTCCGAAAATTTCCTAAAAATAGTCAATTTTCCGAAAATTTCCTATAAAAAGTCAAATTACCGAAAAATTCCTTTAAATAGTAAATTTTCCGAAAATTTCCTAAAAATACTCAATTATCCGAAAATTTCCTATTAATACTCAATTTCCGAAAATTTCCTATAAATACTCAATTTTCCGAAAATTTCCTATAAATAGACAATTTTCAGAAAATTTCCTATAAATAGTAAATTTTTCGAAAATTTCCTATAAATTTATATAAAATTTCCTAAAATTTTTTATAAATAGTTTCCATAGACAAATTTTCGTTAAAAAATTTCATTTAAAAATTTTTTCTTCAGAACAAATTTTGTTATAAATGTTTTTCTATAGAAAATTTTGTTAAAAAATTTTTTCTATAAAAAAGCCGGAGTCGTTATAGAATTTGATTAATAACTGATTTTTATTATAAGTTTATTAGTATGTGTTTGTTAGTGAGGTTTATATAACATTTAAAATTAAAAACATAAAATACACAATTTTACTTGGATATACTAAGTCCAGCCGAGGCACTAGAGGCCCATTATCTGGGACATCTAGTTCATTATCGGCATAATCGTCAACCCCACCCGCTGCAGTGTTATCCTTAGAAGGTTGAGTCGGCTTTGTTATTGGCTTGCTCGTGCTCGGTTTGGCAGCTTCTGCCTTGGCTTCTTGTTTGGCTATAAAATCACTTCCTAAAATAGATAAATGATAAACTTCCGGCCTATCACCGCTAACATATTTTTCACTTCCATCGCCATCATATGGTATTAATTCCAAACGGCCAACATTATTATACTGTTCCTTTGTAGTACATAAATTTTTATATTTCGAATCCCTTCCGCTGGTACATTTCGAAGCTGGCACCTTACAACTATTGTATATAGTACCGCGAATAATGTTAACCGTAGCATAATTGCAAGTTAGCATAACACCGTCCTTTTTGTCTTTTTCCATATAAAACTTGGCAAAAGCACAGCCAATACGACTATTGCGCTCATTGACCTGGGTCAGAAAATGTCCCACCATTCTAATAAAGGGGTTCGGAATAAGCATAGCAAATTTCAAGAAAATCAACTCTACTTACACATTCTTCTGATGATAATAGCCGTCTGTTATATTTGGAGTTACTAGACGATATTCCGTATACCACAAATAATGAATTATATTTATATATTCCAAAGTAGCCCGAATTTTTCCCGGTTTGTAATTCATAGTACCTAGATTTTGTCCAGAATAGGGATATTTGACTGTATTACGACATTTGTCATGAGCAAATATACAGTATGAGATATGCAGAAAAGCGGTAGCCTCGAGTTCTTTATCCCATATCGCAGTGCCAATACGACAACCGGCCCTTATACCATATTCGGCGAAAAGGCCACCACCTGCTACAAAATGTCGCTGAATATTGTGAATGTCTATTATAGTTTGTTTCTCTTTTTCGGTAAATTCTATTCTGGTAGCATTTTCGGGGCAAGGGGGCTTTTGAAATTTCTATAATTTGTATAAGATCAAGTACTAAAGATATTTTTAAGGGAGTCTTAATATCTTACGCCATCGTGAAGAACTCCATTTTTACAACCGGTATGCATACCATCACCTCCAAACTGTTCACACAAACCCGATTTGCAATAATCCGTAAAAATACCGTCCTCAGTCCTCCCAAAAGATATCAGAAACCTTAAAATTATGCATGAAATTATAAAAATTTTATTTGGATTCATAATTGTTTGACTTTAAATATTGAGAATAAAAGGAATTTTCAATTTGAACACCCAGAATAGAAGAAATGTCAAACATCTACAGAGTGTCCCGAAAATTTTATATTTTTGAAAAAGGCTGGTCCATTGTTTTTATCATATCTTTGAAACGATTTTTTCGATTTTGTTAAAAGTTACAGAATTGAAAAGTAAATAAAATTATCTTCAAGTCGCTAAAAAAACAATTTTTCTAGATGTTTAACGGATTTGTGGTTTTTTGTTTCAAACCACAAAACTTGATATTTTGGAAAAATTTGGTTCATTTTATCATATCTTTGAAACGGTTTTGTTCGATTTTGTTAAAAGTCACAGAATAGATAGTAAACAAAATTATCTTTAAGTCGCTAAAAACTATATTTCTATATGTTTAACGGTTTCAGAGATATTTGAACTTTAAAAAAAATTTTCGGTACAAAAATTTTTTATATAGAAAATTTTTCTGTACAAAAATTTTTTATATAGAAAAATTTTCGGTACAAAAATTTTTTATATAGAAAATTTTTCGGTACAAAATTTTTTTATATAGAAAATTTTCCGATACAAAAATTTTTTATATAGAAAATTTTCCGATACAAAAATTTTTTATATAGAAACTTTTTCGGTACAAAATTTTTTTATACAGAAAATTTTTCGGTACAAAATTTTTTTATATAGAAAATTTTTCGGTACAAACATTTTTTATATAGAAAATTTTTCGCTACAAACATTTTTTTATATAGAAAATTTTTCGGTACAAAAATTTTTTATATAGAAAATTTTTCGGTACAAACATTTTTTATATAGAAAATTTTTCGGTACAAACATTTTTTATATAGAAAATTTTTCGCTACAAAAATTTTTTATATAGAAAATTTTTCGGTACAAAAATTTTTTATATAGAAAATTTTTCGCTACAAAAATTTTTTATATAGAAAATTTTTCGCCAAAAAATTTTTTATATAGAAAATTTTTCGCTACAAAAATTTTTTATATAGAACATTTTTCGCTACAAAAATTTTTTATTTAGAAAATTTTTCGGTACAAAAGTTTTTTATATAGAAAATTTTTCGGTACAAAAGTTTTTTATATAGAAAATTTTTCGGTACAAAAATTTTTTATATAGAAAATTTTTCGGTACAACAATTTTTTATATAGAAAATTTTTTTGGTACAAACATTTTTTATATAGAAAATTTGTCGGTACAAAAATTTTTTATATAGAAAATTTTTCGGAACAAACATTTTTTATAAAAAAATTTTTTATATAGAAAATTTTTCGGTACAAACATTTTTTATATAGAAAATTTTTCGGTACAAAAATTTTTAATATAGAAAATTTTTCGGTACAAAAATTTTTTATATAGAAAATTTTTCTGTACAAAAATTTTTTATATAGAAAAATTTTCGGTACAAAAATTTTTTATATAGAAAATTTTTCGGTAGAAAATTTTTTTATATAGAAAATTTTCCGATACAAAAATTTTTTATATAGAAAATTTTCCGATACAAAAATTTTTTATATAGAAACTTTTTCGGTACAAAATTTTTTTATATAGAAAATTTTTCGGTACAAAAATTTTTTATATAGAAAATTTTTCGGTACAAACATTTTTTATATAGAAAATTTTTCGGTACAAACATTTTTTATATAGAAAATTTTTCGGTACAAAAATTTTTTATACAGAAAATTTTTCGGTACAAAAATTTTTTATATAGAAAATTTTTCGGTACAAACATTTTTTATATAGAAAATTTTTCGGTACAAACATTTTTTTATATAGAAAATTTTTCGGTACAAAAATTTTTTATATAGAAAATTTTTCGGTACAAACATTTTTTATATAGAAAATTTTTCGGTACAAACATTTTTTATATAGAAAATTTTTCGGTACAAAAATTTTTAATATAGAAAATTTTTCGGTACAAAAATTTTTTATATAGAAAATTTTTCTGTACAAAAATTTTTTATATAGAAAAATTTTCGGTACAAAAATTTTTTATTTAGAAAATTTTTCGGTACAAAAGTTATTTATATAGAAAATTTTTCGGTACAAAAGTTTTTTTTATAGGAAATTTGTCGGTACAAAAATTTTTTGTATAGAAATTTTTTCGGTACAAAAATTTTTTATATAGAAAATTTTTCGGTACAAAAATTTTTTATATAGAAATTTTTTCGGTACAAAAATTTTTTATATAGAAAATTTTTCGGTACAAACATTTTTTATATAGAAAATTTTTTGCTACAAAAATTTTTTATTTAGAAATTTTTTCGGTACAAAAGTTATTTATATAGAACAATTTTCGGTACAAAAGTTTTTTATATAGAAAATTTTTCGGTACAAAAATTTTTTATATAGAAAATTTTTCGGTACAAAAATTTTTTATATAGAAATTTTTTCGGTACAAAAATTTTTTATATAGAAATTTTTTCCGTACAAAAATTTTTTATATAGAAAATTTTTCGGTACAACAATTTTTTATATAGAAAATTTTTTGGTACAAACATTTTTTATGTAGAAAATTTTTGGTACAGAAATCTTTTATATAGAAAATTTTTTATATAGATAATTTTTCGGTACAAATATTTTGGTATCTGGAATATTCATATTTTTACGATTACAGAGAAACTATGGTAAGTTTTCAAGAATTTCAATTTCTATTTAATTAAAAAAAATCGGTTTTGGAAAAAAATAATATTTTTTAAATTTCAATGTAAATAACTTCAAAACCGTTGATCATATAAAATTCTTGTCTTAATATAACTTAAGGCCAATTTGTCCTTAACCCATTGATGTATTTTCAACAAAATTTGGTAAGTCGTTTTTAGTATATAGTAATATAACTGGAACAACCTCTTTAAAAATTCTAAATTTTAGAGAAAAAAAAAAATGTTAAAAAATCTGATGTTTTTGTACTTAGGGGACCATAACAAGAAAAAGTTTTAATAAAAAAAATGTTAGCTGTTGACCAGGTTTATAGACCGATTTATTCTTGTTAGAATATTCTTGCCAAAGCAAATGCATTTGACAAATTTCATAAAATTATCTTTAAAATGTCAAACTGTGATCAAAAGCTTTACATGAACATTTAGCCAGCCGAAGGGAAGTTGTTAAGGCGATTCAGAAAACTAAATACTTAAACCGCCAACTATGATAGTGTAGGGTATACAAATGACTAAGTTTCCGCCATGATCTTGCAAAAAAAAATTATCTATTTTTTTTGTTTTTTTGTAAAAACACGGCAAATTTCAAAAAGATGACATCAATAGTGACAGCAAAAACAAAAAAAGCAAAAAATATCTAAAATCATGTGAATGCCGTCATTTTTTCATATAAATTGTAAATTTTTAACAAATTAGACAATTTTAAATATAGTTTTTTTTTTAATGTGCATGTAATAATGTTTAGAATAAATGAATAAGAATATTATCTATTTTCTAGTAAAAATCAAAATGATTTGATTTGATCATAATTTTTTCTAGGAAATTGAGGGGAAACAAAATTTAAGATGTGTAATTTTCTTTTTAATTATGACCCGAAGCTTAAAATTTAATTAAAAAGCTAATAATTTTTTAATATTTGATCAAATCTAATGCAATTTGTGTATTGCCCTAGAATCTTCGAGTAAATTTGAGAATAATTTCGTTAAAAAATTTTTTCTATAGAAAAATTTTCGTTAAAAAATTTTTTCTATGGAAAAATTTTCGTTAAAAAATTTTTTCTATAGAAAAATTTTCGTTAAAAAATTTTTTCTATAGAAAAATTTTCGTTAAAAAATTTTTTCTATAGAAAAATTTTCGTTAAAAAATTTTTTCTATAGAAAAATTTTCGTTAAAAAATGTTTTCTATAGAAAAATTTTCGTTAAAAAATTTTTTCTATAGAAAAATTTTCGTTAAAAAATTTTTTCTATAGAAAAATTTTCGTTAAAAAATTTTTTCTATAGAAAAATTTTCGTTAAAAAATTTTTTCTATAGAAAAATTTTCGTTAAAAAATTTTTTCTATAGGAACATTTTCATTAAAATTTTTTTTCTATAGAAAAATTTTCGTTAAAAAATTTTTTCTATAGAAAAATTTTCGTTAAAAAATTTTTTCTATAGAAAAATTTTCGTTAAAAATTTTTTCTATAGAAAAATTTTCGTTAAAAAATTGTTTCTATAGAAAAATTTTCGTTAAAAAAGTGTTTCTATAGAAAAATTTTCGTTAAAAAATTTTTTCTATAGAAAAATTTTCGTTAAAAAATTTTTTCTATAGAAAAATTTTCGTTAAAAAATTTTTTCTATAGAAAAATTTTCGTTAAAAAATTTTTTCTATAGAAAAATTTTCGTTAAAAAATTTTTTCTATAGAGCATCGAATATAGTTTCACAGCTTTAATCTTGATATCGAATTTATTAAGATACAAAACCTTGGTTTTAGTCTGCAGAAGAAAATAACTCAATCTTGTTTGTAGTTTAGGAGATATCAGGAAATCAAAAAAGCTCTACAAAATTCAGTGTTTTCG